>VYXC01009310.1:101756-447689 GCA_013397175.1 Platysteira castanea
CCCTCCCTCCCCTCCTTCTCCCCTTCCATTCCCCTTCCCTTTCCTTTCCAGTTGAGATTGTAAGGGAGAACACTGTTCTTCATTACTATCCTACTCTTATCTCAAAGTAGATTATAGAAAAAATAATAAAAAGCAGAGAAGGAAGGCTCTTTCACAGATCATTTAATTCCTTCCTCTATCCCAGAGCTGAATCAATGATTGTCCCTGAGAAGTAGCAGTCAAGCTATTATTAAAACATTTCATAAATGGAGGTCCCATATTCTTCCTTAGTAATACTATTCAAATATTAGTAAGGAAAATAATGAGTCCTCCTTGTAGCGAAGTTCAACCTGCCCTCTATTTCATAAGTTGATGTGGGTGCCAACATCCTGATTAAGGTCTTTTTCTTCTTATCATTCTTCACAATTAGACAAATCCTTTCTTGACAACTCCCTCTCAAGATTTTTTGCTACATGGTTTTGCTTCTGTCTTTCTTACAGGCTCTGCCCATGTATGCAGGACAACTCTGTCTGGTGTTCTGCTATTTGCATTGTTGACAATGAGCAGGGTTTGATAAGGTCCTACTATCAAACTGATTGTTTCTCCAGGTTCTGTTTACTCTGGGTTTACGTAATGCAGAGTCCATTCAGACTGGGAGGTACCACAGCAGCAAGCTGAGGCTGTCCTCGTCACTGGTGGTGCTGTGCCCGGCACAGTGACTCTGCTTCTCTGCTGACCCAGTGGGTCATAATTTCTTGGCTCCCCTGCAAGCCTCAGGATTCACGTGGGAAAATGGGAGTATGGTGCTGAGTGGAATGAATCAATCCAGTTTCCATTTTTAACTGCAGTTATGCTGTTTAGGTTGGGATGAAGAAACAGATGGTCCTTTAGAAAACCCTGAAGAGTTTCACTTTCACCATCTGATGTATTACTTTTACCATGTGAGAAGAATTTGCTTCTATCTCTGATAGTATACAGCTTACATCTTGATTACGAGGCGAGATCGGTTTTCTTCCTGCCTTTACACCATCCCTCTAGGAAAATACATTTATTTCTCTTAGTGTGATCTACAAAGGCACACCTAACAAAGTTCCCTTAGACAAGCACCTGCAACTAAGCAGCCCAAGCAAAATGATCATTTGCAAAGTCTGAGAACAGTCTGGGGAGTGACGTAGGATCTTTTGCTCACGTACATCTTCTAGACATTTAAATAATGCAGTTATTGTGGTTTGAGTTTTATTCCTTTATAGACAAACCCACCAATAGCATCTGACAGGAATTATAACAACTGTGGCACACTGTGGAGTCAGACTCATCTCACCAAACCTCAACTGGAGGACCAAGCTGAGGTGCTCCTGCCATGGCCGTGATGAAGGGCAGACACGACCTGGAAATGCCAGGTGGCAGTCTGAGGAACAAACTGCCAAGCCCACTGCAAACACACTTTGTTGTCCTCCAGAGACATACATGGTACACTCTAGCACTAGAAGCCATGATACAGTAGGAGGTACACAGCCTAGCCCTCACCCCACAAACCTCAGAGGAGTTATGTGAATCATACCACGTGCTCCAATTAATGAGTCACACTAAGTATATACAAGCTGTGCATATGTATATGGCTGGAACTGCATGCTTACAAGCTGTGTTTTAGTAGATCTGTTGTCTAGCTGTGCAAAAATTGTTTACTTATGAAGTCAATTGTTTTTAGGTTTTGTTATTCCCGTTAAAGATCTTTAGATGGGTATTTTGTGTTAACAGACAGCAGCACAGAAATAGGCACTGTTATTAATTAACTGTGAATACCCGTCTCTGAGGTGTTTTATGTTATGTTGGACTCCAATGTTTTGATTTCCATTGGATGTTGTTGTCTCTACCATCAAAAGCAGTTTTCTTCTAGGAGCATGGGAGCAGTTTTCTTCTTCCAGCATGGGAAGTTCTTGAGATTTTTGTCCACTTGGGTCAGTAGCTTAGGTAGCTGATGAAGAGCTTAGCCCTCATAGCAAGCAGGTTGTGCCTCTCTAAGTGAAAGCTCCCAGTCACCAGCACAGTTTATGCTGTGCTGTCCCTGCATCTGACCATGACTCCCAGCTGACTTCTGTGAATCAGGTGGGTGTGTGCTCTTGATCTGGTCTCACTGCGAAGTTCATAAATTCCAGGGATTTTGTTAAGGTATTGACACAGACTTCTTCACAGAGCAGTTCAGTCCATCTAAGTTTTGAGTCCATGAACATTTTTCTGTTGAATATACAGAACATCTTGCATGATGGAATGTTTCTAAGTGTCACATTTAAAGGAGGACTTTGTAAACAGACAGAAATGAACTGGCTACAACATTTTTCCTTGGTTTTCTTCACAGTGTAGAAGAACCAACAGTTTTGCTCTACCCTTGGTGATGTTCTTTTGACTCCAGGTTGATGCCATCACCCACAGCTCCTGTGCTCACCTCCTGTTTCACAAAGAGGACTTGGATAATTGCCTGACCACCTTACCCAAACATCTATAATTGCCCACCTCAGAAGTGTTTCATGCAGCTGAATTTTTCCATTGTTTACATGATGGGTTCCAAAGGGTGGTTGCCTCAGACAGGTGTGCCTCATCCCCAGGGAGAGAATTTGTTTAGGTGTGTGTCCTCTCAGATTACTGTAGTAACTGTCTTCCAGTAGGGATGTAGAATCCCTTCCTCCCTTGGCTGACCCACCCCCTACTTCCTCTTCCTCTAGAATATTTGCATTTTTCTGCCAGGGCCACTAGGTGTCACAAGTAGTCACAACTAAACTATAAAATCCTCTAAAATATTATTCCAGACATCTTGACATTTCCCTAATCAAGGGGTCCAAGAATTTTGGTATAGACCTGATATGTATGTGGGAGATGCTGGATGCAATAAAAAAGTCAGATGCTTCAAGCTGGTGCTTACAGAGCATGTTGTTTCATAGCAAATAATTTAGCATTCAAGGGAACTGTACCTGTTGTAGGAGGGCCTTGATTCAGCTAACCAGAGAAAACTTAAAAATTGGCTATGATCTGAAAGATCAGCAGACTGTGTCTAACACAAGGAAATATGCTAGTGAAACAGGGTGTGTAGAAGTAGAGTACAGAAAGAGCTCCACCCTGAAAAAAGCTTATGGTTAAAAGAAACAGAACAATCCTTTGGTTATATTTAGATGATTTTTAAGCTAAAACTGAATTTTACATGCCAGTAATGAGACACAGCTTTCTTTTCTTCCCCGTCTACTTCTGTCTGCTTGTCTGTTTATAAACTAACCAATCATTCTTGCCTAGCAGTATGAATTTTACACTAGCTGGGAGGATAAAGTCTCATCTTCCCAGTGGGGACCACAATGCACCACTAGTTGAGTCTGTGGGACCCCAAGACACTGATCTTTTCTGAAGAGGATACTTCAGTTGTTTCAAATGTCACAGAGCCTTAGCCCTGTAAACCCACATTTAATTTAATTTAATTTAATTTTAAAAATTTATTTATTTATTTATTTAAATTATAGGCAGGTATTTCCACTTCAGAGTGTACTTTTCTATATGGAAACAAGCCTCCAGCCCTCCCCCAGCATGCAGTATGTCCAACTACACATGTGCTACCTGTCCTTTTGCTGCTTTTGAAGGCATGGCTCAGTACACCATTATACTGTGCACT
The DNA here is from genome assembly GCA_013397175.1 of Platysteira castanea. Taxonomy (NCBI): domain Eukaryota; kingdom Metazoa; phylum Chordata; class Aves; order Passeriformes; genus Platysteira; species Platysteira castanea. The sequence continues at coordinate 105,388 of VYXC01009310.1, forward strand.
GAACAAGCAGCTCAAGAGAATACTTTCTATGTAAATGGAAGGAAAGCCAAATCTTTCCATCTAGGGCCTCAATTCAGCTGAGTCCTGTGGAAGCCACAGGCGTTTGCAGCTTCCCGGGGACACCTGCTTACATCAGTTGGTCTGCAGCTGCAGCAAGGCACAGGAGTGGAAGGAGATGAGCACAGGTGATGAGACCTACTTGGCACAAGGAGTATGTATGGATATTAGTCTAATGACAGTCCTACTGCTGGAATTATAAACTACAAGATCACCCTATATCTTGCAGCAGGATTCTGAAGGCACTGCAGTAGGGACTGGATTCCCTGTGTTTCTTACCTCTCTAATTCCTATAAGACCCTTTCCATCCATTTCAAAAATTCTCTGTAAACTGCATGCCAATGGCTCTGTATCCTGTTATCTGCCACATCACTGGACTAATTCATTCTAGCATTTTTAACTGTCTAGATAGCCTAAAGAGAGATATGTGGGAAACAGGCTTGAGGAAAGGTTTTAATGCTTCCATGGATCTGTTCTGAGCATATTCAGAAATATATCCTTCCTCCTTTTTCCATATTTTAAACAATATTTTCCTCAAATTTAGAACAGTTTTATACACAGTAATTTAAAATATTACATGCAGTTGGGGGCTTGGTCAAATGTAGTATTACTGCATGACATCCAAACAGACAGACAGTATTATAAATCTGGAGTAGCCTATTATACTGTTGTTTTAAGCTGGCACAATGAAAGCATAATGGCTTTGGGCTGTACCAGATGGTGAATTTAGGCACTGAAAAGTACTCCACAGCTCCTGGAATAGAATGCATCACCCCGAAAGAAGCAAAGAGCATTCACTCCTTTTCTAAAATAGTATTTCAAAAATAAATTTTGACATCATCATGCGGCTGTGAGTTATTTCTACTAAAGCTACATAATGCTTACTAGTCGGGCCATGCAGTTCACTATCAGTCAAATTAATCATTCATTCAAGACAGCTAATTTGGTTCTAAATGCACTATTTAGAATGAATGCTGAATATTACTAACTGTTATTAAGTAGCCAACTTCTGCACCTTTACAACATTATCTTTGGTATATTGCTGCAATAATCTAAACTGTGCTTAAAGGCAGAGTTCAGTTTCAGATAATATTTTGTTAATAACCTACCACGTAAACAAACACAATCAATAATGGCAGGAGGTAATTGCAGTGTTGAATCATTTTCTTACAACACTTAAATAAGTAATCAGATTGATTCAGAAAGATTTTGAACTTTATTTGTATTTAAATGAAGGTGTGTCCTGAACCATAATAGGTGCAATGACAAAGATAAGATTAAGGAGGTGCCAGCTTTCTACTGGTTTTATATAGGTTTTAAGGTACCTTTGTAATAAGGAAAACTTCTGTTGCCCAGCCCTCTGTGAAGAACAGGCATTTCCCAGGCAGAAATCTATCTGTCTATCTCCACTTTGGGGTCTGGCCTTTTTAGGGATGTTTCCTCTACTTGCCAGAACAATAATTGAAAAGAAGAAGAATGTTACATTTTGCTACCACTGGGGTGTGCCACGTAAAAGGATTATGATTTCTGCCCAGTAATTTATTCTCCTGTGGCTTTATGCTGGACGAGCACCCTTTACATTCATATGGAACTTTTTGTATGGGAATATCAAACCACTTGGCAATATGCTGAAATCAGTCATCACTCTCTTCTTCTAAGAGAGAGAGAACAAATAATGAAGAGGTGCCATTTCTTGGCCAGTGCCACACAAACACAGCAGTCAAAGACTAGAGGAAAGTCCGTGTGCCTACTGGCAAGATTCATCACACCTGAAGTCTGCCATTTGGATAGTCTTCTGCTTTTAGCTAAGTAATAATCTCTTTGTTTTACCAGCAGGAAATCTCCGACATTTGTAGAGACAAGTTCATCCTACCTCCCTTGCACACCTATTTTGTAAGAGGATATTCTTCCAATAGCATATCTCTTTCTTCCTCCATTGGTGAGGTTACGCTAGACAAGAACCTATCTGAGATATTCAAGTTTTATAGGATGACTTTTAAAAATGAGTTGAATCCCAGAGCTGGTGCACTTCATAACCCACTGAAGCATGTTTAGACTGGAGAAGACAAGGGTTAGGGAGCACCTAAGTGCACCCTTAAAATATTTTTGAGGAGATTACCTAGAAAAGGGAGTCAATCTCAGGACTAACTTGCATAGTGGGATAATGAAATGCAGTTATCATAGTCTGAAATACAGCAGTGTCTGACTGGATGAAAAGAAAAATGTTTCCCCTCTGAGAACAGCCATGCAGTGTAAGAAATTGGTCAGAAAGCTCTAGGATCTCTGAGCCAGGAGATTTTGATGTCAAGATGGGGCATGGCCCTCAGCTGCCTGGTCTGAAGACAGAGCTGCTCCTGTTTTGAGTAGGGGATTGCATGGAGACCTCCCAGAGTCTTTTCAGACCTAAGTGATTAGTGAGGCTGTGTTGTCTTTTGTGCTGAAACATCACGCGAGAGATATTATGCCCATATATCAGAGCAGACTATGAAGGGAATGCAGGATCTAGACAAGATTTGACACAGAGGGTTTTATCAGATGTTGATAAGACAGCAGGGTCAAATTTAGGTTCAGCTGGCACCTCCAGTAACAGAGTTTTTGGAAGCATGTCTGTTCTTAGGAGAACTTGACATTGCACAGGTGTGGTTGCTTTTTTCTTGGTGGGTGGGGAAAATGTAAGAAGTGAAATCTGTTTTGGAATATGAGTGAGACTGAAATAAAAAAAGTAGCACAGAAGAAAGATAGCATGCACGGGTACATGGAAACATAGCTAAAGAACATAGCCAAAAAAAGACTCGAAGAATGGCTGATTGATGAGTATATAGATGAACTTAATGGACTACACTTTATTAGCTTTAAAATGAAATATTTTCTCTAAAGACAGTTGTTAAGTGAGATTTTTTTTAAAGATTTGATTTGAAAAATGTAAGCCAATCAAGAATGCAATCAAGAATGTAAATTAAATTATATTGTAGGTGGAAAACTTAAAGACGTTTTAGTGACAGAGGCCAGTCAGGGAAATGTCGCACAGGCAAATGCTTGACTCTGCTGGAAATGGGTGGTGTAAACTGGTATAAAGAGAATATAAATGATAGGTCACTTAAATTCTGTGCAATTTGAGAAATATTTAGTCTGTGCCCTAAATTCTGCAGAGTTACAATCTGGAGCACTCTTGGCTTTTGCCTTGGGGAATGATACAGTGTAAAGTTTGTACACAGATTTCCCACTGGCTTTTAGAGCAGAGTCACACAATGAAAAAGAGCCAAGTCAAGGTTAGATTTTGATTTCTCAATGCATTGCTAGCATATTTCCTATTGCAAGTAAATTGCATAAAAATGGCTATAAATAGAACAACTCAGCATACAGACAAATGAGCAAGTGCTTTTAACTACTGAGGGTCACCTAATTGTGTCCTTTTGCTGAGCAATAAATAAAAGAGAAGAATGCTGTAAAGTGATTAGTGAGCAAGACTGGAAGACGATGACAGTAATCTTCTGTGTTGCTTTCAGCAAATAGAATTATTTACACATAAACATTCAAAGCCATGTGCTTATGTGTCTTTTAGCATGTGCTTTTATCCTCTGTGCATTTCTTTCTTATCTGAGAGATATAATGACAATAATTCTCTACCTCACAGGCATTTATTGGAAAGCTCAACACTAAAAAAATGGGATCATAGAAGGAGTTGAGGGAAAAGGCTGTAAGAAGGAGAGCAACTTGGTAATGTGTTTTAAAAACCGTATTAATCACTTCTTCCCAGTAATTTTATTTAAAAATATGCAACACCCTCCCCCATTAGCCCCACCTTGAATGATACTCTTTGCCCCTGTAGTCACTGAAATATTAATGTGGCACTCACAGAAACAGACTTGGTTTGCTTTTTTGTCCTCAGATTCAGATCTGAAAAACAAGGAAATTTTTGTATTTCCAATTTCCCCTTCAGCTTTCCTGGAAGTTTCTGTTGCTCAGCACTGCCTCCAGGTACTGCCAACACAACACCCTCAGGGAACAAGGCTTAAACCAAAATTACCCTGAAAGTGCCCAACATGAAAAGGACCTTGACTTTACCATTTTTCCTTTTCAGTCCTGATCAGGCTGATGCCATTGTTAGCACTTCAGAGGAAATAATACCTCAGTAATCAAAACATAATGGGGATATAACAATTCTTACAGACTTCAAAGCATTTTCATCCAATGGAATAAAGGAGGCTACTTAGCCTCTATTTAAAGCTTATTTTGCTCTCTCCTGTGCTGTTTGCAAGGTAATGGAAGTTCCTCCTCCAGTCTCTACCCACTGCCAGAAGCTCCTGTGATGCCACGGCCCCCTGTTTTCAGGTCAGGCAAATGACTAAAGTTAATTACATCCTTCTTGCATGGGAGGAACCATATTAAGTTGTTGATGTTTCATTTTCCTATTTTGAAATCAAAATACCTCTGCAATCCATGGAATGCATAGGCAAGCTACAAAAGTAAGATGTGCAAAACAGTGTATATGATCAGAAGTCCTGAACACACTGTTGGAGTAGCACCAGTTTTGTTAAATACAAGGTTCTTGGTTCAGCTGCAAAACGATTACAATTCAAATGCAAAACGATCATGTTCTAAATATCTAAGGCTTTTATACCCATGTCAGAGATTCATACAAGCAGTGGATGCCTGTCTGGAGGTCATTTAGTCAGCCCTGCTGCTTGAAGTAGGACTACCACTGTCAAGTGGTAGTTTTTTGTTATGCTGGGCAGCAGGTAGAATGCTGTATAAGAAGCATCTTCAGTTGCATTGGCTAGGCAAGGGCCAAACCCAGAAGCAAGAGCTTCTCACTATTTCCTCCAGAGGACATTTTACCCAAAGAGGAGTGGAGGTTTGGTAGTTAGTGATAATTACTGTGAAATTGATATGCCTCTAGGGATTGTCAAGTATAATGTGTCCAATGTTCTCCTAGGCAAAATAAAACTCAATGGCATTTTCTAGTCAGGGTCTGTGCAAGAGGTGCAGCTGGCCCCGGGTAACCTGCTTATTGCAGCTATTGCTTTCTGGTAAATACTGCTAAAGGCTCTTTTCCCACTGGAGAACAGTATAAATAAATAAATGATTATCACCATCCCTAAAGCTGTACTAATTGCCATTAAGTGGGCTCAGAAGGAAACAGCTTACTATTATCATCCAGACAGCCCACTAGAAACTATGCAGTTCCCGGTTTCTGAGAATGTGCACTTTTGGATGAATGGACAAGCAGTGCTGGCTTCTAATGCCTTATGGTGGAGGGGGCTGAATTACTGAATTGTGTATTCCTCTGTGAAGGAAAAATGTCATTTATAATGTAGGTGTGTCACATGTAAAACTTTCAGTAGATTTCTTCAAACTCCAGTTTTTGCCTTGCTGAATGCTTCTCTTGTTCCTAATAACTTTCATCTTCCTTCACAAATTCCACAAAAGTTGGGCAGGAGAGATTTCTTCCAGTCGGAAAGTGGCATATTCCTTAACCCATTGCCTTCCATAACAAGACAAAATTTTTCTTAAAGGTGACATGGAAAAATCATAAAGCTCCAGCCGTGGATCCTCTGTCTACAGAGAGCGAGTAAAACTCTCTGCGCTGCCTTCCCAGCCACTGCTGTTTGGCTGTGAGCTGCAAAGGAAACTTCTCAGATTTGCTCTCCATACCTGAAGCCTTCAGATTATTGCTGATTTTCTCAATCAGTACCAAATGTAGTGACGATTGTTGTCTTATTCCTAATATAAAAAGGAGTCAAAACTAAGAATGTCTTCTTAGGGACAAAAGAAGAGCTGCTATCATATATCTATAACCTTTCCCTACAACTGGCCTGTGCCTGATTTGTACCACTAAACCAAGGCTGTAAGACTAGAAGTAATTTCACAGTTTTACAGAATTGTTAGGGTTTGAAGGGACCTCTGGAGATCCAGTCCAAAACCCCTGCCAAGGCAGGGTCACCAGGAGCACTTGACACAGGAACTCATCCAGGTGGATTCTGAATGTCTCCAGAGATGGAGACTCCACAACCTCCCTGGGCAGCCTGTTCCAGTGCTCTGCCACCCTTAATATCAAGTTCTTCCACATGAAAGGAGGAGAAATTTATTTTGTTTTAATTTATAGCCATTGCTCCTCATCCTGTTGCTGGACATACTGAAAAGTCTGGTGGCATCCTCTTGGCACCCGCCTTTGAGGTATTTATATGTACTGATGAGATTCCTCTCAGTCTTCTCCAGACTAAACAGGCCCAGCTCCCACAGTGTCTCCTCATAAGAGAGAAGCTCCAGACCCCTCATCACCCTTGTGGCCTCTGCCAGACCCTCTCCAGTAGCTCCTTGTCTTCCTTGTACTGTGGAGCCCAGAAGTGACCACAGAATTCCAGATGTGGCCTCGCTAGGGCTGAGCAGAGGGGAAGGATCACCTCCCTTGACCTGCTGGCCACACTCTTCCTGGGGCACCCCAGGATATCATTGGCCCTTCTGGCCACAAGGACACCCTGCCAGCTCACGGTCACCTTGTCATCCAAGACCTCCAGGTCCTTCTCCACAGAGCTGCTCTCTAGTAGGTCAGCCCCCAGCCTGTGCTGGTGTTTGGGGTTATTCCTCTCCTGGTGCAGTACCAAGCACCTGCCCTTGTTGAATCTCATTAAGTTTCCTTCTGCCCAATTCTCCAGCCTGCCAAGGTCCTGCTGAATGTCAGCACAGCCTTCAGGTGGATCAGCCACTCCTGCAGTTTCATATCATCAGGAAATGTACCCTGCTGAGGGTACGTTTCATTCCTTTGTCCAGGTCATTGATAAACAAGTTGAATAAGGGTGGACCTAGTATTGATCCCTGAGGAACACCACTGACTACAGACCTCCAAGCTGATTCTGCTTTGCTGATCATGACCCTTGGAACTCTGCCATTTAGCCAGTTCTTGATCCACCTTACTGTCCATTCATCTGACTCACATTTCCTGAGCTTACTTAGAAGGTTGCTATGGGAGACCATGTCAAAAGCCATGCTGAAGTTGAAGGAGACAACATCCACTGCTCCCCCCTTGTCAATCCATCCTGCCGTGTCATCGTATAAGGCCATCAGACTGGTAAAGCATGATTTCCCCTTGGTGAATCCATGGTAACTACTCCTGTTGACCTTTTCACCTCTATGCTTGTTGATGACCTCCAGAATACCCTGTTCCATCTCCTTGCCAGGGATGGTGCTGAGGCTGGCTGGTCAGTGTTTTCTCAGGTCCTCCACCTTGCCCTTTTTGAAGATGGGGACAACATTGCTCATCTTATCCATGAAATATTCGTTGCTAATTTTTTATTTTTTGAAATGGCTATATCCAGGAATAGGTATTTCTCATTTCTAATTAGAAAAAATTTTAATGCTCACTCTGTCTTCCTGTGACACTCATTCCTCTGTGTAAAATTAATTTGATATTTTGAATTCAAGCAACACTTCATTTTTGATTGATATGTGAAAGTTAGAAAATGAGGAATTTGGTGGTATGAAAATGAGGATTACCTCCTTCACAAAAATACTTCTAAGCCTCAGGAGTCAATCCTTCAGATTTTTTCATTAATGTTGCATTTTATGGCACAGGCAGGTAACACTTGAATGAGGCTGCAATTTCAACCAGATCTCTGTCTCCGAGAAATATAAATAGCATTAGTTTTCCACTTGCTTTCTACAAACAAGCCTGTGAAGTATTTCCTGAGATTACAATGAATGTAAAGCCACCTGAGCTTATTCGGTTGTTTTGTTTCTTTTTTTTTTTGGTCAGAATTTATGGGAATGCCAGAATCTCAGTCTTTATTAAAAAAAAAAAAAAGCAATTACTGTCTGGAAAGAAACATTTTGTCTCTCTGGAGATGCACTTTTGTTGAACTTGTTCAAACGAGAAGAGAGTTGTCCTTGAAAAAGGCTATTTGAGTTTAGCTCCTTTTTCTCCTGACCATACAGGAGAAAGTGGAAAAGCATTTTTTTTCTTTTACTCAGATTTTTTAACCTTGTTTTTCAAAGTAAATTCTGCTTAAATATCCATAACTAAGTTGATGAGTGCCTAGTTATGTGTGTGTAGCCATGGTATCCAAGGAAGCAAGAGGAGAGCAGGTTCTTTATTGCCAATGTGCCACATTTAGGAGATGTTATGGAGACCCTTTGTGGGAACAAGCTCTTTCTTGAGAGACTGCTGTGAAGCAGTTTGACCTGTGGGACACATACTGAAATCCATCCACGATAGAAACATGTAGTTTTCTGTGGAAATCTTCTGTGGGAAACTTGTTAAACAGGAGACACTGTTTCTACCATGTCCCTCCTTGCTGCAATGCCATGCAGTCATTTCCTGGCTGGGAAGGAGAAGGCACGAAGCCTACATGAGTGCTGAATAGGGAACTGACTATTCCTGCAAGCTGGCACTTGGGGACATGGCTGTGCCTGGGCACGGGGAATCACCAGCCCTGTGGATGGAGACAGCTGCACCCAGAGCAGAGAACAGCAGGGCTTAGTGTAGGTGATGGATGCTGGATATGGATTCTGGACCTCGGCCCTCGAGGAGCCCATGGGAAAGCAGCTGGGTCTGGGCCAGTGCCAGCACAGAGGGACTGCATGGAGACAGACCATCCAAAATACCTGCTTAGGTTCTTTCAGGCTCCTGTTTTCTCTTGATGGCATGCTGGCCTGGAAATAGGCAACCGCAGGAGGGTCAAGAGCCCCTCACCCACAGCTAGGTGGTCTCCAGAGCCTGGAGCAATAGCTGCCATTGCACAAGCTCCACTGAACAGCCATGGGAACCCTGGAAACCTCCCTCTTGCTCCAGCAGCCCCAGCAAACACTGCGTTTTAGCTGATATCCAGGCAGCGTGGCTTCTCTGTGCCAGTGGGTGCCCGAGGTGTCTCTGGACACAGCTGACAGATGGTCTATAGCAGGAGTGCTCTGTGGAGCGTGCACTGCGTGGGTCCCTGGCTCACTGCAGGCACTGCCGTGGGCTGGCACACGTGGGGTGGGAGAGGCACAAGCCCTGAGTCCTGCTGGATGGAGGTGGCTGGAGGCCTGGTGGCACCCACTGCTCTGGCCCCAGGCAGCTACACTGGATCAAGGCCTGTGCACTCACTCCTCTCTCCAAAGACAGGAGCCCCCTGGCTCATGGTCCACTCATGGACCTCATGGGGCTCATGAGCCCCTCCACTCTGCCTCCTGTGTCCTGAGTACTAGAGAAGCCAGCATTGCCTTCTCCCTCCAGTGGGGCCATGCTTCCTTCTTGGACCTGTGTTCTGAATTATCTAGATGTTCATTTGACAAAACTTCTGTTTCCTAAAGAAACCAAAACAAAGAGAAAAAGCACTTGCAATTACATAACTTATTTATTTTGTATTGTTATTTGTTCTCCAGCAAAGAAATGGAAATGTCTTTCCAAGCCACTGTTGTCTTCCAGTTAAGCACCTGGCCTATTCAGCCGTATCTTTTAACTAAATCTTTTAATTTAATCTTTTGCTTAACTCTTATGTAAGAAGAAACTCCTTCTTGATAAGGAGCATGTTTCTGTGTAGTTAGCCATCTGCAACCACCTGTAAACTCTCTGATGGTGAAAGTGAGGACGACTGATTAGATACATCTCAGGACTACAAAACAGGCTGAAAGCTGTTTGGTGCCTATTAAAATCAGTGGCAGGTTTAAATGGATTTGATTGTAAACTGAGCTGCGTGGCTTTTGGAGTGTTTCAAAAGCATCCTTTGCTATAATACTAGATATCAAGGTAGAAAATAAAAAGGGTGTTCATATTATGGCAGGGGAAGGGATGACGTCATAGGAAGTAGCTTAAAAAGTTAAATACTTCCTTTGTAATAGTTTTGAGGAAAAGCTTGGCAATTTTCAGCAAGTGAAAATGGGTCATTGAAATGTACTTAAAATGCATTCTGAATTTATGGTAAAGTTTTGGGAAGATTGTTGGATTGTGACTTTATACTGCTTTGTATGGTTGGAGCATTTAGATACTCTTGAAGAAAATTTTCCCTAGGACATTGAGTAGATAATTTTGCTTTTTGTTGACTCAGTTTTTACAAGATTGAATAAAAATTTTGGAACGTTTCAGAGAAACTGCCGAAGTTCTGTGGACTGCTGGAGGCAGCAGGAGGTCAGGTAGATACCCAAGGCACCTGTGGTGGCACTGGATGCCTGTTTTAGGCAGATGAAATGAGCCTCAAGTCAACCCAGCCAGTGGAGCCTGGTGTTCCATCTCACCCTAAAGCAGACCCTTATTCACCGGTCAGCTAAACAGCAGCATGGGCTCTGCAAACTGTACCAGGTAGATATCTGCTGAACATGAAGGGATTTATACATCCAGAGCACGGTTAGACACCCATTACACAATTATCTCTATCCTATATCAAAATATAATTTCCAAATGAAAAATTACGATGATATAATTAGATGATATAAAGAATAAGTATTTTTTAACTTTAAAAAAACCTTTAAGTTTTCCTGAATCAAATTGGTTAAATGTAATACAGATAAATGGATTGCTGATGGCAATGGAGATGTTAATTTTAGGTGACAAAACAGTAGATTTTTACCTCCACTAATAGAAATGCTTTCTTTTTTTTCAGTCTTTTTTTTTCAGTAGTTTAATGTTAATCAAACATTTTGTTTCTCATCCCTTTCATTCATATCCAAATGGGCTGGAGACATAGCTGTAGGCATTGGCACATTATCTAAGCTTATTTCTAAAACAGCCTTGCTGATGAGTAGTTTGCACATGTATTATACATGTACTTGGAAGGAATGTTAGAACTGATATATGAACTGACAGCTTGGAGAATTGTGTGTCTTTCAGCAGGAAGGTCAGTAAACATCTCATGCATGCTACACGCATGTTCTTGTGGATAAAGTAACATTTTTCTCAAATGAGAAACATTTTCTCAAATGAGAACATTTTCTCAAATGAGAAAAATAAGGTTTCTTTCTCAAGAATGTTGATTTTTTTGGAAAGAGGAAAACAGGATGTGTATGTAGTGTGTTCACTGTGTATCAGAGAGAAATCTACTAGCAAAGGACATTTATTTCTTCCATAATCAGTTTTTCTTTGGTAATAACACATGTTACTGGTAGCTGACAAATTTATCTAAAAGGAAAATGCATACTCACTTGAAGTTTAATTTTACACATGTGCACACAAAGAAACGTGTCCAGTTTTACTGAAATGTAACTGGAGCAATGGTAACTCCTGGGATTGCTTAAATATTTCCATTCCATGCTTCTGTTTTCATGAGGGGAACAATTAATACTTCTCAAAAACATTCATCTTTCTATTTTCAAGTGCCTTGAATTTGGACTTTCCAACACGCAAACAAAAGAATTACTCATGTAAGCATTTCTTTTGTGTTGGCTGAGTTTTATGGGAAGAATGAGAAAATAACTTCCCAATGTTCACACACTTTTTTCAAAAAATCAATCTGGCACCAAAAAACAAAAAAGCATGGAGTGAGTCAGACATAAGCTCCAGTGAAGTGGAATATTTTACACTATGCCAATGAAAACTGGATTTGATTTCAGTAGTTACAGGCCTCTGAAAATCTGCTGCTTGGCAGGCCCGTGGGGCTTTGGCAGGGCAGTACTGAGTGCACAGTGAGCTGGGAAGCTGGCAGGGCAGGTGACTGTCCATCCCCACCTGGGTCACCAGGTCATTGGTGACACTGTTCCTGCTCCAGGGGCATTAGGATGTGGTGCCAAAAATTTCCTTTTCATATAGGTATTTTTAGACTGACTAATTGAACTCTGGCACTTATAAAGGCCCCACAAACGTGGGCCAAAGGCCAAATCCCTCACCAGAATAAGGAACTGATGCCTGCTGGGGCCAGACTATCACTCTCACTCTAAGGTTTCCTCTCTTCTTTTTTCTCCCCCATCAGTAAGCTTGCTCTTATCCTCCTCTGACAGATCCATTGTCCCACCTTTTTGCCCGCTGGGATGGGGTTAAACTTACTGTCTTCAGTATGGGCTCACCGTACAACATCTGAACAGCTCTCTGACCTGCAGATCTAGAGAATATCCTTTGCAGGCATTGTAGATACTGCAGTTGTGGAATGAGAGCTATATGCAACTGGAACAATAGTAAGTTTGAAATAATAATATGGTTTTCTGTAGTCTGTTCTGGATTGATTCTATGTAATCAGTGCTTGCACAATACTGAGGCGTTGTGGTGGCTCCAGTTCTGGCACCCTCATTCATAAAGGTGTCCTATTCATTTCAGTGATCCCTGTAGAGGAGAATTGAGATGGCAATCTCTATTTTGGCTTGAAGTGTCCACTGGGTTTTTTTCTTCAGACCCACTCTGTGCCTTCTATCTTTGTGCCCTCAAAATTAATGTCTAGGGCAAATCCCACTACTTGCATCTAGTGCTACTTTGGTGAAGCTGAACAGTAAGCATTTTGAACTCTGAAAAATCCATAATTTAAACGGGAATGTAAATGACACACTGAATGACATCTAAAAGAAGTACAGTGCTGCAAGAGTGATATTAGAGCAAGTTGTCTAGAGTCAAGCACAGACTGAAGGCCTCAGAAGGAAGGGACCCAAAGAGCTGTCCCACAAAATAGTTGAATACAGCAGCTAGGAATCCAGTAGGTACCATGAGTGGAGAATATTTGGCATCAGAACAGGGTGCCACCTTGAAGTTAAAAATAGTGATGCTTCACTTTGCATCTGACACTTCAGGTCTTTGCCAGGAAGGTGTTATGCTAAGTTTGCTTTCACATTCCTAGTGAAAAATTGCAGTTTTTAATATTTTAAAGTGTTCTTTTAAAAAATCCCAAACCCTCAAGGTGTGTCTGTATTCTCTGACTCATATTCTCCATACACAGCAAAAACAAGCAGGGAGATATAAAAGAGGTAACAGAAGAGATCGGGGGCCCAAAAGGAAGAGGGAATGCCACATCTCAAGGGATTTTGATGATACTGAAAAGTTTGTATGTCACTTTTTTTCTATCAAGTCTATTTGTTTTTCTGGAAGAATTACTTGATCTTTTGAGAACATGGTAGCTAAAGGCTTCATCTTGCATTGTGACCACATTTATGATGGCAATATTAAGATGAAGTTACTGCTTTCAAAGCCTCTTTAAAGTTGGCTTGGTAGAAATGGAGATTGTTAGGTCTATGAAATGAGACCATAACCACATCTAAAAACAGGTCAGCAGACAATATACTTGAGGAGGGGGATGTGATTTTCCAGGGATATAAGTTAGCTCTATTCAAAACAGTCCTCATTTTGGAACTGTGATTCAGATATGCTTGCAGACAAGCTTTCACTTCTTAAAGCAGTGAGATAATGAGGCTTAAAGTGGATTTATCATTGCACAGTAGCCAGATTTCACAATCTGAAGTAAAATTACCCAAGGCCCTCATAGTGTACGCTCTAAGTTGCATACATCTCCCAGGTGAAAGGCAGGTGGTTGAAGTGATTTGAAAGCATGGTGTAATTGCATCAGCCAGGTGAGAGGCTGCTGGAGAAGAGCCCAAGCCCTGAGTCAGCAGTGTGGTGTGATACTGGCTGTGCTGGAAGTGGTGCAGAACCTCCCTGCCTCAGCAGGAGCCTTGGGAAAGGTTTTGGCTGAGAAAGGTCTCCTAACACCTACTCCCTCTGCAGCTGTTTTCACATTTCCACAAAGGATAGAGCTTTCCATAAAGGATGTCTCTCTTTGGGGGAACATTCCCTAGGGTGTCCTGAGAATGATAGGCATGTGGTTTTGACCAGCATTTACAAGGATCATACAAAATGAACATGGGAAGACAGTGGGAAGATGGAGGTGGGTATGTTCTTGTTCCAAACACGTGAATTAAGGCACCTAATGTGACAAATGAATGTTCTGGAAACACTAAAGACCTTAGAAAGTAAAGTGTTGGAGGCTGTACAAATATTATACTCATCAGGGAGGACTGTAGCATGACACAGCTTTTGTATTTTGCAAAGCAGTTTTCTCTGAATTGCTTAGCACATATGCTTGGTGGATTATAGGATAAATAGGCAAGGGAGAAGCAGCCGTACTTTTTACTCATGAGACCACAAAGGATTGAAACCAACTACTCTTTCAGTAGTATGGACAAAGCTGTAACCCTCAGCTCTGTGCCCTTTACTGCCCTGAATGGGAGTGTCCACGTCAGCATGGTTGATCCTTTCACAGCAGTGAAAGGGTATCCTGCATCAGAGAGCAAAATTCTGCATCCAGCAAGTCTGGTACAGTATTTGCTGATGGAAAGAAGACAGCTGCTGTATGCTCATTGCTCCAAGGGGAACGTAATCTACGAAGGAAGAATGTGCATCTGGGGATCTCAGCATTTCAAAAGGCATCATAGTCAAGAACTCTGAATGGTACCCTCTTAAGACAAACATAATACCTCCTCACTGACTCATCATTCTTTTCATTCTCTCCTTCTATCTCACAGAACAGGGACATGCCTCGTTAGTATGACTTACAGAAATGAATGTGTGTGAAAATTCAACTCTCTTAGAAATTTCATTTCGTCAGAACCCCAAGCAGCTGTTCAGACTAGTAATGAGTTATTGAACACTTCTTTCTTTTGTTCAGCCTTTTGCTGATTTTACTAGATGTGCTGCAATAGCTTAGGCCTCTGACTATGTGAGGTAGCAAAAGAGGTGATGACAGGGCTGGATTGTGAATGGAGGAGTCCAGTCACAATGTCACCAATGTACAGAATGCAGTCTTCGTTCATAGGGGCATGAAAGATGCTTTGTGAACCAATAGAAAAGCTGAGAAGGAACTGGATGGGTACAAAAGCTGACCCTAGCTGTATACTCCAGTTCTGCCTACATGGGGAGATGTGATCACACAGCATTACAGTTCTTAAATAATTCTTTAAAACCACAAAGACTGCAGCTTCTCATTTTCTGCATATTTCTCCCACATCAGTGGAAAATTAATATTGATGAGAACAAATACTATTTAAACTAAAATGTTCATACAAATACCTATTTTTTTTAGCTGCTTGAATGGTTAGGATATACTTTAAGTGGTGGTTACATCCACCCTATTTTTATATGCTCGAACTCCTTTGTCTCCTCTCTGCATTCAGAAACCTGCAAATTTTCTGGTATTGGTTTGAGTATGTTAGTGGTATAATTTGTACTGTTTCTGGACTAAGTGCTGAAATTGTGTTTTATTACTCCTAATGGGTGCACTGCTTTTAATTAAAAATAAATGCAATGAAAACCACAATAATAAAATAGATTATAGACTAAGTCCCTAGCACCTGATCTTCATACAGTCGGCCACACAAGCGCACAGTCATTCACCCCTTCTCCTCCTGCTGTTGCAATGTCCCGAAGACTTGAATTTATGCAATAACTCTTAAAACATGTGAACATTTCTTGGTTTGTCTGACGTTTTGACCACTTCCGGGAAACCCTAGATAAAAAGCCAGGAGAAAGCTGCCATTTTCAGAGCCATGAACTAAGCCCATTCCCAAGGCTGGCGCTACAACGGGAAGGACCGTGGGTCCTCATGGTGGAAGGCTGGCGGCCAAGGCTGGCGGCCAAGGCTGGCTGGTTTGGACAGACCAGGTGGTTTGGCATTATGGAGCAGTCCCCTCCTATCATTGTGGGAACTTTGGGAAGGAGAGCAGGAAGAGCTTGTCCAGATTAACCAGCTTGTCAAGCCAGATTTAGTTGATTGGTTTGAGGTTTGACAGCTCTGTACTAAGTACATTAATATTATACCCATTTCAGGACCTAAATGATCTTAGGAACAATATAGATGGAGATGTTTCACGATACTCTAGTGCTTAACTGATGCATATTTTTCACTTTTTGGTGAATTTTTAGTATCAACAAATTTATCTCAATCCTTATCCTGCCTTTGTGATCCCTATCACAACGAATCTCACTAAAACTGTCCTTCTTTTTTACAACTCTTGGTCTGAAAGAAAAAAATTCAAGTCACGCTACATAGTTGGAAGTCCTGATATCTTTCTGCAAGTTATCTATATAATTCTGTAGTGATACCTTGCTGTTGTTTCAGGTAGTCTTTCTTTTGTTCTTTAGTGATATACTAGATATTCATCACTGTCACTGTTTTATAAGTGGGGAAGTGGTATAGGGACTATTAGTTAAGGTGACATTCCTGGAAAGCTGGTTGCAGTGCAATAAATAGAGGGTAAGTTTTTATAGGCTTCTTAATTTGCTAGTGCCACCACTTCAGTTATGGTAGAATTTATGGGCTTGATGTTGAATCACAGAATCACAGAATATCCCGAGCTGGAAAGGGCTCACAAGGATCATCGAGTCCAACTCCTGGCCCTGTACAGGACCATCCCCAAGGGTCACACCACATGTCTGACAGCATTGTCCAAATGCTTCTTGAACTCCTTCTGGCTTGGTGTTGTGACCACTTCCCTGGGGAGTCTGTTCCAGTGCCCAACCACCTCTAAGTGAAAAAAACTTCTTTCTAATATCCAATCTAAACCTCTCCTGATACAAATTCAGGCCATTCCTTGGCTACTGTCACTGGTCACCAGACAGAAGAGATCAGTGCCCCTCCTTTTACCCTCACAAGGAAATTGTAGACTCTGGTGAGGTGTCTCCTCATAACTTTAACAGGCACCAAAGTGCAACTGATAGACCTGTAGGTTTCAGGATCCTTCACCTTGCTCTTCTTGAAAATCAGCCTTCTTTGAAGTTTCCAGCCATCTAGGAGCTCTCTGGATTCCCAAAAGAGCACAAAAATCTTTGAGAGAAGTTTTGTGATGACATCAGCCAGCTCTTCAAGGATTCTTGCATGAATCCAATCAGGCCCCATAGATTTTTAAGGATCCAGCTGGAGCAGCAGATCTCTCAGAGTTTCAGGGTCGACTGGGAGTTGATCATTCTTGCAGTCATGGTCCTCCAGGTCAAAGCTCTGAGACCCCTTTGGTCTGTCATCCATGTTGAAGACAGAGACAAAGTTACAGCAGGAGTGATAGGTAATGTGTTGTGCAAGTTAGATCAGAAAATAGCTGCTTTTTGGCTTGAGAAAATTAGTAATTTAAGAAAACTGCTATTGCAAGCCCTGTGAAAAGTACTCTTTGGGCAGAACTTACAAAAGGTGCATTTGACTCTTGTGGTGAAACTGATGGTGCTCAAGAAGATGCAACTGTTTCTAAGCCTGAACATCAGCTGTTCTAAACATCAGCTGTAGCTGCAGGCTTGCAAGGTGTGCAGCCTTGGTGCAAAAAAAGATTCTATCAGCCCAGGTCACAGAGTACGAAGAGAAGAAGAAAGTCTTGTCTTGGAAACATTTGGTGAACCATTTTGTTTTGCAGCTGGTTGATCAGCGTTTCTGAGATTACTTAGGGTTTCGAAACCCTAACACTGCTCTCCAGAGATGGTTTAAGGGGCAGAACTGGAACATGGCATTATGCAGATGCCATCTTCTATTTTTAGAGAAGAAAAAGTTTCTTCTCTTCTCTCCAGTATATTCAGAAGAGTGTCACTCGAATGTGGCTTTTCCTGCAGATCAGAACAAATCCACTAGTACACTTGGTTGTCTGCAGTATAGTAGAAGTAATATGTACACAAAGGAAAATTTTAAAAATGGACCATGATACTAGTGAACTAGAGGGGAAAGGGAAAGAATCAGCGGATGAAGTGATGGGAGTGATTTCTCCCTAGATGTTTATGAAATCTCACTTTAATCCTGAAAGCTTAGGCTGAGATACACTGAGAACAGTTTTGTTTGGGTGAACTGATGTTTCCAGAGGTTTTGGTAATGGGTTTCACAGGTTTCATTTAATTACTCTCTGTCTGGGAAAACAGCCATGAATTTCAGACTGATTGGAAATCCAGATGTAAAGTTGAGCCATTTTTTGCAGCTGGACTCCAGTGGACGTAGTGAACAGTTAAGGGAAAGTACAAAGTGTTCCTGAGGGAACATTGGGAGAGGGAGGAGTGTAAACTGTCTCCCTTCTGGCAAGAAAGAATATCACCACCAGTTTAAAAAAAAATTGCTTACAAGGGAATGTAGAATTGTTTCTGAAGGAGATTTACCATGTTCTTTTTTTATTAAAAAAAAAAAAGCAAAAAGTTGTGTTTGTCTCAGGAAAGAAAATCAATGAGTGTACATTTATTATGTTATTAGTTGCTTTGCTTGATTTAAAAGAGCTATAATCCCTCCTGAAGGAGATGTCTTTTTATACATCTTGCGTGAAGAACTACTCTGGCAACCTCATTTGCTGAACAGAGCATTGAGTATGGCACTGAAGCAAAGAAAGAGCAAAACGTGGCAGCCAGCTTCCTCTGCCTTTTAACAGGTCAGACCTGCCTCCTTGATCCTCTTCTATAGCTAAACATGCTTTTAATGTATAAGGACAAAGGTCACTCAAGTAACAGAATAGAGCCTAGAAAATGAGGGTATTATATGACCTTTCTTAAACATAAAAACCATTTTACTCCTATTTAGATTGATATAATTTTTTCTTGTCAATTTGTATCTTTTACTTCTAGAGGTTCTTCTTCAGTGACCAAATTCTTTGACATTAACAAAAAACTGGGCTCCACCACGTGCTGAGCCTTTGATGAATTGGCAGAGACACACCTTAGGAGTTCCATGTCTGTTCATATGGACTAGTTTAAAGATTATGGGCTGCTGTAATCTCATAGGAGGAATGGTCTAAAACATTCTTTACCATGATCACAAACCTAATTTAGTGCTCTGGTTGTGCTGGGAGCAATGCTGAGCCTTGACTCTGGCTGTGTGGTTAAGGAGCCTCAGGCAGGCTGGGGCAGAGTCCCACCATTCCTGATGGGAAAGCAGAAAGCAATCATCTCTCTCAGCACTTCTGTTGTTTCATGGAGTATGTGAAGCTGCTCCAGGTATGCACTGTCTGTAGTCGCACTTGGGCAATAATTTGGAGCTGTTGAACCATCAGCTGTAAAGCAAAAAATTAACTTCAGCGGACATACAGTTATGAACGGTATGGTCTTCTTATCAAGCTATCATGCAAGTAAATAGCCTCAGTTTGTGGTGGAAATACTAGAGGAGTTAATTTGCTTAAATTTTGCCTGTTGTATGAAGCCTGTAATCAGAGCAACTACCATTTCCTTTGGTATTCCCTGTGGAGTAGAGAGATTGTTGCCCAAATACTGACCAGGCAAAACTTTCTCTCCTATAAGGCAACAAACAAGATATAACTCAGAAGTTAATTTTGCTTATGTAAAATAGTTCCAGCTATGTTATGTTCCTCCTGCTTTTGCCTTGACCCATTAGCTAACAAATCCTCACAGACTTGCACCAAAGACAAATTTCTTCACCAAGTACCTCAGCATGAAACAAAGGGTGGATGGTTGCATCCTGACAGGCTGACATCAAGGAGGAGGTACCTACTAAAACACAATAATAATTATGATATTTTGCTACTTTGTAAAATGCTGTTACAATATGGTAAGGTTTTATTGCAGGAAAAGGGATGGAGTCAGAAATAGTTGCTGTATTTTGTTAAGAAAAAGGAGTCTTCGTTTCTGAGTTTAGCATTGCTATGGTTGGTAAGAAATCTGAAAAGAGATTTCAATAGTAATAAGATTAATTTATAATTACATATTGTTACTGTGACAGCAGAGAAAATATTATGAATTGAGATCCACTACCAACAAGAGCTGTCATAGGCATTAACCTTTGTAATTGATTTTAGTAATCTGCGACCCGATTATGAAAATGCTAGACTTTTGCAATGCACTTGGAAATAGTAGGCTGGGCATGTGAATCCTGCTATAAGTTGATGGTTGTATTTTATCCTATCTGTTGTGACCCTTGGCCTATTTAAAGAAAATATCAGATGACCTTTTGTGTTTTGTTTCATCAGCAAAGAATACTGGATATTTTAACAGGTCTTTAATAATCAGCTTTATGCACCAGCTATGATGCAGGAGGATCAAAATTACGTTCAAGGTGGAAATGTATTTCATTTAACTACAGACACAGAAGAGTCCAGCACAGCCACTGAGGATTCCTCTGTGGGCAATGGACAAGGATCCCAGCAACCGTAAGCAAGTTTTATAAATGAGGTCAGTTGTCCCCTAGTGATTTTTGTTTTTCTCTGTCTGGTATAGTGAGTGAACAAATGACTAGATTATACCTAGACAATTTCCACCAAGACTAAAGAAGTTAGGGGAAAATAATTCCACTAGGAAAAGAACAAAGGTAAACTGAGCTCTAACAGGATGTGACCTCTCTACGGGGTACTGAGCAGTGCTACTTAAATGGCCTGTCAAAATGCCTCACTGATGAAGAGTAGTCTAAATCAAATCTGAGAATCAAATCAAAGTGGAACCAAGCAGAAGCCAAGAACTTGAAGCAGACAGCTCAGTCTTGGACAACCCTTTGACAGGGAGCAGGTATACCAAAATAGAGTAACTAAATCATGCTACTCTTCAGTAACCAGGCTTTGATGACCCTCAAATGAAACTGATAAATGGGTATGAGACCTATTATTTTTTCAACATATATATCTTTGGGGGTGTTTTTTGTTTTGCTTTATTTTGGGGTTTTTTTTTGTTGGTGTGTTTTGTTTTTGCTGTGAATGTACATCACTCTGCCTATCTGATAAAGGATGGCCTGGCTTTCTTTATTTTTGTTTTTTTGGGGGTTTTTTTAAAAGAGATATCACATTTTATGTATTCACACTGGTGTTCAGGAACTAAAAAGTGATCAGTTCCTGATGTATTTCCCAGGCATGTCCCCACAGTCCTGGTTGCTATGCCAGGACACCTACCAAGATTCTTACCACTCCCTTGCTGCAAGATAGGAGTATTTAATCCTTGGTATGTTCTCATTTTGAGGAGCATTGCGTCTTTCCACGTTTCTTACCACCACACCCACCAGGCTTTCACTAAAGTCTTCTCAAGGTGATTATCAATGCAGCACAATACTCCTAAGCAGTGGAATGGCCTAATGGAGAATAAGGGGAAATCATTAAGATTATGTCACATTTCCAAGCCATCAGAATCTTGCAAATCTGGAAAGCAAATGTCGAACTCAGGAAAACCTTCATGCCGGCCATTGTTAAGTGAAAGCCTGGGAGAAAAATGAACAAATACATTGCATGTTTTTCTAAATATTGCTGAACTGCTCAGAATAAATATTCTAAAAATGCTCTCATGGAAGAATAGTGAATATAATAGACATATTTTTGTTGGGATACATTCATTAGCTTGAGGAACTATCAATTTCCTGATGACTTCCTCTCTTATTAGTACATATTAAATCTTTCCAAGCATGTCTGCCTTGTTGCCATCTGATCTGTTCATTGAGGAGAGGTGATTTAAATTTCATGTTTGCAGGGCATGTGAGAAAGCTTACACCAATGAATCACTGAGAAGGAAATATCCTGGTTTGCTGGTAGAAGTGTCAGATGAATGGAATAGTTTGGGGGCCTTTGGCAACACCTTGCTGAAGGCATTGCTGCTGCTGGATACAAACAAGGCAGATGAAACTTTGTTCAGAGGGAAATTATATAAAACACCACAGTGGCCAGAATGTACCATTCTTTGTCTTCATAATAAATTAAAACATGGAACTATTAATTTCCTAGGTAATGACAGACATATTGTTTTTTAGGCTTGCTCTTGATCTTGTACAATACATCAAAAGAAATAATTCGTCTTCTATATTTAACATCCAAATTTTTTTTCTTGCACAGAAGTTCAAAGAAGAGTTCAGTAAGAACTGAGGACCCTGACATTTTCACCACTAAAGGATTTTTTTAGGTGCTGTTGTTCTCAGCTGGAAGAATCTGGCCCCATGCTTCCCACTGGGCAGGGCACATCAAGCTGTATCTTCTGCAACTTTCCTGCTGACCATTGCTCTTACTTTTCAAAGGTGACACCTGTGAATCAGTGCTTCAGGCATGTCACACTCAGCTCTCCCATCATTACCAAGATAAAAAGTCCCACAGGCAACTCTCCTTCAAGCTCACCTCAGCTACTCAGTGGTTCTTCCACTCCCTGCCTCATGTCCTGGTTTGGTCCTAAACATTCACCCATTAATTTTCTCCTTCTTTTATCCCTTTTTGGGGAATGTGACTATTGGTTCTACTGTTCTCTTGAAGCCCATGTATATATATTTCCCACGCTGGCCAATTGTTTTCTCTAGTGAACAGGAATTCAGTATAGTTCAACATCCAGTCTGCAGAAATACTCTTACAATAATATTTTACCTACCTCCACGAACCAGTCAATGTCCAAATGCAGCTGTCTTGTATTGCATCCATGAGTTGTTCATCTGTAGATAATGTGGGAGGGTTGCCAATGAAAACTCAAAAAAATTTATTGAAAAATTAGTTTTAAAGACAGTATTGTGAAAAGAAAGTTTTCTTTTTGAGGACTGCATTTGCTTTCAGGTAAAATTGCTTCATCTTTTTGCTTCACTGCTTTTCTTTTTCATGATTTTTTCAAAGGCCTATCATCCATCCAGTGTAACTGAGCTATTTCCACCAATGAATTTCACTTGCTCCACATTTCAGGACAAGGTTATAGTTCTAAAATGTTTCTGCCAAATCATTTCTCATGAAAAATATTTTCTCTTCTAGCTGTAAAATTGCATTATTATTGTTATTCTCACTGAGATGGGAATTTAGAAGTGTGGTCACCTTCTCAGAGATTTTTAAGAACATAACATGGAAGATTTCATAGGAAGAGATGGGCTAAGTGCTCATTACTATTCCTGTTCTTCTAAAATATTCCTACTTGTCTACAATATCACTGTAAAGCCAAAATTGAAAGTGGTTTCATTCTGCCTCTAAGCAACAGAGCAGGCCATTACCAGAATAACTGATGACACCACTGTCACTCTGGCTCGAGATTATCTGGTGCAAAAAATGTACATCATCAGGCACTTGCTCAGTTCTTTCCTTTAGACTGCTGAGTGCTGTGAAGCCACTCCAAAAAACTCCAGGGGTGTCTGTGGTGGGAATCCTCGAGCGTAAATTGACCCGTACCCACATTCCAGTGTTCCTGCTTTCATATCCTTTTCTCCTTACCTGCAGCTATGCTACACCATTGCTGTGAAATTCAAGTATACTAATCTCACTGTGCATCGGTGTTACTCAGAACTTCCTCCTGCCTGAGAAAACTTCCCAGCCGCCTTCAGAGTGCTTGTGCTTTGGCTTTGAAGTTACAATTACCCAAACAAGGCTGCCAGTAGGGAAATCTCACTCTTTATTTCCTTTTCCTCTGCATCAAGTGTTGGATTTGCACCTTTTGCAAATAAACACAAGACTGCTGAGGGCAGAGAAGTGGTCTGTTCAAATCCAGGTAAGTTGTTGTTGCTGAGGGCAACTGGTCATAGGAAAAGACATCTGAGCTTGTGTTTTATCTATCTACATCTGTATTTCCACAATCCCACCTTATCAAACTGTTATTTCACAAGAACAGGTCACGGAATTGTGAGTATGTTTCCATAGTGATCATGCTGGATGGACATTAGGAAACAGAATTTGCAGGGAAAGCTTTGTTCTTTATTAAACTAGCTGATATAGGTGAAAAAATCAGGTGACATTTCAGGCTCAGAATTCCTTCTTCAGTTCAACCAAAATCATTGTGTTTCACCTGTACGTATGATTTTCTGCTGTTTGTTTCATCCCTCTTACTGATGGATGAGGCTGTATGAGCCTGAGCTCTGGAGGGGAAACAGATCATCACTCCTGTTGATCATTCAAGCTGTCAGCTTTGATCACTACTCTGGAAAGGACTGTGACTGCATAAAAAGTCTCTACCTCTCAGTTTGTGCCTCATTCAGGGATCTCAGGTTTACCCAAAGAAGTTGTTTGAGACAAACACATTTCCAGAGCTGAGCACTGGGATGCACGTGACACAGTCAAGCCTCCCAAGACTGTTTTTTGAAGGAATCCATATGCTTGCTACTGTCAACACTTTGCTTAACAGCTGTAAAGTTGCACTGATTTTCTCAGTACTGTAATGTCCCAATGACATTAGGCAAGAATGCCTGTACAAGTCTGTTACAACATACTCAGCGAGTATTACCAGACAAGAAAGAAGCACATCTCTTCACGTACTGGGAGAAAGGTTGTCCTAGTTCTTTGGAAATCTTTTCTGTTTCTTCTTTGACCTAGCAAAGACCTAAAACTGCCCAGTGGTTTCTTCAAGGTTTTGCAACCATGTGGCAGAGCCCTGCAGCTTTCTGAATTCACTTGATAAAAGTGTTTGGAAATGAGATATCAAAAGAAGTAAATCAGGACTAGCTGTAGTCACTCCTGCTAAAAAAAAGGGCCAGGGCTGTGGCCCTCAGTGAGAAGCTGATCTCGCTGTTCTGTAAGGCAGGGGCAAGGTTGTGGTGGGGCAGACCGAGGCACATGTGGAGTTTCAAGCAGAGAAGAAAAAGTACAACAAAAGGTAGAGCATTATTGTGGTATTACTGACTCCTCCTTTTTGCAGCACATGACGCAGAATGGCACGAGGAAAATGCTTCAGCTCTGGTACCGTATGTCTTCTCTTGTATGTGGAGCTGGCAAGGGACCTCTCAGCTGTCCTTGCACAAAATTGTGTCTTTCCTTTGCTTTTGCCATATAGAGACATCCCTGTCATCAATCTGCAGTGGGCCCACTCCTGTCAAGTGAACAGACTGTCTGTTCTGATCGACAGAAATCTCAAGCTGAGGGATTTTTTAAAAAGGCTTGGGAGGGGAATATCCTGTACTCCATTTTTTTTCCTCTACATCTCCTCTGGCCCCCTCCTCCCACTTCCACACCCTGAGCTCAAGTTTGTAAAGCTTTTGAACTATTTTAAAAAATGTACAGCTTGTCCTCTAAGACATAGGAAATTACTTTTGATGGTCTATTGTATAAGAATTTCCATATTTAGACAAAAATCAACAGATACAATCTCTGATTTCCTTTCCCCTATACTCCTCACATTTGCCTCTTCTTGCATTGCTTGATTTGGCTGCTTCCATGTTGTAGCAAAGGTAGATGTTGTCAATTAGAAG
The DNA here is from genome assembly GCA_013397175.1 of Platysteira castanea. Classification (NCBI taxonomy): domain Eukaryota; kingdom Metazoa; phylum Chordata; class Aves; order Passeriformes; genus Platysteira; species Platysteira castanea. The sequence goes on from VYXC01009310.1 coordinate 130,395, forward strand.
ATGGATTTATAACTAGTGAGAGATATACTCAAAGAGCCTACTCATCCAGATACTGTGTACTCACCCTGGTCTGGGATATCTGCCCCAGCTCACATCTGCAGTTCATGATGCTTTTAAAGGTATTTCAAAGATAAGCTTCTACTCAGTCTGTGAAGAATATATGCTATATATAAGAAAATTTTGGCTCCCAGGTCTACAAATTCTGAAGCAGTCTTTCTAAGGCCTTATAAAACAGAGGTCAGTGATATTAGACTGGATTCATTAGGTAACTAAACTCCAAAAAGTATTTCTAAACATAAATTTTGGATTTCTTGTAGTTAACTATTTGGTATAATCATGGTGTAAATTGTCTCAGTGACATTCAACTCAGCAACAATACTGATTGAAGAAGGAACACTGTAACAAGAGTTCAATAACTTTGTAGTAGTTAAACCCGTTTGTAGAAAAGCTGGAGAGGAACAGTGTCAAGCAGAACAAAGTCAGAATAATGTTAAAATATCAATACAATTAAAATTAAGCCTTCTGATTTAAAATTAAGTTCCTCAAGATCTTTCAAAGTATGGTTCTGGCTAATTTTAAAGCCAAGAAAATGAGTGATGAATTAGGCAAGTAAGTTCAAAAAACTCAAAAAAATCTCCAAAAAACCAAAACCCTAATGAAATTAAGGGAACAGCTACAATTTATTGTTTGCACTTGAGACAGGACTTTGGCCTTTGTCAGTTTAAACAAGAAGAGTCATTCTTATATTCAGTTTCCAAGCTGTGGGATGGACTTCCTTTGAAACAAAAGACGCTTGCTAAGATCCAGTTTCTGCTGTGACAACAGCACAGACTTAACCTTGCCTTTCCCAAAATAAGCACACATTTCTCTATCTATTGCATACACAAATTTGTTCCTTGGGTGGATTTTATGAGAAAATACATCGCACACCTCCTTCTGTTCACCTCTTACAGAACAAATTAAAAGCTCCTGCACTTTGATACCCAGAGTGATCCAGGTGCTCATCTCTGACTGGCAAGGATTTCAGTGTAGTTAAACTAGTCTTTCACGAAATGTTGTTTAAAAAATCTAAGCACTTGAGTCCAAAGGGAAAAAAGTTATTTTGTTTTGTTGCATTGCATTTTTATTGCAAAATGAAGCAAATCATTATAAATGAAAAGTTAATGCTTTTTACTTTTAACTTTACAACCACACTAAGTATTTAGGATAGCCTTCACTTTTTAGAAAGGACATGTAAGGGTTGCAAACTGGCCAGTCTTTGTGTAATAGATCAATTTATAATATATAGTTCAGCTGAATTAACCATATTTTCCTTTGTCAGCCTTCTGGCTTTTTTACTAGTCTACAAAGAGTGTTTTGTGCTGTGAAATACCTATGTAACTACAATGTTTGTATTCACATGGAGAAAATTAAAAGCACATGAAAGTAAAGCACATTCCTCATGATCTTTACGCTGCTTGAAGATTAAGAATACAATAGATTAAAAGAATCCAGGAATAAGTTGGTCTCCAGGGAGCACTCGCAATATTTGTTTAAGTCTTTGCTGCTTTAATATATGAATTAAAAATAAAGCCCTAATAGAAATTTTTGAAATTTTTTTGAAACACACTAACTATATGGCCTCACCCTACTTTGATTTTTGTGTTTCAGAAGTAGAGTTGATAAAAAAAAATTGTGCCATGCAATTTAAAAAAAAAAAAAAAATCAGAGTCTGGTCTGTGTACAGTAAGGCTGTTCAAGATATGTAGTTTTACAAAAACTAAGAAAGCATTCCCAGAAAGACAGTGTTTCCAAATAAACAGATGCCCCTAACAAATATGTAGTCCTTAACTGCAATATTTATGAGGTTTGACTTGTTGTAGATGATCTCAAGACTCTAATAAATACTTGGGGCTAGAGTGAGTAAATTCAGTGTAGTTACATTGATTGGGAGGATCTGAAAAGCTTGACCCTTAACTGCTTCCATCAAGAAATCACAACCACCTTGTGACACGAAGCAAAAGTTGTTATTAAAAGATTAATAAAGTTAAAATAAAATATTAGATCAACGTTTTAGATTTTGTTAAAACACAGTGGAGAGTAATAGAGATTAAAAACTCATCTAGTAGAGGCCACCTGGAAAGCAATAGAAATGGCACTACCGCAAAATCACAGGTGACACACTTAAGGGAGAGTTCTTAATTTATGACTCTTTTCCTATTGTACCAGCTTGAAAACTGTCTTTATTCTTTTGCCATTAAAAAATATTTCAGAGGCCAATATGCCAAAATAGGAACCTGCTTCTTTTCGATGGGCCATGAAACTTTATTTTGCTCTGACTATACCTCTCTGTTCTTACTCAGTTTCAATAGCAACCACCTAAGTTTAAGTTATATTTGGCAAATACTACCAATCTTCCAGCTATCAGTAAGAAACCAAAAGGCCCAGGACTGAATGCAAATCTATACCCAGCAGGATCTGACTGTCGTGCATGCACTGCAGTATCTGCTCCTTTCTGTAGAGTTAAATTGCTTGGAATGACACAAACAAGCCTTTAAGAATATTTTGCTATGTGTGACTGAAACCTGTAAATTAATTTTCATGATACTGAGAAAACAAAATTTATCTGAGGTGATCAAGTATGCAGGAAATATTTGTTCTGAAAGAAAATTCCCAGTTTGTTCATACCCACTTGGTCCTGTGAGAGTATTGTGACATTATGTGTTCTCCTGTCTCACTTTTAAAATCTTTTGAAGGATTTTAAGTCATCTTCTCTCAGAACTCAGGCAATGCCTAGTGACCTGAGGTCCAAATGTTGTTATTCCCTGTGAAAGTTCAGAAACTAATTAGTTCATCTGACCATGAGTTTGGCAACAGTGCTCTGCTTGGTGCCTTCAACCTGACCCAAAGTCTTCTTTGATTATTAGACTGCATGGCCTGTTGACATCAGTGGGCATAACTGAATCACGGCTCTCTGGTTTTGAATGCTCGTGCATAAATTCAGTTTTTGGTCAGTGCTGCTTTGATGATTTTGGCATCAAGCTCCATTTTGTGGTGTAGGCATCCCTGTGTTAGCTAACACAGCAAGAGCTTGCAAAACAGCCATTGTGAAATGCAGACAGTATTATAATCAGATGTTGTTAGCAATAAAGGCCTAATTAGACTCTAGTCCCATGCATGGTGCCAAACCAAATTGGTCTCTTATGCAGGCACTTTTATTGTGCAGCATATTTAATTGAATCCTTGGAAGCAATCTAGGATTCTCATCCCAATGATCATAACCCCAATCTCCTTAAGGGTTAAATCCTCAAATGCTGTGGCCAGGAGGAAACTTCAAAGCAGAACTGCTGTCAGCTTTACCTTCTGTGCAAGCTCCAGGAGCAGCAGGCCTGCAATGCCCCAGTGGGATGTTGCTGGCGAGCAGCCTCAACATGTTAGGGAGCATGGTGTGTACACCTTGGCAAATGCTTCCCTCCCCCCAGCCACAGACAGCCACAGTCCTGCAGCATCCTCACATTCCTGGCAAATATTACCCCTGGGAGCGCAGTAATGCTGCTGTGAGCAAACAGAAAAGGTGTGCACAACAATGTCACCCTTGCAACATTTAATGTACACCTACTTTAATCTTCTTACATTCAAGAATAAAGACCCAGGTCCTGGACTGCTGTTTTTCTTCGAGTATCTGAATGAGATTTCTGGAAAACAATTGCTCACAAGAATTTTTTATTTGCAGAGCAAGGACATACAGACCCATATGTAATGTCTAAACAAAACATTTAGAGTGATATGCCTAAATATCAATGTAGGAATGAATACATTAGGTAGAAATAATCCCAGATTTTACAAGGGAATTTGAAATGAGGCAGAGGTCCTGAGATGGCTGGTTTCAGACATGAGGAAGTCCGCTGTTGCTGTGACCTGAACTGTTTCTCGGGCATCCTGACCTCAGCAGAAGGAAACATAAGCAGGTTTGATGGTCCTGTCTTCTGGCACAAGTCAAGTACCTTCCTGCTGCTTTGGCTAGGGATTTCCTTTGTTGCTGGACATGCTTCAGCCTTGAATAGGTAATCATGCAATTTTCTAATAATTCCAGACAGCTTAAATTTTACAGAAGTAAAGTGGCAGGGCTGTTCGGTGCATGAGTTTAAAGAAATGTAGCAAACAAGTAATATTAGATAGAAGTTCATTGAAAGGTGACAGCAAGACACCTTTTAATTTTTTTATTTTAGAGACTTCTGCCCTTTACATTAAAAAGCAAATTATTCAGTTTCACATCTGGTTCTGGACAGGGAGAGGCAGAAGTTTTAGTCAGCCTGGCTAGGCAGTCTGGTAGCATATTAGAGAAGGTTCTTGTGTGGAAGCGGAGTTTCAGAAGTCAAAATAGTTTTGCTAAAGTCTACAGGGAATTTGAAAGATGACGTTCAAAAAACTACAACCACACCCCTCTTTTAAAGATGGTTTACCCATTAAGATTCATAAACTATCCTGGGAATTTAACTGGGAATTTTGCTTCTGATTCAAGAAGACAGGATCACATTCCCAGTGATTAGCTCACTAAGCTTACCAGAGGCCATTTTCGTTCCTTTGTTGCACGTGGCTGGTATGTTCATGTCTAACACAGGTGTTTCTGACCATTCGTGCTTTCTGTTTTGCAGATGCACAAGCTGAAAAAAGTAAATGAGTGATCTCTGTGCAGCTTTTTCCATTATTTTAGTGAACAGCAAAACATGACCTCTTTCTTCAGTCAGGTGTTTATTTCTCCCTAACGTATCTGTCAAGTCTCTTGCATGAGAACTGAGTTAATAGTAGCATTTGCTGTACAGCACTGCTGTGTTCAGTGCAACTGAGGACCCTGAAGTCTCCATTAACTTTGCAATATCAGGAAGTTTACTACAATATCAGGAAGAGCTCAAACCATTCTGTTAGGTGAGCTTTCCTAGACACTGGGGTGGAGGGGGCAGTAAAATTTTAGAAATGCTCCTAACATCAGAAACCCCATTTTGTAACTGGAGAAAATGAGGTATAGAAAGATATACAAAGATTGACTAATCATTTGATCTTTCAAGCTAAAATCTGTCTTTAACTTGTGATAAAATAATCAAGGTCATATGTGATGCAGACTTACAAAGTCCTCTGGGGAAGATAAAGTGTGAATGGTTGCTTTCCTCCCTTCAACTTGTGAAGAATTTAAGGACTTCAGGCAGGCAACAGGCAAGCAGCAAAAAAGAAGAAAATTACTATGATTTTTCTGAAGTAACTCAAATTTTTTGTATGGTGGAAACCTAGGTCCCAGCATGGTGGGGAAGTCCAGTGTATAGATTAATTTGTGGAGGGAAGCATCCAGACTCTTCAATGTAAGAATGTTCATGTGATCTCCAGCAGTGCCTCATCTGAGGGTATCTGAAGTCTGGGGGGATGTATGAGAGGAAAGGATCATTTGGTACATGCCCTGCTTACTCTTGTATGCTTTTGTCATCACCCACAGATAGCCACTGCTAGGCATCAGGTCTTAAAAGCACTCTCAGCCTGATCTAGTTCAGCAATTCCCATCTTGTTATCTTTAGGTAAGCAATGCTTAGACACAGATTTATTTTAATGCATCTTTATCTCAAAAGTGCTGTCAGGCAATTTCTAAGTCATTTGAATAATTCCTTTTCACATCCCCAGTAAGCGATGCCAGGGAGCATTTGCTGTTCAGCATTTGTAAAAATGCTGATCTATAATCAGATAGTAATCTGTTCCTTTGCTGCCTGGAAAGAAAAAAATTGCCATAAATTCAGAGCTGTCTCATGAGGGCTGCAAGGATCAAATGCTTTTTGTTTCTCCCTTTCATCCACAATAGCTTCCTTCACAAACTAGCTGCAGTAAGCAGTGGCACAGCGAGTGAATTCCAAATCACTCTGGGCTTTGTTTGACCTAGCAGTCAATATAAGACAGGGACACAACTGCATTATAGCTTCCTTCCCACAACACGGCATTGTTTGGAAGCTGCCCAAAGACTATTACACTACTGACTGCATTCTTAGCCTAGTGGGTATCAGTAGCCCAGAAAATTGGTGCCCTCATTTGTTAGTTAGAGAGCTTCCCATTTCTACCCAGTCCCTTAAGCTCTGTTCTCTGTGTAGTACCATCAGAGTCAGTAATCACAGAGATACCCTTAAAAACAGACCGATTTTATGTCAGAGAATAAAAATATTTTAAATAAGAACTTCATAACATTTTTTAATGACTGTTGATGAAATGGCAGACACTTCTTTAAATGTTTGCTTATTTAATGTTCTCTTCCTCCTTCCTTCCCCTGCACCCATGTTTGTCCTCAAATTCAATATATTCAGTCTTGTTATCTTTCAAGCAGTAAGACCAAAATGAGTACATGGTCACTAGAAATAGACATCTACCATGAGTGTGCATGTTAGTGACAGGTTATATGTTGTAATTAACATTGTATCAGTGAAAACCATTGTTCATAGTGGCAAGAGCATTACAAACTCTTCCCGTTCTCTAAAATAGGAACCAGGGCACAAGTTCCAGGGTACTAATTGCATTTTCAAGGTTAGGCACATGCTTCACTGTTTCAGAGCTTAAGACTCTAAGACATAATATTTAATTCTAGCTATCAGGGAGGACAATTTGGGATAATTAATGAAAATTTAATTGTGTAATTAATCTGGCTACTACACAGATTAGGTATTATAATCCTGACATAAACCTTTCTTTATCTAATGCTGAACAGCCTTTGGGCCTGTTCCAAAGCCCGGTGAGGCCAGCAGAAATCTTCCCATTGGCTTCAATAGTCTTCCAACCAGGTTGTTTGGTGTTACCTATTTATTTTTATTTTTATTGAATTTTCTTGCATTTTTACAGTACCTGAACAGCTGCTAATTAGCCACATAGGGGTATAATGGAGAACATTTACCTAAAGAGTGGAACGCCACTGGTGTGGCTTGGGGCAGGAAGCCCATGCTTGGCTCTGACAGCAGGTTCCCTGGGGCAAGGCGCCAGGCTCACTTCAGCAGGTCCAAATCCCTGTGAAAGGAGGGAGGAGGCAGGCCCTGCCCTGCTAGAACAGGCTGTCAAACTGCTCAGGAAATGGCTTTCAATCCTGGCTCCACTTACTGAGGGTTTCTATGAAGATGTTCAACTTTAGCATCCAGCCCAGAGAATAATCCTAAGAGAGTGGGTGGTGGGCTCACTGGCTTCCTTTGCTTTCCAGAGCTGCTGTTTGGACTCCACCCTGTGCAAAATATAGCCTGGAAAAGGAAAGTGGGCTCATAAAATCGGGATGACATTGCTTCAGGCTTCCTTGCCTTTCCCCTGGAATCCCTGTGAGGCACCAAAACAATCGGTGGTGCCCCGGGTCTGTGCAATACCGTGTGGAAGAGGCCCAGGCTGAGCGTGGTCTCTGGAACACTGCAGGCACCGGGCTGGGCACGGGGAGCTGGGCTGGGCTGCTCCCAGGGACACTCTGGCAGCTCAGGTGAGGGCCATCACAGGGCCTGTGGCTGGGCCAGGTAAAGGTGCAGTGTGGGGTACCCCTGTGTGAAGTGCTTCCAGGAGGCTTGTGGAGAAGATGCAGGGATTTAGAGGGGCTCCCAATGCTCTGAAATGTGAAATTGTTCCACAACGCTCCAGATGGGAGATGAGAGGTACCTTTTACAAACCGAAATATCACTTAACTAAATAAAACCCCTGACATTATGGGAGTTTCTTAACAGAAATAATGACATCTTTGGTGATTGCAGTAATTCTTGCTTTGCAACTCAAAAGCGACATAAGCCTGTACAAGTACACTGCCGTCAGTATCAGACTTGGAGGGTTGTTTTTACTTCTTCTGATTAGTCTTTATGGAAGACCATAAAAGTGTATCACAAATAGAGTGCAGTTTCTGTCCATGAAAATTTATTAACCCAGTTTGAAAAAGACCTGGGCATTTAATAGCCAGCACCACAGATATGAAATATTACTGGGTATCTCCTACGTATATGCACCGAGGTTTCACTTCCTCACTTGAGGATGGAGGAGCAGATTTACAGGTCTCTCAAGAAGACAGATTTAGATGCTGGCATTTACCCAATGTGCACTGTCTGCTAACTTCAATGATGTTTCATTGTCCCTGGGAAATCACAGCTTTCATGGCTGACATTTTTGGGATCATCTGAGCATGCAGCAGCACGGTTTCCTAGGGACTAGAGAAAAGGTGAGACTGTGACCTTGTGGATGTTTGAATGGGGCACAAAGTGATGATTCAGGGCTGTCTAATTTTAAAAGGAGGTGTCCTGCCTACCAGTGAGCTGGCAACTGTGGTAAAGAAAAGCAAGTATTTAACTTTTCCCATGTTGTCACTGTTTGGTTGTTTTGTCTGGAGAGTTCAGCTCTGGAGAGGAATTGTACTGAAAGGATGATTGTGTGCATGAATTTCAGACTTCTTAGCACTTCATAAGTCAAATATGTTGCATTTTGGAAGAGGTGGTATCTGAGGGAGAGTGAAAATATTCCTCTTAGAAGGTACTGCTTGGCCTCGGGCCGGCATCTCCTGCAGGAAAGGAGGTGCTCTAACCACCTTTCTTCCACTGCCATTTTGATGTCACAGTTTTGGGGATATTTCTTACAGTTTTCTCTGAGCAAGGTCTCACGTCTTGGCAGACCAAGAAATCAGCTTTCCAAGGCCTGTCTGGTGAGATTTGGCTCTAGAGCACCCGTCCCAGCTTCAGCCACAGAGGCTGTGCTGAGCCTGTGCCTGTAGCTCTCTACCTGTGGTGGTGCTTTTAATAGCAGCTTACAGTGTGTTCCCACAGCTCAAAAATCTCACTGCCCCAGACCACTTCCTTTTCACCATTCTTTTTAACGTTTAAAAACACTCTCTGGATAACCAGTACATTCCTCTCCTAATAAAGCTTAGATGACTCAAGGCACAGGAAGTAAGCTGTAGGCTTTGCACTTCTGGCCTACCAGCTGGAGTACAACACAGGTGACTTGTTCTCGTCATCAGCTCTCACAAGGAGGGTAAACTGAGGCCATTTTCTAAGTCCTGTACAGCTTTGCTATGTCTTTCCAGGGGTGGTAACAGGGATTAGGTGTCTCATTAGGCATAGGCATCCTAACAATAGGCCAGGGATGACTTATGCTTAGAGAAAACATACATGGGGAAATCTGTCCACTCTGCACTGACTAGGTCAGGCTGTCACACAGATAACTAAGAATAGCAGTGCCATGCAGTCAGTGAGAGTTATGACTCAGAAGGTGTTTTTTTAGCTGACAAACATTCCTCAGAGTTGTCTCTGAGCATGATAGATACATGAGCAACATAGCACTAAAATCTGGCCTTTTTGTTTTTCTTGTAATTATTTGCCAACTTACACATTTCTTCATGCTCATGTCCTACACATTTATTTTTGGAAGCAAGTTTAATGCCCTCTTGCCCTTGAAAAATCATCTAACATAAAAAGATATGGAGGAAGAAAATAAAGCTATGCATTAACATTGCTTTATAGGCTATTCATGCACTTTGAAACTTTCAAGAATATATAAACAAAATCCTACTCAAACTACCCGTTTCACATAACAGGTTTTTCATTTGCCCCTACTGCAACTGGCAGGGTGGAAATGAACAGTATGTCTCAAGAGAGCAAATACTGTTGCAAGTTCTGGGTACCTTCAGAACGGAGGTTGAAAAGCAAATGTTTCAGATGCCTCGGGTCATGAAGGGTCTTGAAGTGTCTGCCTGTGTGATTACAGGTAGGAACTGTGGGATGCTGAGCTATAAACTTACTCTGAATGCGGAAATTTCTCCGGTCTCTTAGTACTGTGCTGAGTTCTCTGTGTGGTAATAAGACGTATCATTAATGTTGGAAAGCACTAATTATAATGAATGTAAGTTCCTCTAATCAGCCACCAACACAAATTTAATACAAATATGCTGTAATTCAGTTTATTGGCTTCAAAGGCTTTGTGAGTCATGTTTGGTTAACAGCATCTTCCCCAAAACAGCTTTAACATAAAAGAGTAAGTACAGTCAACAGAGTCCCTGGCTTAGGGTGCATGTGACTTTTTAACATAGATCTTAATCCTGGGCGTCGAAGGACTCACATGATTATTTAATACATATTTAAAATACCAAGAAAAGTACATGACTTTGTAATCACTGATTTACTATTTTCCTCTCTTGTACAAGTAAAAAACCAGCACTTCATATATACAGCTGCTTTATCTGATCTTCTGGGACATTGTTCGCTGCTGGATAGGAAATGAATTTTATAATCTGGGATTTATTTTCTGCCAAAATGGTTTTTTTTCTGATTTCACCCGATACCTGTCCTTCCATCATACATTAAACTGGAGAGTGCAAACCAGCTCAAAGCTTTCCTAGAGAACCAGCTATAAAATAATGAATATATGAAGAGAGAATATTGAACACACTGGTTTGCAATAGCACATGAACCATGTTGGGGTTTTTAACATGCTTTATGACATGCTTCTGTTGACAGACCTGAGTACTTGAAGGGGCAGTAGGAGATGAGGGGAGGTGCCAGCGGCTTCCACACAGTGACAAGGCAGTGACACTGCTCACCCAGAAGGCCCTGCAGACAGCCTTGCTAGCTGCAAGTGCCATCTTCCTGGGCACCTGGGCAAAGGGAATTACACACAAAATGACTGTAAGCGCAGGAGCTGCCTTGCAATGCAGACCAAAGTCCTGTGCTGACAGATAAGGTTAATATAGCCTCCAAAGACTGTTTTTAGGGTCGGTGTAAGTTCTCACTTGGGTCTGACCTGAGGAGATCTTTATCCCAGACAGTATTATAAGGAACAGTGATATAGGCATGTCTATTGGACATCCAACTTTGCAAATTCTTGTCTTTTCATGGCAAACTACCCCAGAGGTTTTCAGTCTCATTGCCCCAGGAGAGTTTGAGAACAAGCACTGTGTGTGCAGTATGTTCATAAAACACGTGGGTTGACCTTGTTCATGGGTTATTAAATGTTCTACATCCAAAAGCTATTGTTGATTTTTATGATTTGATCTAATTTTTTCACTTGCTTTCCCAAACTGCCCTCTTTCTGTAAGACTTTGTGAATCTCTATCACATATTGGTGCACCTTTCAAGTACACTCTTAATGAATACTGTTTCAAAATGCACCAGTACACACAGTAAATAGATACAGAGAAACAGAGAAAGGAGAATTCCTAGATTTGTCATACTGGTAGGCATAGCTGATCTTTCAATACACACTGCGGATTCAGGAGCCTGGGAAAGACTTGGCTAGAAATAACAGACAAAATATTAAATGTCAGGGTTCTTTTTATAATACAGCTTTCAGTACAATGAGACTTATACAGTCCATCAATGCCGTCATGTAACACTCTATTAATGTGTATGTAAAAGTAGAGTTTGTCTAGCTTTTGTGTTTATGGAGTCAATCAGCTTTCTTTGCACATCTTTTTCTTAAATTTATTTAAACATGTTTATTACTTTGCTCCTCTGTTCTTAAAACTGCCTCCCCCAGAGTAGTATTAATATCTCAGAGCCTCAGTTTCATAAAAAAAGCTCTAAAACATCAGTGAAAAACAACAACCAAATAACCAGTAATCTATTAGCAGAGAAAGCTTGAAAATATGATTGCTGGCAACATAATGACCAGATCTAATGAAATGGCTCTGAAGTACTCTGGTTTTGGACAGTTTCTTAGGGGTTGACATGTTTGAGGCTAATAACAATGAAATAATGAGGGTTAGTTAAGCATTTCTGAAAGCTGGGATTTCTGTGCAATGGCATGCAACATGTGCTAGATCTGCACTTCAGGAAGTCTCTCTTCCCCTAAGGTGGCATCAGGTCTGTCAACCTCTTCTGCCTCTGTACTACATAAAAGGCATCTGGCTGTGTTAAAACATCCGGCTGGAGAACAATATTCCAGTTTCCTCCAACAACATGTTGCCTCAGAAGTCTTTTAAAATAGTGTATAAAATTTCCAATAGACACAGCAAAACAGTAAGACGAGAACTTCAGAAAATCATCAAAAGCAAACTAGGAAATGAAGCTTTTAAAAAAATGTGGGGTATGAATGAAAACTGTCTATGCACTATTTTGTGTAAAGAGGATGAAAACATTTTGTAGTTGGGTAAGGTGGAGCTATGCTGGGACTCTGTCAAGTTACCACTAGTGCTGCCTGCTTTTAGTAATAGCAGCTTCCTGTCCAACAATTGATGTGTCATATACATTGTCTTCATTTTTTCTACAAGTGATAGCAAATGTTTGTCACAGATTTTTACCTTCATCACCTCCTAAATACATTTGGGTGGCATCTGCCTATAGATAACATTGTACAAAGTATCCCTCTTCGTCTTGTGCTGACATGGCAGCATTCAGAGATATCAACAGCAGATGGCTACAGTCAAGTGACCACATAACACTGGTGACATCCTACCCGAGACTCATTGCACCAGACTCTGGATTTCATACTGGATAGGCTAGAAGAAAGGGATTCCATCCAGAGGGACTTGGACAGACTTCAGGAGTGAGACCACAGGAGCCTCATGAGGTTTAACAAGGTGCAAGGTGCTGCATCTGGGTCAGGGCAGCCCCTGATATCCACACAGGCTGGGGACGAACAGATCAAGAGCAGCCCTGCTGAGATGGACTTTGGGGTGCTGGTGGGTGAGAGGCTGGACATGATGCAGCAAATGGACTTTACAAATGTTGTTTTTATTTTCATCAAAGCATTTTTACCTTTTCAATTATTAGTAGTGTAAGTTTCTTTCACTCTTTCACTGAATTTTATTTTCAAGCTGCCATAATCTGGAGTTTGTGGCCTCTCCAATTTAATTCAAAGCTACTTTCTTCAAGGAAAATTTGGTGATAAGCAGTCACCTTATTTGCTCTATTCTCTCCAAAGTTCACAGGGCTTTGTTTTATATGTGTATAAGCTACCACATATGAAATTCCACACACTCAAAAAGGCCTGCACAAAAATGAAGGCAAATCTACATGCACAGGAAGCCATCCCAGCTGTTGGATCATATTTCTAACTACTACCTGAGAGCTCTGTGGGAAAATTCACAGGAAAGTACAACGTAAACCACCCAGTCCTATCCAAGTGAAATCCCTGAAATCCTTAGGACAAGATGCCCAAACCTGTCATCTTCAGAGTCTGTGAGAGGGAAACCTGAGACAAGGAATGACCTGCAGCCAATAAGGAGGTGCACAAGTGAGGGAAAGGGCTTGGGTACATTACCTGGGCAGAAGAGAGACTGGCATGAAACTCTACAGTGAAATATGTTGGGAAGTGTAAAACCAGTGCTGAACATAAGTAGGATCTTTGGAAGAATTCTTTTCTGCCTTTTCCTGTTCAGTAAGAGTATTTTTAAATGACTGATTATTGATTTTTTCCTCTGAGCATTTTCAATCTAAACTTTCTAACAAGTGTGACCATAATTTTTACTATTATTTTTCTTTTTTTGATTAGAGAACGTTCACAGGACAAAATCAGCATGGTGCATTTCACCAGATTTCATACAGAAACTTTTAATATTGAACCAAAAAAAGTGTTCTTATTAAGCATTTATAAATAGCTTTTATTTCCTGCTTAAAAACATTGCATGGAGTTACTCCTCCACCATTCATCCATCTTGGGTTTCATGCCTAATGTAGAAATAAATAATACATGTGCTGGATTTTATATGTTGGAGCCTTCCGTTGCCTGAGGGCTGGATTTCCTACTATTGTTTGCCACGGGTGACTATGTACACTCAGTTACCATGCTGAAGACCAGTGCTGTCTGAGGTGCTTTTTGGCCCAGTACCTACAGAACCAGGCTCCAGAGCAGGTCCTTTTGTTTGGATTAATAGTGGAAAAATAGAAAATACTGTTTGCACTGAGAAGGTTTTCTTCCTTCACTTTGAAATCAATTCAACTTTTTTATGTGTTTAAGATCTAATTCCTTAAGTGTCTTGAGCAACAGATTGTCATGCTGACTGAAGTGGAAAAGAAAAGCAGTGAGCTTTCTATGTGTTCAAACAACACACAAGTCAGTGCAAGGTGCTGTGGTTACGGGTTCTCTACAAAACGACATGCGAAACAATTTTCCCCTCTGCATCTTGACATATCATCTTTTTCACCTGCCTGCCACAGCTACCATTCACTTGTGGTGACCAAATTGTCATGTTCTAGTTTCCACCTCTGTGAGTATGACTCCGCTGTCCTCAGCGAGTCTGGCTGTGAGAATGGCACTGTAGAAAGCAGTTTGCCTTCCTGTGGATACTCATCGGATCAGACCTGCTCAAGAAGATGACAAAGCAGCAAATGTCGCACTGATGGTGGGGGAGAGGACATGTTGTCTGCCAAATCTAGTCTGCTTTTTTTCAAAATGAGCTTCACTTCCCAGATGCTGTGATAAGCAGCTACCTGTGGTTGCTTGTTACATTTTTTAATATTCAACCACATGCTGTAATTTGGCTCTGCCAGTGAGGGAGTGGACCCCACTGTTGGAAAAACCCCAACAGAAATAAGTTCTGAAAAGATGAAAGAGATCATTCTTGTGAGGAAAAGCGTGCATGCAGCCTGACCTTTTTGAATATTCTCCAGTGCGTGGAAATTGCTTGTACTTACTTCAGCATCTCTCTGTTACAACCAGTGATTCCAAAAGGAGCAACTTTTTCTCCATTACAATTTAGCTGCCACACAGCAATAAATCTGCCTTCTTAGAGACATGTATGATTCTCTGGCTCCCTGTACCACAAATTCCTTGGAACAGAAACTATTGTCTCTGTCAGTACAGTTTAGTGCAAAGGGTGCTAGTCCTGATTTCATTGTATTGTTGCAGTTGTATTACAAATGTCAGTCACATTTAGCCAGAAGATCTGATAACAGATTGTTCTGCTTTCATTTTACTAACAACAAGGTAACTCCATCAGATAATGCATCCTTTTCAGGAATGTTTGTTTAAATTATTATCCTGTACTTGCTGTCTTATTAGTGTGGGGGCTGGTCACATCCAAGAGAGCAAATAGGAATATATTTGGAAAAAAAATCACACATTTTGATGGAAAAGAGCATCTTTTCTATAAAAACTGTATATGAAGTTCCCAAAAGGATAAAGAACTGTTCTACAGTCTGTGGACTGATACCAAATACACAAGAAAAGGAAAGAACACCCAGTGTTATTTTCAATTAATACTATAGGCTATTAGAATTAACAATATATATTTTTGAGTCTTTTTACTTTTCCACAAACTCTTACTGAGCTTACTTTTTTGAGAGTCCTTAGGGTTTTGTAAGACCAAAGTCCAGGCCGATGTCATAGAAAAGCCTCAGAAGGAAAGACTAAAGATGTGTAGTGATAAAGTCTTGCTAAGCCTTCAGGGTCACCTCTTCCACATCAGTCATTGCACAGGAGTCAATCACACTAATTACTGCATTTTAAGCTCATTTTAAGCTCATTTCTTAGGCTAAGAAAGGAAAACTAATGGATTACTTGTGTTACCTAAGGAAAACTAACGGATTGCTTGTGTTAACTAAGGAAAACAGATTTATGCTCTCTTTCTCCCACACATTTAGATGCTAGAGAAAATACTTCAGGTTTTCTGTCTTTTGGTCGTGTCCTCTCTTTGTCACAGTTTGAGAGACTGGGTTTGTAAACAGTAGGAGTACATGAAGTCTGTGTGTCTGTTTGTTTGTGTGTTATAAGAAGGATGTGTGCGGAAAGCCATGTGAATTGCAAAGGGTAGTGTCATCGTTTACAAGTTATTTCCTTTAACGAGTACTTCTATTCAAATCCAGATGGTGCTTGGAGAATTTTCTGCTATTGAAAAAAGACTTCCCTTCCTCTTGGCTGTGGTACATCCTTGCACCACACCTGGGAGTGACGCTGGTCACATTTCCATTGCCTGGCTTTGGATCTGAATGTTCCACCATGTGATCACAATGTAGGTGCTCAGCTCAAGTCCCTGAGGTGATGTTCCCCTTTTCTCTGGGACATAAACATCATGCTGTTGTTGAACTGTAACATCATTTCCATGTTTCACCCTTTCCCCGTCTGCTGAAAGTTCTCTCCACAGACTTATCAAGAGAAGAGAAACTCAATGCAAAGGCTGCTCGGGAGAGCCCTGAGTAATTTCCTGATGAAAGGTCTGAAAAGAATCATGAGAGTCTTGCTTCTAATTTTGTTACTACTTTGAGAGTAGAAAAACTGCAATATTTTTAGAAACAAATGAGGAACAAAGATTCAAATTTGGTTTTGCTTCCAGGATTTTGAGTGTTTGTCAGAGTCATGAGAGTCTCCTGGGAGCCCAAACTAGGTTATGACAATACAACATCATATTTCATGTAGTCAAGAAGGACTTTCTAGTTCCTCAGATTCCCACACATTTTCCTACAACTACAATTGAAAACAAAATTAAACTACTTTGGAGTTAGGATAGGAAATTAGCTGGAAAGCAGCCATCAGTACTGCCCAGCCACTTAGCCCAAGAAGCAGCACAGGCTGTCAAAGCCACTGAAAGAGCAGGAAGGGAGGCAGCAGCAAGCAAGACAGCACAGGCATGCAGAGCCAAAAAACCAGCACCATGTTTAACCACACATGCCTGTGTATGATCAGGACCACGCTTTCACAGCTGAGTGGAAGGAAACAGGTCACCTCTGCTCATCTCAGTAGATGATCGTCAGTCATTTAAACAGAATTGATCCTGTTTAGAGAACATGGATTGAATTACCCAGCTGGATATTGTGGTGTGTCACTGGCACACAGTCAGAAATGTGTGAGGGTTTTCATTGCATCACCAGCATACCACCACTCTCCAGCTGTATGATCCCTGGAGTTCTGACACCAAAGAGGGCTCAGCCACAGACCTGTCAGCCAAAATAGTGGTGAGAGCTACCAAACCTTCAGCTCAGTGAGCTGTTACATCAAGTATCAAGACAATAAAATAAATCCTTTACCAGGCCATGAAAAAACCCCATGTTTCTAAGCTGTTATTCATCTCCAAAAGAAGATATTTAAAATAGGTCAGCTAAAGTATTTTCTAAAGTGTTTGTCATTCTCCAAGGACTGTAGTAGGGATGTATTTCAAATGTTGATGTCCATGGTAGTTTGGGGGGAAATGTCTACACTGCATCAAGGAGATCAGAGGCCAGAATTCAAAAGAAGAGAAGTGTTAAATTCAACAATTCACTTAGATCCAGATCAAGTAATATAAATGGTAAAACTCATTGTGAAACCAGGACTTGACTGAGGGATGGCAACATGCAGGAAGACATGGCTGAGTCACGAGAGGCAGAACAGGGATGGGTTTAGTGAATTCAGTGGCCCCAAAAGGTGAGGCTGATGCAGATCTCTGCCTCAGGTACAGTCAGCAGCAAGACTGAGTTTGTCTGGCCAAAAGGTGCACGTGGCTACACACATGCTACACATACACCTGTATGCATGGCCAGCACAGACTGAAGCACTCAGCACTCAGGCAAACACGGACAGGTGTTGTCCCGTTTTTTGCTAAGCCTTCTGTTATAACCTTGGAGTCAGAGAATTTTCACACAGTTTCATGTAAACTATAGCCAGTGTTTACTTAACTGTATTTTCTGTTTTTCATTCCTTTTGTGATACGAGAAAGTTGATGAGCATCCTTTTTCTCCAGTGGGATTGAGGAGGAAGTTACATGTCCTCCAATCCCTTGCGAAATTGAGAATCCTGTAAAGTATGATAAATGTAAATAAAGTCTCTCTTTTCCCTCTTTCTGCTGAACCTAGCATATGTGAGAGTTTCCGTTATTGTGTCCCTACCGACACAGACAGGTTCTGTTCTGTTTCCCTCCCTGCCAACCAGGATGAAGGTGCATAACGGGACATTAAGTTAAATCAGTCATTTAAACAGGTATGGAAAATGTGGAGTTAGGCAAAGAGGCAGAGAACAGCTGGTGTGAACTGTGTGTCTGGTAAAAACAGATGTGAGGGCAGTGTGCTGTGAGCAGTGTGGGTTGCCAGGAGGAACAAGCTTGAGCTATAGGCAAAAAGGAGAAAAGATGTGCTTTAATCCCCTTGTGTTTATGGCTACTCATCTGAATGCTGTGTAGAGGATTAATTTTGTTTGGTGATTTGGGTTTTTTTTGGCAAAATAGATTCTAAGATGGTGTTTCCACCAGAGCAGGATACTGCAAGCTGCTGAGGGAACTCTGCTGAATCCATCCCTCTCTAGCCTTCCTGGATAGGAATGGATGTAGTCAGGCAGCAGAAACTGCACTTGCAGCCTGAGTGTGGGTGGGCACATCCCAGACCTTTGTCTATAAGAGGTGAAGTACTGGAGATGCACTGGGAATCATCTTGCACAGAGAAAGCAAACTGGCTGTGACTGCTACCTGGAGCAGTGCACATCATGATCAGGGGATATCAATCCACTCAGCCCAGCCTCAACACCGCAGGGCTTTTTTCACAGAGTTGTTTTTGACTGGGCTGATTGCTATCTTCCATGCCGGGTATTTTTCAGGTATTATTTATTCTTCCAGTGTCTGGGGATAGTCCCTTATCAGTCTGTCTAGATGAGCTCTGCCTTCAGAAGGTGCCTAGTAGATACCCAGGAGAGGTTGACAACAGTAGAGGTAAGTGGATTTTTCTGAGCAGCAAGAAATAATCTTGACCATTTCGCTTTAACTATTATCTCTTTAGATATTTTTTAAGATATTCATTCTGAGAGCACAGCCTTACATCAAAAATATAAGTCATATTGATGCCCCTGTGTTTGTGACCAGGAGCTCTCAGAGGGGTTTCCAAGCTGGTTTTAGATGGAAGAGCTGTTGTTGGCATGGAGCTTGAGAATACCTTTAGTCCAACACGTCTTCTACCTCAAAGTGCTCATAGGTACCACACAGGCAGCTTCTGAGAATTCAGAGCTTATGGATTTCAGGGCAGAACTCTGGAGTACAGTTAAAATGAAGTCCAAAAGTACATTCTCTAATTGTTTTCACAGGCCCCTATGAATAATCTGAAACTTGTATCGAAGAACAATACAGCAATTCTTTCCTGATCCTAAAAAAAACATTGGGAAGATGACACTTCACAGATCACAGAATATTCTGAACTGGAAAGGACCCGCAAGGATCACCAAGTCCAACTCTTGAGTGAATGACCAATACAGGAATTGAATCCACAACCTTGGTGTTATTAGCACCATGCTCTAACCAGCTGAGTTAATCACCACCTCATCCATAATGGTGTCAAGGTGATAAGCATAATTTTTTCAGCAGATACGGTGCCTTCTACTTTGCAAGCACTTCATCAACTCTGAAACAATGAGACATTTAAAATTTTTAGGCAATTTCAGCTTTTCTCTCTCTCTGTCTTCTTTTTTTTTCTTTCCTCTCCAACTGTCTAATATCCAGCTGCTTATATACCTTGGACAAAGGAGTAACTTGTGCAAATATGTTTCAGGTACTTCAATCTCCTCTTTTTTATGACAAATTAATTAGAAAATGTAAGTAGTAGTGCTCTGAGTATTCTACTCTTTTGCTATAGTTCTTGTTCAAATTGCCTCTTCTTCATGTACGGAGCTGTTACCCTGTGAGAACATGTACTTGTGAAGCTGAGGAGAGGTGCACTGAATGATGACTCTCACAGCAGGTACTGCAGAGGTGAGTTGGTCTCTGCTGTGTTGGCTCCATGACAGTTTCAGAAGTGGGGAACTGGAGCTTGGTCCTGTGTCCCTGGATATGGCTAAACCATGTGTACAAATAGGTAGTTCTATGTGTGTGTAGATCTACATTTATTGTACCGCTTACCTATCCACTGGGGTGCCATTTTGGTGTGCCAATACAAGCCTTCTGTGCCCTTGACCAGTCTCGCTTCCCTGAATCCCTTCTCCCTAGTAACTTCACATTTCCATTAAAAAAATGTTTTTTGGGCCTCATTGCTTTTCTCTGAACTGTCTCCATTGATCCATTCATTTTGCGCAGCACTGCCCAGAACTGAGAATGCATCCCAGGAGCTTCAGTAGTGACAAGCAGAGCATGCAGGTAACTGTAGCTTGCTGGCTATCCTCTGGAACATGCATCCCAACAGGATGTTTGCCTTTTTTTGGTAAGGCCATGTTTGCCACTCACTTTCAGTCTGTGATCTTCTGTAAAGCCCCAGTGTTTGCTCTAACTCTTGCTTGTTCTCCATTTGGTATTTGTGCCTCTGCTTATATTGCTAGTATATTTTTTCCCTCTTAAATGTCCCTCTGGCTTTTCAAACTATTTCCTGAGTTTGTTGAGATCATTTGAATTTGAACCCTGCTCTCTGGTATACTTGCATCTCCTCTCATCTCTGTGCACTCCATAAATAATAATGTGGTTTTTACTGAGGAGACTGAACAGGACTGGACCAGCACAAATCCACATGATATCTCCTTCCACTTTGAACCATTGGCTGGTGAATTATGGTTCTTGCATCAGTTTTTACCATCTCTGTAGCAGCAGGCTACATTATCTGGCCTAATTTATGGCATGTTTATGGACATAGAATCATGGAATGGTTTGGTTTTAAAGGGACCCGGAAGATCATCCTGTTCCAACCCCCCTGCCATGGGCATGGACACCTTTCACTAGACCAAAGCCTCATCCAACATGATCTTGAACATTACCGGGGATGGGTAATCCACAACTTCTCTGGGCAACCTGTTGCAGTGCCTCACCACCCTCACAGTAAAGAATTTCTTCTTTATGTTCAATCTAAATCTGTCCTCTTTTATTTTACAGCCATTTTGTCCTGTCACTACATGCCCTTGCAAAAAGTCCCTCTCCAATTTTCCTGTAGGCCTCAGATGTCTTTGGTTGTATTGTTAAAACCTTCCAGAAGTCAGCAGAGATGACTACTTCTGTTTTCCCTCCCTCCACAAGACTTGTCACCCTGTGAGAGGAAAATGAGATTGGTTTGAAATTCCTTATCCAGATAGGCCCCCATACTTTAAAAAAATCTTCTTCCTGGACACCACTTTTCTGAAGCCATTAACTTAGACCATAGTGATTTTATTTCACAACATGCTCTCTGCCCAACTGGAGACAGAGCCAGGATAAACTGTTATGATGCTTCTTGATTACACCAAAATCCCCAGAAAGAGGAAGCACCGGGGAGAGTCTTAATCTTGGTTCCTGTGCTCCTGGCCAGAGGGCTCAGTTCCTATCTGGGAAGCACAAACATTTATGCACCTAACCTTTCATGATCTGACTGCTCTATCTCTTGTTAAATTAAGTGAAAACATCTGTGTTGACTGAGTAGTTAGGGGCCTCGAATGTTATGTTTTAGAGTGTCAAACTGCTTTGTAGTCTTCTTTTCCCACTGTTCGTATGGAGAGGGGCTTGTGAAGGAATTACTATTCCTTTCAAATGCATTTACTTACACAGATCCATAGGAGTCAGAAGGCTATAAAGCTCTGAACACTGTATGGTACAACATACAAGAAGGTGGCGCGATGCTGTAGAAAGCTGTGAGCCCCTGCTAGGAGATTATATAAGGAGACTGAGGGCCTCACCTTCACTGTCGCACAGATTTTTTCATATTGAATGTGCAGAGCTTCCAAGTAAAACTTATACATATATTTCAGATTTCAGCTTGGGAAATTCGTGCTAGGATCTGAGATAAATGAGACTGTTGTTGGCATGTACAAGTATTGTACAGTAGCTAGACACATTACACATCTCCCCTTTCCCATAATTATGTCTATACATTTCCCAAAGCAACCCTAAGTTCTGTCAAACTTGAAGCAGGCGTGTCCCACAGCTCCACTACAAGGGTCTCCTGATGAAGCTTTAGCTGTGACACCGTGTTGATGGGCTTGAAAGACAAGATGAATTCTTGCAGTGTTTTTGACCCTATTGCTGATACAGGTGTCTCTTGTAGGAAGTCTTATCCACATGGGAGTGTGACAGGGAGTGTGCTCACTTTCAGTTAAATTGAAAACCCTTTCTTTCTCCCTTATGCTTCCCACAAATAGTATGATTGATACTGGAGATCATATTATAGCAAATATAAAAAAGATCTTTAAATACTTTTATTAATATTCCACTGAGAACCTGAAAACAAATCCAGCTGTAACCCATTCGCCCCACCCTTCCTAATCACTGAATGATTGCATTTCTTCTAATTTGAGTTTTAAAATTTTTCATAACATCTGAGGAAAGTATATTTAAATATTGATTTTCTTCTCGAAAGGTAAAAAGAGTCCACTTTCATTTGAAAATACTGTACAAATGCTGTCTAACACAGCTTTCTCTCTCTTTAGTGTCTTAGGCACTGTATTGTTCCCAATGTTGTTGTGCCCTTTAGTCCGAATAACATTTTCTTGTGTTTCTCATCTGCAGCAGATGGCCAATAGCCAACCACAACGTTTTTCATTGAAATGGTGAGGATATGCTCTAATTGCCTCCCTAACAAAGACCTTGATTACATCTAAATTCCAGGATCTCTGAAGACAATTTTTTCATGGTATCAGCCTATTTATTTCTGACTGATTACCCCTTCAGCGCTAACCTTTCACTCCCTTGTATCCCAGAAAGCAACCAAACTTCTTTAATCCAAAATGAAAATTAGGCAGGGTAGCAATGTCTTAAAAGGCACAGTTGAGCAATTTATAAACAGCACAGTGTTTATCAGCATAACAAGTTGCTTCTTGGAAAAAATGTGGTAAGTGGTGGGGACTTCTTATGAAGCACAGTTGCTTTAATAACACAACCCAATCCCCCTCCCCAAATCTTTGCTATTCCTAGAATTGCCCAGCCACACATTTCCTGTCCAGTCAAACTGTCCCAGCAGGTGACAAGGTATCTGTGTAAAACAACAGAAAATCTGTGTGTTGGGCACCTGGATGTGTGTGAATTCACTTTACAGGAGTACAGTTCCTCCCAAAATGAACTTTGAGGAAATGGACGAGGGAAGCTCAAAGCTGTAGGAGAGCCCGTACTCTCTGCTCCACTCCATACGAAAAAGACTGGGATGCGGTTTCCAGTATTCCAGGTTTAGTTATACATCACCAGGAGATGTTTTCTATCACAAATTGCCAAATTCTGCTCAGTCCAAGGAAGCAGCTTTGGTACATGGAGTCCAGATGCAGCTTTTATGTGATTTCAGTGCTCCCCATGGGAGCACAGGGGCTAAGAGTGGCTCTTGCCATGACAGCTTGCTTCTCCTTCCCCAGCAGATGTCAGAGAGGGCAGAGGCAGGGAATGCTGCCAGACCTGCTGCAACTGGAGGATGAATACCCCTTGCAGATGATTTCCACTATCTCGGGAGATGCAGGCAAAACAGAGGTGTGACAGAGCCTTACAAAAGTTACAGAAAGAGTGACCAATGGGAGAGGAGTCTGAGTGTGGTTCTCTAAAATCAGCCAGGATTTCATTGCCTGGGATGAGTGCTAGATCAAGCTGCTTGCTTTAAATAATGCTATTTATACACCAGCATCAGACTGCCAGTATTTCTAGGCTAAGTCCATACGCAAGCTAGGAAAATAGCAAATGAACTTGTTTGTCAATGTGAAAGTACAGTTCAAGACACAGACATTGTACCTCAGCCTAGATGTTCATTCCAGAAGTATCTGGCCTGTATAAAAAGTTTAAGAAAGAAGAAAAACTAATTTACAGTAAGACATGAAGAAGACCTTGAAACTAAAAAATTCATATTCCCCCTAAATTCTCCTGGAGACCCCAAGGACTGCTTTACAGACAGTGGTATCCCAAAGTGCACCATTTCTGTGCTGATTTGTACCACCTGCCCTATTGTTTTTGCCTTCAACACTATCAGTGCTGCTGCACTTTTCCTGTTTTGGAAAGTCTCCAGCTCTCATGACATTTTTAAGTGACCTTTGTATAGAGTGAAAGTGCCAAATACTAGGCTCCTAAACAGCATATCTGCATTTACTTGGGAACTTAAAACCCCAAATCTATCATTACTTGAATTCCAAATCTCTGGAAAAATAAATGCAACTAGAAGTTTCTTAAGAAGAGGAAGAGAAAGATGGGTTATGTCACAGAAATGGAGACGACAGTAAATAAATAAATGAAGACCAGGTGAGCAGTCCTTTGTTTTTATTCTGTTACTGTTTCCAGATCCAGAAAAGCTAGAGTTTGTACTGAAGTAAATGTTTATTTCCTTTGCCTAAGGAAATAAAAAGCTGAAAACTAATATTCTACTGGAGAAGAGATTTTGCATTTAAGCTTTAAGAAGAATTTACGGGTTGCATCAGGAAAAGCCAAAGAAGTACAGAGCTTGTTT
Organism: Platysteira castanea; assembly: GCA_013397175.1. NCBI lineage: Eukaryota > Metazoa > Chordata > Aves > Passeriformes > Platysteira > Platysteira castanea. The sequence continues at coordinate 154,592 of VYXC01009310.1, forward strand.
GCAGCAGTCTCTTCTCCCTTGTCTGTGGCTCAGGGGTGGGAAGTGAGCTCTGCTTGAAAGGCTCTGGAGGAGTTCCAGCTTCCCAGAGCCAGGCTGGGGTGAGCGGGTCCAGCAGCCTCACTGGGACTGTGTTGTACTGCAAGGGAAGGGAATGAAGAAACTGCAGAGCAAAAATCTGGTTTCACAAGTCCATTTCAGGCAGATTCTGAGCTGTAAGAAATGTCTCTTTGGCTCCCTGTTAAGAGACTAGGAGAATAATCCGGAGGGCCACATATAATAGGAATTCACACTCTGTGACGGTTCTTATGGAAGTCTGGTGGAACATCTTCACTTGAAATATGTGATTACATTCTGTTTGCAAAACATGATACAAGAGGCATCATTCTGCCTCCATTCCTTGTTACAATCACTGAGGACTTGGAGCCACAGACACTCTGACACTCACAGAGCTGAGTTTTAATGGTAAAGATGGGAGATTTGTCCCTCCATCTAGGTTAGAGACCAGGATAAATTTTTCCTTAAAACTGCTGTCCATAAATCCCACAGCTCTCTCTCACTGCTCATGAATTTCTAGGATTCATCCTGTTTGCCTTCTGGCAGCTGCCTCCAGTTAGACTGCAGCTACATAAAAATGTATCCAAAGCTGGGCCCAGATTCGAGCTTTTCCAGTGGTGGGTAGAGAAGAAAGGTGACCTTTATATCTTTCATTTGCATATGATATCCATCTCTTCACTCTCTGCTTGGCTAAACCAGTTTATATTCTGACGTTTGGGATCTGTCTTAACCTTGAGAATTTGTGTTCTTGCCTGTAAAACCAGTAGGTAAAGGTTCATATCAGTTCTGCAGTTCCTAATGAGCCAAAATAAACATGTGTGCCTCTCACAGTTGCTTTAACCCCTCAGAGGAGGCAGGGACATCCCTGTGTGGTGGCACGGAGGCAGTGACACAGGGTGAAATAACGTGGTTAGTGTGAATGTGGCAGTGATACTGAACACTGGCCGATGGAGGCAAGTATTAATAGCCTGCCACGGTGCTTTTTGGTTAAATAGATTTCCAGAAGTTTAGGTTTTCTTTTTCTGTTTTTTTCCTTAGATAAAAGCAGAGTAAGTGCAGTGGAAGGAATGAACACGTTAGCTACTCAGTTAGGCTTGACGGCAAACTCTACCCAATGCAGCTCCTCTGTGTGCTTAATATTAAGCATACACTCAAATACTGGCCTGGAAGTAGGCTTGATTGCTGAGCACTTTTAAAACAAAGCCCTCTAGCTTTAAAACTTCTGGAGTTCATTCACACCTGCTCCACGCTTTGTTTAATGGGTGTATCTGTTCTTTTGGCAGACAAATATGGAATATATTCCAGTTCTTTTCCCTCCAGTGTCTGTTTTCTTCCAAATAAATGCCAGTATATAAATCCTAGTACTGAAAAAAGTATAAAGTTTTTGGAGTGAGTATGAAACAACGATGCGCAAAGACTATAAGGCTACAATGATATATCGTACTGGTGGTAAAGATAATTTTCCCCATAGGAGCTATTCAGCAATAAAATCTTTTGCAGAAAAGGAGTATTGAGTCCAGGAGATGATATTTTTTACGCATGTCAAAGAAGCAGTGTTAGCCCTCTCTCAGATATGGATTACTTGTGTTTCACCATTTTACTCAGAAATAGTCCGACCTTTTGTAGAGACACTACCAACACAAAAGATAGTGCTAGTCAAGAAAGTAAATGTAAATCGTCCATGTGGAGACAAACACTCTATTTTCTGTGTTGAGAAGCTTTTATTGGATCACCACAATATTTTGGATTAGTTACACTATGGCTCTGAAATATCAAATTATGGTGTAGTCATTTTCCCAATAAGAGGAAATAAAATAAGGAAGCACAGTGCATGAGGCTTTGGTCACTGAATTAAGCCGAGTTTTTAGAGCCAGTTCTGGTCCAGTGCAGAGAGGGAACTTCTTCACACTCTTTCATAAACTCTAGTGCAGACAACCCCTTTCATGGCACATTCCTAAGGCATAAAGGAAAATATTAATATAAACCATTTGCTGACAGCAGTTGTGTCTGCTGCAGCAACCTCTGAAGTCAGTGAAAATCAAAATGTCATGTTTTGCACCTCTACATGTTTACAGAATGTTTAGAGCAAAAAGCAAAAATATTTTTATATTGCAAATAGAGTTGTTTCTATTTTAACAACTTTAAACTCCATTAAGTGGCATTTAATGACAAAGAGATTGCAAAATTAAGCTCAGCTTCCCCAAAAATTTTACTTTTCTTGGTGTTATTGGTGCCTTGTCAGAAATATTAGTCCCACGTAGTTTTTATATCATGGCCCACCGACACTTCCAAATTTTCAAAGTAGGGTTTTTTTTTTGCGTAGAAGCAGAAGTAGCCTGGGTATTTTAGAGGTCAGGCTTCTGGCCTAAAAAACTTTGCTCTTCTGAGTCACAAAATATTTCTCTTGACCCTCTCACCCCAGTGGCCTTCAGTGGCTGCTGGATGACTCACAGCCACAGGATGCATGCGACGAAGGCAACAGGATATTAAAAAAACACTTCCTTGGTCTGCAAAGGATGAGGAGTCCTCCACAATCCTGTATGAGGCAAGGGGCAGACAGCAGGACGCCAACAGAAAAGGGACCTTACCTCTCTGCTTTATGAAGAGGGTTTAATAATTAGAAAAACTTACACAGAAATGCAGCAATGAGGAAATGCAAAAGCAAATCACCCTTCCTACCTAAAAGGAAGCTTCAAGAGAGCTGGAGATGGACCTTTCACAGGGGTGTGTAGTGACAGGACAAGGGGGAATGGCTTTAAAATGAGAGAAGGGAGGTTTGGATTAGATATTGGGAAGAAATTCTTTACTGTAAGGGTGGTGAGATAGTGCAACAGGTTGCCCAGTGAAGCTGTGGGTGCCCCATCCCTGAAGAGTTCAAGGGCAGGCTGGATGGGGCTTTGAGGAACCTGGTCTAGTGGAAGGTGTCTCTGTTCATGACAGTGGGTTGGAACTGGATAATCTCTAAGGTTCCTTTCAATCCAAACAATTCTATGATTCTACGTATGAGAACTTATAACAAAACACAGTCAGAACAAGCTAACATGTAAAGATGTAATGCTGCTGACTTCAAAAAAGTTGCCAAAATTAGTTTGAGTCCAATTTTTAAACTTTAATGAACAAAGTGAAATCTTAACTTTAATAACAAGCCTTACAACTAGGGTGGCTATAAAATGTTATCTCTCTGGGTTGGTCAAGATAGGGAAAAGGAAAGAGCTGTTCCAGGGACAGCAGTACCCTGCTTGTAAACTTTTGTTCACAGTTCACAGGTTTCTGTTCTTTTTAAACCTTACACCTATTAAGAACAGTAATGTTGAGGGCAGCAACTATGCTGTCAATTTATGGCAGCTCCACCAAAATAGTCACTTTAAAGAGAAGTTGCTGTATGCATTAACAATTTATTTCCTTCCAGGTGTTTTCTAAGCTTGATTCCCTTTCTCTTCCTTTTAATTTATCTCATAATTCAAAAAGTAAGCCAAAATTGATAGTCTGTTTAGACAGAAACATACTGAAGGCTGTATCTTTCTAATCTTTTTCAGTGTACAAGTAACATGAGCTTACCACCACCATCTTCCCATCAACAAGTCTTCTCTTTATCGTGGTCTCTTTGCCATTCCACTTCTGCACTTGCACCAGTGACCCTTTCTCCAAGGTTACAACACTCTGCAAGGTCCAAGAGAAGAGTTTCAAACTGCAGTCCTGAGCTTTGCAGATTAGAGTGGCAATTCACTTTACATTCTACAAGATATGCGCCCTTGGATAATGACATACTCAGTAACATTATATTCAGTCCTATACTGTTTCTTCTTCCAGTGCTTTATTTGAATAGTTTGGAAAACTCAAGGTGCGCTAAGGGAATCGGTAAAATTTCTCCTGGTGTTCTTCTAGGAGATGTTCAGGCCACTCAGAGATCATCAGCCCCCTTACCTTGACTTTCCGGTCATCTGCTGTTGTTTCATCGAACTGCTGGCCCAGTTTGAAAGAGATGGTCGTATTTTTGAAGGTACTTTCAGTTCTGATGGTCACTATATCCCCTTTCATGCTGATGATCACGTCAGGCCTTGACAGGCCACCTAGTTTCCGGGTAGCTAAGCCCACTCCTAGAAATCAGAAACAAAACAATCATTGTATTCTAGAAGAAAGATACTCAGTATCCTCTCATGATTCTTCAGTGGAAGAATTGGGAAGAGTTTCTTCTTGAATTATGCAATGCCTGATTTAGATGAACTGCTAATTCTTTAGATGATACACTACTGAGACAGAGATAAGAAAGGTAACCTCAGCATTCAGGGGCTGAGGCAGTCCCAGGTGACAGAGTGCACTTTCAGAAAGAAGCAAAGATATACACAATTATAGAGCTGTGCACATTTAGCTAAGAAGAAACATAGTTTGTTGTAAATCTGCATTAATTTTGTAGAGATAGAATAGGTAGAAAAATTCAGAGGAAGGGTCTGGTTCTCATAAAAATTTGTAAAAATCCTTTAAAAAACTCCTTGGCAAATCTGAGAATTTGTATCTTTGTTAATAGCTGCAAGGAATAAAGTGGACACTGAATTGCCAATATGCTGGTGCTTGTTCATTAAAATATACTGAAGACTGGGTGATTCTTAAGTTGCTATTAGCATCCCTGAAGGGTCCTTGCATCTAAACCTCAGTGAAAAGTAGAAGTATGAAATAGAAAAAATCTCGAGATATGAGACTTGAGAGCTGCAAAGAGCTTTCAGGAAAATCCCATACCAAAAGTCGTTTGTATTTCCTAGTCCCTTCCAATCCAGTTCATTCTCTGCAGGTTGTGAGGCTTGGGGCAAGTAGAAATGAAGCCACTGGCAATGTATCGCTGCTTTATAAAAGCAGAAAGGGGATAGCTGTAGTTAGTGCCTTTGTTAATGCTATGCCATGCTCAGATGAAAAGATCTGTAAGAAAGGGTATTAAATTATCTGCAAAATAAAACACTATTTGCAGTAATTATTCCATACTAAACAATTCCATTCAGATATTCAGAAAAATATCTGCAGCTGGACTTTCCTCCCACGTTCACCCTGGCTAATTAATTAACTGCAATTCTTTTGTTATTCAGTCTAACATTTCAAATAAAGGGAATCAGTGAATCATTTATATAGCAAAAGCAATGCAGTAGCTGACTGTCTGTGCACTTGGCATATAAGAATGAAGCCAGCATTAAAATGGAAAACAATGCTTAATTTATTACATTCCTGGCATTCTTCAGTAACAGATAGATTCATTCATAGTACTTAAACGTCTCAAACTACAGTGTCATGAGACATCAGCTCCATTATATATTGTAAATTATCATAAGTCACAAATTAATAGTGCAATCAAGAGGAACATAAAAAAATCTGAATCTCCATAAATTATTCTCATGAGAGAAAAACAAATTAGATCAGTTCAGTTAGACAGAAGTAAATTCATAATAGTAATTCATCACCTACCTTTTCCAATTTAGATGCTAAAGAAAATAAATTAAATTATGCTAGAAGAGTAGTTAAGTGCTTTTTGGCAAGAAAGAAGGTACCATCCAGGAGCAAAACCTTCCCAAAGGAAACTTACTAACAAAAATAGAAAACCAAACTCAGAACATTTCTCACCCAATTCTTTCATATAGTCATCAAAATTTTCGCTGGAGACGAGTTTCCAGGTTCCCACAAATCGGTTACACATCGTACAGACTTTGTGAGGCGCTGGTCCTGCAGAGAGAGGCAGTGGCCACAAGAGCTCTTGGTGGCTGTCAGAGAGGTTGTGTGCCCAACTCAGATTCAGTGGTCTCCCTTTAAAGAGGCCGGGTCCCTGTGGCAGTCGGGATGGCCAATAGGGGAGGCAGTACCAGGGCGAGACAATGTGCACCTTGTCCAAGGAGGCCGTGCCAGTACCAAGGCTCTGGGTGACGCCTGCCTTGGCTTCCTCCACTGAATACACCAGGACACGAGGGGCAGTGGGGACGGGGACGGTACCACTGCACCCGCAGAGCGGTCAGGGCACCCTGCAGTGGGGTGTCAGGAACACAGAGACAAGTACAGGAGCACTGCACCCCTGTGAAACCCAGCTCTGGCTCTCCTCCCAGTGTTATTCTCCTGCTGTCACCGTATAAAATAGAAATCTGTAACAAGAGTCTCATCCAACTGCCTGACCAATCCAGGGCTGACCAAAAGTTACAGCATGTTAAGCCACTGTCCAAATGCCTCTTAAACACTGACAGGCCTGGGGCTTTGGCCACCTCTCTAGGAAGCCTCTTTCAGTGTATGACCACTCTCCCACTAAAGTGTTTCCTAATGACAAACCTGAACCTCCCTTGACACAGCTGTAAACCATTCCCACACATCTTATCCCTCAATACCACGGAGGAGAGATCAGCACCTTCCTCTCCACTTCCCCTCCTTAGGAAGCTGTAGAGTGTTAGCACTATTGTCACCTCTGTGCTAGTCAGATAAATCAAAACCATGTGGATTTTGTGAGGGAACTGTCAAAAAGATGATGTGCAAAATGGTTTTTGGAGTTTTTTTTTTACTTTCATGATCCATCCTGGAAAGGGTCTGTATTTTTTTTTGGTTAAAGGCAGAACTGAGTTATGCTGTTCTGTTTTGTCCCTTTGCATCAGAGGAATGATCCCAAGTTGTGGATTCTTCCCAGCACAGATCCCAAGACAGGATCACAAAAGAAGAAGCATCCAATATTCACTGGCTCCCTTTTACGACTGGGCATATTCAGAAGATCAGTGCATCAGTGGAGATCAGCTCTTGTGCTTGACAGGTAGATGGCATGAAAAGAGGCTGAGTCATTAAAGTGCTTATTCTTAGTTCAGAGTCACTCAGTGGGAGGCAAGGAGCTTTGCTGTCTTGAGAGGGGGGCATATTCTGTTCTCTTTTTGTCTTTCTGCACATGGATAGTTGGTTTGCCGTAAGGTAAAGGGGAGATTTAAGCCAGCACAATCACAGAAAGTATTGCATTCAAATGTGTCCTGCTACTGCCAGATTTCCTCAGGTTTTCCTGCTCCCATGAAGAGATGCCACGACCTCCTTGGATCCACGACTTGCTTGTACTGGGGAGCCCTGAACTGGACCCAGCATTCAGCTGTGGCCTGATCAGTGCTGAATAGAGGGGAAGGATAATCTCCCTCAACCTCCGACACTCCTAACGCAGCCCAGGACATCACTCACCCTTTGCTGCTGACGCACGTTCCTGGTTCATATTCAGCTTGGTGTACACCAGGACCCCCAGAATATTTTCTGCCAAGCCAAAATTGAAAGAATGAAAAATTTGAGTTTTCAACATTCACAACCGTTTTTTTTCTTTGAAGTTCACATTTAGAACTATTGTCTTATGATTAGCAAAAAGCAGACACAAAGAACAAATCCCTAAACCACATGTGTATGTGACAGGCAGGAATTTAAAGCGTTGTAATTCCAGACACCTCAAACTATCTGAAACTATTTAGTGCAAGATCATATCAGATGTCATGTCTGTCCTTCCCCTTCTTAAACCATCTTCCTGGAGAAAATTGTTCCTTGGTGCATGTACAGGCTTCTTTCCAACTTGGGTGAACAATAGTTACCTGTTTGCCTTTTTTGTATGATTATAATTTCTGGGTTATGACCACTTATGAAGACTCTTCAGATCTACATTTTAAGGGCAGAGACACTGAGATTTTAGGTTGTGGGATAAAATTTCTTGTGTTTAGATTTGAAAGAATGAGATGGAAATGATGGAGTGCCAAGGAGGGTGAGGTCTGGGTCCTGACTTGAAAGCTGTCGTAAGGAAGAAGGGGAACACACTGAAACACATAAATAATAGAGTCTGAGGAGTGAAATTATTGTACTCTTTTGTTTATATGGTTGTTGTGGAAAATGAGAAGGTCTTCAGTCACATATTGTGGTGGCAAATGCAAAATGTTTTTAAACCCTCAATCATAACACCAACAGGGGAAGCTGAATAGAACTTCTCTTACTGCACAGGTCTAATGATAGTTCAGTGAGGGGAACAAAAGTCTGAGTCACTGAAAATAAAATCAAGGCAAAGACCTCTTTATCCCCCACAGTAGGAAGCAGATGCTATATGTGTAATATGTAAGTAAATGTCAGTCTTCAAAGGTGTTGTCCACACAAAACTCTTCTAAAGCAGAGATGCATAATATCACACTTTGTGTTGAGAATAGCTAGCTCTTTTATCCTGTCTCTGGAAATGAAAAAACTACTCCTAAATGAAACTATCCATTATTTCTTAAGAAATAATATGAAAATATTCTACCGTTGCTCCTCAGGCATTCTTTGTTCTTTTATTTAATTGTCTTATCCACATAAAGGCACTTTAACAAGACAAGGCTGGTGCCTTTGGGAAATAAAAGATGATTGGGATGTTGTAAAATCAGACTCAAAGAAATTCAATAAGAGCAAATTAGTCAGAATAGAACAGCTACATTGCAGTACCAGTAACCTTAAGAACAAAAGTAACAGAGAATTATTTATTCAGACAAAACCCCAGTCTTAAGCAGTCTCAAACAATGTTCACATTGCTACCATCTATCTCTTTGTCACTAAGAAAAATCAGTACTTTCATTTAAAGGACTTACAGTTTAGAAAGAACAAGATCAGGGAACTATATCTCACTAGAAATAATTGTGGAAACTAGTCTTTTCTTCAAGTTTAAAGGGGAAAAAACTCTTAAGGATTGTGAGTATAAGGGGCAGCCTTGATTCCCTTTGTTTGCTTATGGTTGATGTAAAACAGGATTTGAAATCATTGAACTTGGAGATTGTGAAGCAGCAGAAGAGATAAAGGTAAAATGTGATAGAAATAGAGAATTAAAAATTCAGAGGCTATTTAGAAATAAAGATACTATTTGAAGAAATACAGAAAGTAAATTTATGTGAATTTCTTTAAAGGAAACATGATCTGGGCAAATCCAGGGCCAAAAAAAGTCTAAATAGATTCCCAGGAGAGCAATGAAGAGAGCAGAAATAGAAGAGGAGAACAGAGGTCAAAGAGGGATTTGCTGTGAGGACACCAAGGATGTTTTAGCACTGGCTCCATGAAACTGAAGGATCAACTCTGAGCATGAGGCCAGCAGCTTCCCTTTTCCCAACAGCTACACTGGAGGGTACAAATAGCTTCTTGTCTCCTTAGCTGTAACATCCTACAAGACCAGAGCGGGACAGCTCGGCTGGGGGAATGTGGGCACTGCACACACAGTCAGGACACAAAAGTCCTCCAAGCTCTCTCCAATGGGAACAAATAGTTAAAAGAAAAGAGAAAAACAGTGGAAAGGTTAATGCTCAGAATAAGCCTTCTTCATCTTTCTCCTCAGCTGCTAAAAATTTGTGGGTGTGAGTTGCCTTTCCCACTTGTCAACCAAGAAACCTGTAAAGGAGTAGTGAGTGAATATGGTAAGGGGCAGAGATCTCCTCCTCTCAGCACTCAAGGTGCCTGCTGCCGTAAGTCTGCTGCTCACGGGTTTGTAGGGTTTAGTGAGATCCTTCTTTGGCAGAAAGGAATGCTCTGGGGTGGTTAACAATTTTTGGAAAACAGTTCAGCACGACAGAAGAGAGCGAGAGACCTGTACTGCTCTGCAGGTAAGGACAAGACACTGATCTGACTTTAGCCCTTAGAAATGTGTGCTCTCACCTCCATCCAGGTCTGAGAGCACACACCTTCTCTTGACAAAGAGGAATCACCTCCGTTTATTCAAGCACTCATTAGATTGCTGCCTTTTTTAGGCAATAAATTTTGGCATTCTTCAGAGAATAAATTCCGAACATGATCATATTCTAAGAAAGGCATCACTAGTGCTTCATTATGGTGCTGTCCCTATTCAAGTTTATAGACAGAATGTCACTTTATTAAAATTTCCAAATATTGAAGTTTTAAGTGTCTTGATTCATTCACAAAGTTGAAGTCATTCACCAGGCACCAAAATAAATGGTGATGCTTTTAGAAGAGATTTCCCTTTTCTGAAATATTAGGCTGTGAATGTTACAACTGCAACTGCAGGCTGCATTAACAATGCAAGTTTTCTGGAAAATAAAATCTGCTATGTGAATATTGGACTATTGGAAATATTACCTCTGGCAGAGTATTTCCAAATCTGTGGATGATAGAATATATTTAACTATGGGCTGATATTTAATGTCTATATGTAGTTTATTTAAGTGAATGTTTCTTCTTCTTACAACCATCACTCTCATGTGGATTTTCTACCACTATCTGTAGTTATATCCTAACTCTCATAAATAATTTTGGTTCTGTTAAGTGCTAAGTGGATTTAGTACTGTATATATGGGGTGCTCTGAAGCATTCTTCCTTCCCATATGCAACTGCTGTTCTCTAAGTTGGTGAGATTTCACAAGCAGTGAAACCAAGGTTAAAACACAGGAGCTGTTTGTTCATGGCTTTTTTAACATTTCTGCAGAATTTACTGGTAGTCTTTGGATTCTCTTTTAAATGACTCCTCAGCTCATGTAGAATGTAAAAGTCCTTCCATTTCCCTCTCTGGTTGTATAAATAGTGCAAAAACTTGGGAACAATCTGAGTTATGCAGAGGAAAGTTCAAGTGTGTGAGAGGTCTCTGCTGCTAGCAGTAGGGACTCAGCACCATCACCTCTGACAGCTGACTTCAGGAATGTGTGGAATTTGGTTCACAGATCCTAACCACTCAAGATATGGTCATTCCCCCACTTAGTAGTTAAGGCACACATTTTTATACTTATTGTTCAGGTTTTTCCTAGAAATCTTGATGTTTTTTGTCCTCAATTTAAGCCCTCCCAGGTGTAGAAATCATGGCTTCTGTAGATGCAAAGTTTTGAAATAGGACACCAGGCCTATGGGCAGTAGAAGGCAGTAGTTCAAAAACAAGCAGAGCTGAAAAACACGGTGTCCAAAGGGCTTTGCACCTGGAAAGGCTCACGTTCCCGAGACTGATCAAGCCTAATGAGCTAATAGAAAATGCAGGTAGGTAATAAAAGAGGTTGTACCCATAGCAAAATCATACTGGCTTTTAGTAAACCTGAATATTTTTTAAGCTATGATTCTTAATTCGAGGCTTTTTGCCTGTCTAGGACAAAATGAGATGTTCAAGACAGGCACACTGACAAAATAATCACAGGTGAAAGCTACAGCTGCTGTAATTTCACACTTGAGGCGGAAAAGGAGAAGACAAAGCTGCTTCGAATGGTCCCCGGGTTTAAAATTGTCTGCATTTGTGCACAGAGGAGGTGCCTGGTGCCCTGCTCATGTTTGGACGCCAACACCGGGCATCCATAGATCATCCTCCTCCCTGCCCCAGGAGCAACCATCTCTGCTTGAAGCCAAGAAGAGCAGCCCCGTTACTCCCCTGGCTGTGCACAGACTCCTTGCAGGGGGCAGCCCACACGCAGCACTCACCAGATGATGCTTCTGTGTTCAGGTGTACATCTGCCACTGTCACACAAGTGCCACTCACTGGGCTGACTCCACGCTCCTTCTGCAGGGAGATGGGTCACGTTGGCTGTGTGGTTCTGGCTCCACACAGTGCTTTCCTGCACAGCACCCCTTCCCCAGTGCATCCCCCCAAGCCCCTTTCTGACAAACTCCAGCAAAAGCACATATTGTAGAAAGCAGAACATTTTATTGAATAGGCACAACAAGTTAGACTAACTGCGTGTAACTGCTTTGGGATATATCTGAAAAAAAAGTACAGTTCTCTTTAAAACAGATTTGTGGAGCTTTTCTCCTTTGGTTAAGTTGTTTTAGTCCAGCTTTAAGCATTAGTCCTGTGTGAAGGTGGCTTCTTCATGCTTTTTCATAAACTCTTTTGCAGGAAACGTTATTCATGGTGCATTCCTGGAAAGAAAAGATAATTCAATCAGCTTTTAACTCTCACTAAATGTTTGTTAGTCAGAAGGTAGAGAATTACTTATCTATTGGGAACCAGTTTAAGAAAAATTTGCATTTCTCCTCCTCTAAAGCCAATTGCCAAAAGAGTGAAACTCAAGTTTTGAGAGCTTCAGCAACAGAAGTCTGAAAAACAAGCACAGGAGTGAAAGAATTTTCAAGAACTGCCCCACTGACCCCCAGGAGATTTCTAATCTTTTCTTAAAAATCTCTTAAAAAGGCTCCTAGGACTTCTGTGAAGGCTGTCTGGACACGGGAGTTGGGCATTAACTTTTTCTTCTTTCACCTTTTGCAGCTGTGGCTTGTCTTCTTCCCACACGTGTGCACAACACATGCACACACAGACAGCTTTCAGACTTGGAGCTGCTAGTGTCGGCCTCTGCATGTTAGGCTCTGTCCTTATCTATTTTTCTGTTGGATCAAACTCTGTTTTGTTCAATCTTTCTTAATGAAGTTGTTATTAAAAACTATTTCTATTTCTTCTCCTCTGGTCTCAATCCAAAGAAATTTAAATATTGAATTTATGGACTCGTTATTTTTCCCTAGGGGAGGGCAGAACTCTTCAGGAATTTTGTGTATATGTATTGTTTTGCAGCATGTAGGAATCTCAACTGCCTTTTAGGAACATTTAGTCCTGTCCCAGATTCTTCAAAGTGTGTTTTCTAAAATTGTAAAGCAGAGCTGGGAAGCCCCAGACTGTAGGTGGGCCTTACTGGCACCAACTCAAACACAGTGGTCTCTGACCAGATATAACCAACCAAGAGAGCTTGGACACATGTTTCCTTGCTCTAACATCATATTAACGCAGTTGCTGGTGATGAGTAGCAGGATTCCCACAGGTGGCTGTTAAGCCCCTGCTGGAGATGAACAGGAGTATTCTGCATCAGCCTAGATGCATTATTTAATGGGGGCTTTGCTAAGGCTTCCTCTATACTGTCCAGGACTCAGAGATTCTGATATATAAATGTTTCCCTCATAAGGATGTTGGGTTTTAATTCCTACACTTTCCTAACCATGTCTTGCTATGGAGAACAGGCACCTCCATACCATTCCATAAGTTTAATGGCTTTTCAGTGCTAACCAACACTCTAGATTCAATCAGAGGGATTTCTCACCAAGTGCACAGAGCCCTTTCAGATGCTTTTCCTCCCTGTGTTTGAATCCAAAACCATACATCAGTCAAACATGAGTTCTGCACATTGAATTCAGTGATTAAGTAACAAAAATTAACTTACCACCACCAAGTTCCCATCCACCACTTTTCTCTTTATGACAGTCTCTTTTCCATCCCACTTCTGCACCTGGTTCAGCACACCGTTTTCTAGGGTTATGACATTCTACCAAAGCAAAAAAACAAAGTGTGACTGTCTCATCAGGGTGCTCTGGTCTCAGGAGAAGACTTCCTGGGTCCAAACAGCACCAAGCACAAAGCACCCAGAGCAGTCTTACCTGTGGAGGCAGCTTTTCTGCACTGGATGTCAAAATCACAACTCTGCCCTCCTGCTCCCACGTGCCTTTTGAGAGATGTATTTGCAAAATGCCATTTCTGGACTCACCTTTGTTTTTCTGTCATCTGCTGTGGTCTCATCAAACTCTTCACCCAGCTTGAAAGAGACCTCTGTATTTTTCAAGGTACTTTCTGTTCTGATGGTTATCACATCACCATTGATGCTGATAGTTACATTAGGCTTGGCCACACCAGCCATCTTCCTGGTAGCAAACCCCACACCTGTAAATAAGATAGGGCACTATGAAATTTTTATCTTTCCTCAATATTTTTCTGTTATATGTTGGAAAAAAAACCCTCAGTGCTCTTTCTCCTATTGCTTTCTGAGTGTTATTAATTCATTGTTACAGAAATTCTTGGTAAAATCTCACTTGGTACTACTATGGACCAAGCTGGGTGGGTTGATGTAAGGAAATTCTCTGCCCTCTCATTGTCAAAATAGTAAAAGCAATATTTTGAAGACTGAGATTATTTTAATGCCAGATATTTGCACACAGACTTGTTCAGAATAACTTCTGTAGCTTGTACTCTAACTCGTATGCTAATTGCATCTAAATGTAAATAACAGAAATATATGACAGTTTCTGAGCCACAAAAGCAACAAACCAAACAAACAAGGAAAAAAAAGCAAGCACTTTTTATATTTACAAGTGGGTAGGTTGAATATAAGGAAATGATTAAGAAAGAGCTGGCAATGGTTATGTCCTGAGTAAAATCTGGAGTAAAGATTAGGAGTGCAAGAGTCTCACTCCTTGAAAGCTGTCAGGGTAAGTCACAGTATTTTACCCCTAAACTGCAAATAACCCCCCATCTTTTTAGCATGTACTAATTGAATCAGTGCAAGTTACTCCCTGGTTCCTCCACACTAAGAGAGTGTTAAAACCTTTTACACCCCAATTTTAATTTTAAGCGAGAAGTCTACACCTTTAGAGAAGAGTGTTAGACATCAAATCTTTGCAAGTATCTGCATGAATCCATGCAACTGTCTTTGTTAATATTCACTGGAGGCAGCTACAGAGTTTCATTCAATATAATAGACATGGCAATTAACTGGTGTCCTAATTCAGCAGCATTTTAAAGCTGTTTGGGTGTGTTGCTTATAGACATAAGGAAACTTGCTGCTTTCTAGCATCGCACTGATTTGCATGTCCAAGGATAAAAGCTAATCCACGCTAAATATTGCAGTGATGTGTTTTTCTCCCATTTAGAAAACTATTAATAAAGCATGCCTAGACTTGGCTTACCTGAAATTATTCCTATCAAACAAAGTTTTTCTGCTTTATAGGAATTTAACACCACTAATTGAAACAGACAGATTCTCCAGTTTAAGACTACCTGATCAAAATAGCGGAGTAAACCCCCCTTGATAAACAGCACAGCCAGAAAAAGCAAGTAAAGTTCAAAATTGGCATTCCTTCCCTGTTCCAGATACAAGAAGTTGAAATAACAATTCTCACCCAGTTCTTTCATATAGTCCTCAAAGTTCTCACTAGACAGGAGCTTCCAGGTGCCCACAAACTGGTCGCACATTTTGTCAGGCTTAGAAAGACTTCTTCCACAGGTTCAAACAGAAATGCAGGACACGAGAATATTATGAGCTCCAGGAGAAGAGTACTTATCTTTAAAAAGGAGCTGTGGCCACATGATGCTCTGGGATGACCAATGAAGAAGGAGTCCCAGTGCCCAGTGTTTTTCTTCCTCCCCTACCCCTCCTTTGCCAGTAGGTCATAGTACTATTATTCACATGTCCTTACTAGCACAAAGATCACTGTCTTGTTTTTATTTAATTATTTTTGTCAGTCAAGAACACTCTACCTTAAAGGAAAATAATTAAATCAAATTACCTTTCAGAATAAAAAGGTAGGCTTGAGCTCAACCCCCAGAGAATAATTAATGTTCTCTCCCATACTCTTTCATTTCAGTCCTCTATATCAAATGGACACAGCTCAGTTCCTAGACTTTCAGATTCAAAAGGCTCATTGGGATCATTTAGCTTGCTTTTAGAACCCCTGCAATCAGAAATTTCCTCTAGAGAAATGCAGAATTACAGGAAGAAGTGTATTTGGAGCACAAAGAGAGAATGCAGGGGTTATAGAAGGTTAAGGCAGTAAAGCTGCTTCCTTGATTAGGATCTCCTTGTCCTTGCATCACCTGAATCAATTGAAGAATAGGTTTGTAATGTGCTTTTATGTAATGGAGAGGGGATATGGGATTCTGTGAGAAGAAAAGTAACAAAACAGAGGGTTTCTCTCCATTTTACTCTCATGCTTTCTGAAGAACTATGTCCCAATGACTAGCATTTTGAATAATTATGGCATAAAGTTAGGCTCTAGTATTGACTCACCAAAGGTCCCTGGACACTTAATTTCTCTTCTGTTTGTGCTGTTCAGGCATCAATTTGTTTGAGTCAAGTTGTGTACAGGCCTGACAGAATGGGTCCACCTTGACTGATCCTCTAAGCCCCATCACACTTCAGTTCACAAAAAAATTATCAGAAAGCATTCAAGCAAGTTCTTAGACCCTCCTTTGTCTGTAATGTGCTACTCCAATGGCAAAAGGCAGCTAAGAAGTGCATAGTCCAGCCCCTGCAATTCTCTTTATGTGGATTTCCAGGAATTACTCTGCTGGTTGCTAGGCATCAAGTATTGTGGACCACTTATTTTTCTACTTGTTGTCTTTGTAAGTAACAATGTCATAGAAGAGTTATTTATGTAGGATTTCAAGATCTTAGGGATATTTGTAAGGGAAGGGAAGTGAGGAGGTCTCCAGTGCATCCTTCCACTCAGGCAGGGTCACCTGTGAGTCCATATCAGGCTGCTTAGAGCTGTGCCCTTTTGTGGATCAGAAAACTCCAAGGATGGAGTCAGCAGTTTCCCCAGGCAACACACACCCCTGCCCAGCTGTGCTGAGGGGGAAAGGGTGTCCCTATCATCTCTCCAAACCTCTCTACTTTCAGCTTTTATTTGTAATATCTCATCTCCCCACCATTCACGGCCTGGCTCCAACTCCTTGGTCACTTTCCCGCAGGTGTTGAGGGCTGCTTGTAAGCACTCCCAAAGCTCAGCCAGGATGCACCACTTCAGTCTCACAGCCTCTTCTCACAGGGCAAGTGCTCCAGACCCCTGAGGATCCTGTGAGTCCTCTATTGAATGCACTCTAGAACTGGATGCAGTACTCTGGATACAGCCTAACGAGTGCTGAGATAAGGGGAATAATCACTTCCATCAACCTACTGGCTGTACTTCTGGACATACAGCCCAAGTTATTTTTGACCTTTCTGCTGCCAGGTCTCAGCTCACTGCCCATCAGGACCCTGAGGGCCTTTTCTGCAGGGCTTCTCCCCAGGCAGTGTGTCCCCAGCCAGGACTGCTCTAAGAGCTGAGAATGTTTGTACATGTATAATTAGTTACCCCTTGTGCCTTTAAGATGTCAGTCTATGGGGACTAGAATAGCTAATCTTAGATTTGGCCTATTCTTTTAAATTTTTTTTTGCATATTCACTGACTTTGTCTTCATCTCAAAATAAATAAAACTATATTCTAGATATGAAGCGGCTGGTACCTTTCCTGGTTGGTTTTCTCAGAGTGTCACATGCTCAAGTGTTCTTTGAAAGGAAATTCTGAGGGTCCCTCAAGTTTGTGTCATTACCAAGGTATTTTTACTTCAGATTATCTACTTGAGATACCCTGTACTGTGTGCAAGCAGATTGTAGGAACATAAAACATCAAATCCAGCAATTAAATAATGAGAACTGAAAGTACGAGGTGGGAATTGCTGCAGTGGCCCAGACAGAAAGGCTGTGACGTGGAAGAAATCAGTTCCTGTTCATACTTTTCTTTCCTTTTGGGAACTATTCTGTGTGTGGCTTACTACAACCAGCATTCATTTCTTTGGAGAGGAAACAGTGCTTTTATATTCAAAACTACAGTCTGGGAGAGGCAATTGGCCTTCCTTTGGCGTTAACAGCTCTCTGCAATGCTTGTGATATTGGAAGAGTTTTTGGAGAGAGTCGAAGCACCCTTCCATGCAAATCAATTTGGAGTAGACAAGTGCACCCTCCCTAGGCAGTCAATTACTTGCACTTATTTAAAGTGAATCTGAGCTGTTTGTAGATATCTTGCGAACGTGATGACTCAAAAATGCAAGAAGAAAGCCAGCTTGTGGTCTGACTTGCATGTTTACTTCAAAGCCAGCAGCTATCTGGGAGCACACTTATGGCGCTCTATTGGGAAGTATGCTATCAGTGGTATCCCTTCCCTCGGGAGAGACTTCCAGTAACAAGAGAGAAACTTGTGGCACTGATGTCATCTAAGACAAATCATGCCTGCTCTCTGGGGCAAATGTATACAGCCTGCTGATAAATACTGGAGTTTTTAATGGTCATGAAGAAATCAGTTAGGCTTCTGAGCCTGGAAGTTAAAACAAGTGATTCATGTCACTTGCAGAAGTGTCTTGATAGCAAGAGCTGGGCAATCTGGCTAAGCAGCCCTGTGGTTACTGACACTGATGTGATCTAATACCATCGAAAACAAGTACATCTTCAAAAGTGTAGAAACCTCCTTCAAAATAACCAGAAATTTTGAAGAAACCACAGTCGGTAAGAGGTAAACCAAGAAAAGGAAGCTGGTGAGGGTCCAGTTCAGGAAATGCTGACAAAGAAAATTCATCTCTTAATCCTGATATGAACTGAGGCAGCTCCAGTCTGCAAATAACAATGATGCACTGTCTGCAATGTGGTTTTGGGGAGCTGTGACATTTGAGGATAGCTCCTGACACAGGATATGCAGAAGTGATCATAGATCACAGAATTCTGTGGTTCTGTGAAGTGGAATAGCAAAGCAGCAGCTATGCAGGGGAAATCAGTAGATGGGAAGGTAGCAATGATGGGTTAAATCTTACTTGGTGAGTCAGACCTAAGGTGGAGATCTACTTGAGATAAACTGCTTTTTACAAAAATAAGCACAATAGTAACCTCTCTTTGGCTCTTTTGGGCTTGCAGGAGCAATGACACTCTTCCACTAGAGTATCTGAAAAAGAGGATGTTTATTCCTGTAGTGAAGATCTGACACTTCAGAGACCTTTCGTTTGAGCATTGCGCTAAACCTTCCCTGGCACTTTATCTAAATATGGCATTGTCAAAGTAAAAACACATCTTACTCTCGCGTGTGAAAATGTAAGTTAAGAGTTATGACTGCTTAAATGGAGGCTTCTTTCTTGAGTTCCTCCTTGCCCCAGAAGGGAAACAGAGTTCAACTCCTTTGAGTGCTCCGGCTATCAAACTGGTGACTACCAATGAGCAGCAGTGTATTGTGCTTACGCACTTGTCTCCATAGCTCTGCTACTCTTTGGATCAAAAATTGACATGAAAAGACATCCATGCTCAATTCCACACTTGATGATACGGACAGTGACTTCTGCTGAGAACTTCATTAAAAGGAATGTGGCCTCTTTATGGGGTTATTAGTGGCACAGGTGGCAATATTCATAGTAAGAAGAAATGTGTATTCGTGGCAAAGCTATAAAAATGGAGTTTTTTCCTTATGCAGGGAGGGAACTGTGGCTTTGATGGAAGCTTCTTGTTTGGACACAATAACACCTCTTGAGAAGATGGGCTATAACAGCCCTCATGTTAGGAAGGAGGGACCATATCACACTGTCTGGTACTTCTGCAACTTAGACAACACAAAAACCTTTCTTAATACTTTTCTGCCTGAGTACTAGACTGGGACTTTGTTCTAAGGCCCCAGGGTAGCTACAAGAAAGGTGATCTAATGCTGGAGCAGACAGGAATAGGTAAAGAAATGCCATTTCTGCCCACAAAGTTGCTACTTTCATTTCTGATTAACATTTCAAACAGGTGAATTGCCTTGGACTTCTGCTTAGTCAGGAAAAGGTATAACTAAAGCTTCAGTACTCATAATGTGACACACTGACTTTACAAAATACTGGCTTCAGTTGGTTTGAAAGTTCAAGAGGCCAGTTGGTTTTCAGTGGTATCTTTCTCCCTCTTGGGGGAGGAGGTGAGCAGGAGAAACAGCAGATCCTTTTTCCTGTGCTCGGTCCCCAGCACCAAACTGATGCTCCCCCACTTGTGATTGTGGCTTCAGACCTCACTCAGAACTGAGGGTACTGTTGCAAATGGTCACTTTGTTGAAGGAGTCAGATTTGCCAGCAACAACAGCTCTGCTGTTTCCTTGGGTGAGTACTGGCATCACTCTACCCAGTCACACTGCTGGGCTGTGACATTTGGAGACCTCAGATTCATGTGCCCCAGCACCTGATTTTTTACTTCTCATGATTCTGGAGTCTTTTGTTTCCTCCTGAACTTTAGCCCAACCAGTGAGTCTCCACACCCTTAAATAGGTTTCCAATATCTGAAAGCAGGACCATGAAAATTAAAACATTTAAAATGTGTTTCTGAAACACCAAGCTAAGTTTGTGGTAAAGCTTTTAAGAACAGAAATGAAATCTCATAACTCTGAGGCATAGTAAGATGAAGCCCCAGATAAGGCCCGGTGGTTGACTCTGCTAACTTGCAATTAAAGTATGCATAATTACATTTTCTGAACTTGCTTCAAAGATGAAGAAAAAATGCAGATATGTCTGGAGGGAACAGCAAGCCTCTGGACCCTTGCTTTCTCCCAAGAGACAGCTGAGATTCTGGCTTTCCTCAGCATGTGGCATGGCAATAATATATGCTCTCAAACATCCATGGCTCATACCAGCTGACTGCTATTCCTGAGGAAAACCTGGACTTCTCATACTCTCCTCTAATATATATGTCCCTCATTCCTGGAGCGAGGTATTTGGCAGTGTGAATGCTGTGAATTGCAGGGAGCAGGTTAAAAGGTTTATCAGAATATCAGAAAAGTAGGAAAGGAGGAGTATTTTCATACTGGGTTTGTTGTTTTATTTCGTTGCCATGAGCAGAAATGTAGGTACATTAGCTCCTACAGGCATGCAGCTGATGGGCTTCCAAAACATAATGTGGACATTTCTGTATAAGAATATTCAAAATGTCAGAGTTCCACCTCATATATCCTGTATTCAGCAAATGCCATAGTGGGATTAGTGATAAATCGAACTTCATGACTTATGAAGGTTTATGTGAGAGAAGATCTTGATTTGTTGGCTATAATGTAGGCACTGCAGATGCTTCATGTTTCTAGCCATTTACGGATTTCCCTGATCTAAAGAACAAGTTTAAGGTTGTCTAAAGTTTCTGATGTTCAAATCTGTCCAACTTTTTTGTACATGTGGTACAAGTCTTGCATCTAACATCAGTGCTTCTCCTTCTGAGGGTGTATGGTGAAAGTCTGCCTTTTTCTGAATCCTGCTTTGCCTTGTCCATGGACTTACCTCAGAGTGCTTTGCTGTTCTTCCCCTCTACCTTCCCCCTGCCCCACAAATAAAAGGGTGCTTTTCTTTTCTTACTTCTTTATTGCTAAATGTCACTCTAAATTTAGGTATTGCAACGGAGTTGCAAATGAAGGAAGTAATATGTTTCCCAAAGCATTTTTGGGTTTCTTCTAGCAATCTGACGACTTTCTAGATGACTAGACTTGCTAACACTATTCTGAAAATCCAGATGCACTTCTGAATTATCCCAGATCATCCAGCTGAAACCCTTTCTTGAAGCCTCCATCTTAACAAAGCAATAAGATTGTTGGTTACATCTAGTTTGGGACTGCCCAAGAGGACTCCATCCCAGCTCTGCCTTGTTACTGCAGCTCATGCAATACCACCTGCCTTATTTCCATACAGATCTGCATTTGAAACTTTCCACTGTTTTGTTTGTTTCTTGTTAAACATTTTTTATCAAGCTGAGAAAAAAAATCTTAAAATAGGGATGAGACACTAGTGTATATCGGTAACATGTAATATCTTGTAAATTGAAGTTATTCCAATCAGTGGTTGTCCTTCTCTTAACAGATGACCTCTTGTGAAGCAAGAGCCCTTCCAGAATGTCACCTGTTTCTAAGACAGCAAAGATAGAACAAAGTGTAAGAGCAATATTTCAACAAGACTAAAAAGACCCTGTACAAAACATTTAATCTCTGCTGAACCTGCACTCTGGGTAAAACATATATGGGTTTGGCAGCCTTGTTTATGCATGTCTTCCTTCTGCATGCTGCAGTTTCTGGCTTCCTGTGCTTTCAATCTGACAGCTTGCTCTGAAACTTTCAGTGAACTCCTCCATCTATTTGCCAGAAAGCTATCTGTTATTACAAATGCATTTGGGTCACAACCAAAGACCTAGCGCTCTATGTAAAGGAAAGTAAAAAAAAATCCAAGTATGAAATGCCCTTCAGAGTTGAAGCCTTCCGGAGCCCTCTCCCTGCAGCGTGGTGAGGCGCTGGTGGGTGTGAAGGCTGGCAGCTCTCTGGCTCTCTACAGCAGATCTCTAATCCTCCGCAGCTGACTGCTGCCCCCGGGCGCTGCCAGCTGGAGGGAGGGAGAAGGAGCCAGCAGCTCCTGCCCAGCCACTGACCTTGCAGGGGCCAGTGGCCTCTTGCAGCTGCCTTCACCGCAGCCTCGCTGCTGGATTTCACTGTCGCTGACAATCTTGTTTCATCTCATCTTGTACCAGATATAACAGACTGGGAATCAAAAGGATCTCTGAGGAAAGAAATGCTAAGGTTTTCTAAAGCAATCCATCATTCCTGCCCTTCCCGCTCCGGACAGCTGCCTTGCCAGGAACTAGCCAACGTTGTTTGTGTTCAACATGTAAAACACTCACATCACACCTCCAGTAAGGGAGTGTCTGTAAAATGCATTGCTTAATGTAAGGTAGTAATCCAGATTCTTGTTTAGGATACTGTGGAGGGACTGGAAGCACAGGGCAGCTTGCACAGGGAGGATGGAGTTTGCTACTCTGTGTGCTGCACCCCTCCCAACACCTTCTTCAGCAGATGATGTCCAGTGGGTAAGGAATGTCCCTACAGCTCTTTTGCCCAAATCCCTAACTATGCTCAAGTCTTATTTTTGGTACACACAGTCTTTAAATCTGCTACCCTGAAGCCCAAAAATTACTTTAAAATGCTCTCTGCCTTCTATTCTTTCCCCTCTGGAGGACTCCATCACAGCTGGCAGGCACAACAAATTGTAGGCCTCTATTGGAGATGCATGGCGTGAGGCTAGGTGCATGCTCTTTTTTAACAGATACTGTTTCTTCCTCAGCCCCTGCAGGTATGAGTTCCTCATTCTCAGATATCATTTTAGTCTTGCGGACAAATTATTTAAGCTGAACATAACTTAATCACCTGTATGGTCTGATATGGCTTTAGGTTGCACATATATCTGTTCTAACAGTGTTTTCTGCATTAGCTTTGTTAACAGAGCTTCTCTTAAGCCAATACTAACTTGCTGAAATTGTATTGAAGTATCTAAAAATCTCTTCTGTCATTTTTAATTTAGTGCCTGGCTTATTGCTCCTTCAAACTGCTCACCCAATTAAGGCCTGACTGTGCCCAGTCACTGGCGCAGTCCCCAAGGCTTCTGTGAAGAAGCCTCGGGCCCAAGCAAGCTGATACATTGAGTGTGCTAGTGGGAGGTGGGGTATGCAGGCTTGAATTCCCTCGGCCTGAAGTGGCTACTGAAGTTACATCTCCTGATACTCAGAGCATGGGAGATAGGACAGTTTTGTTCAGCTGTTTTGCTTACTTATAGTTGCTATATAGTTCTTCCTCTGCCTGTGTAATGGCTCACAGAATCACAGACCACAGAATTATTTCGGTTGAAAAAGACCTCCAAGATCATTGTGTCCAACCTTTGGTCTCCACTTAGAGCCTAGCACTAAGCACCATGTCCAGTTGTTTTTTGACCATTTTTCCAGGGATGTTGACTCCACCACCTCCCCGGGCAACCATTCCAATGTTTATCAACCCTTTCTGTAAAGAAAATTTTCCTGATGTCCAAGCTGAACCTCCCCTGGTGCAGATTGAGGCTATGTCCACTTGTCCAGTCACTGGTTGCCTGGGAGAAGAGAATGATCCCCACCTTACTACAACCTCCTTTCAGGTACTTGCAGAGGGTAATTAAGTCTCCCCTGAGCTTGCTTTTCTCCAGGCTAAACTCCCCCAGCTCCCAGGGGCGGAATGATGCCTTGGGTTTTAACTTTTATATTTTTCAAATCCTGTACTTCCTAGTGTGTAACTCTGAAGTTTTGTGTGGTCTGTTCAAAGCTGTTTTCTCAGGCTGGTTAGACATAACAAAGCCTCTCTAGGTTTGCACTTCAAGGACACCTTGTTGTCCCAGGCCCCAAAATATATAACTAAAGCCTTTGAGTGGAGGGGCAAGCTTGGGGTAATTATATCATTAACTGAAATTGTAACAGGAGAATTAACCCTGATATGTAAAAGGACCAAACTTATAAAAGTGTGAAAAACCCGTGACCCAGCGCCCATCTTGGGTGTAGCCTCTTGACTGCCCAAGGTGTACCTTTGAAGGCCCTTCAAATAAATATCCACTTTTACTCTCTTAATCTTGTCTAGCCTCTGTTTTCAGGTAGCATCACCTTAGCTGCTCCTTATAGGACTTATGCTCCAGCCCCTTCCCTAGCTCCACTGCCTTTCTCTGGACACGCTCCAGCATCTCAGTGTCCTTGCTGTGAGGGGCCCAGAACTGAACACAGCACCTGAGGTGCGGCTTCACCAGGGCCCAATACAGGGGGACAGTCACTGCCGTGATCTTGCTGGCCACATTATTGCTGATACAGACCACAGGCCTTCTTGGCCACCTAGGCACTGCTGGCTCATGTTCAGCTGCTCTTGACCAGCACCCCCAGGTCCTTTTCCACTGGACTGCTTTCCTGCCATTTCCCCTCCAGCCTGTAATGCCGCATGGGGTTGTTGTAACCAATGTGCAGCACCTGGCACTTTGCCTTGTTGAACCTCATACCATTGGCCTCAGCCTATCAATCCAAGTTCAGGCCAAGACTGAATTTTTAGCTGCAAACCTAGCAGATTACATGGTTTGGTTCCTTGACTACCATGGTATCTACTTAGGCTGAACTCTTTTTGTCTTTAGAAAGGAGGAGAGATCATTTTTACTATCGCACCCCCTATAGAAATAGACATTTTCTGCAGTGGAAACAGCATTATAACCTCCTTGTCTTGCCTAACAACTACTTCTCACACAACACGGTGTTAAGCATTTGGTCCTATTAGCAATAAAAGAACTTGGCT
The DNA here is from genome assembly GCA_013397175.1 of Platysteira castanea. Taxonomy (NCBI): domain Eukaryota; kingdom Metazoa; phylum Chordata; class Aves; order Passeriformes; genus Platysteira; species Platysteira castanea. The sequence continues at coordinate 179,213 of VYXC01009310.1, forward strand.
GCAAAACACAATGTTGGCAAATGAAGCCGAAGAGGTTTATTTGCCAGTTCCAGCAAGTGTCTAGCAGGATAATGATCAGACTTACACTACCTGCTGCTAGTCAGAAGGTGTGCAGTTTGGGACAGTGCTGAAGCTACTGTGTCTTGCAGATCATGCTGACACATCTAAGAAAGCGCCTACCATCACTCTGATTCTGTAAGGTAAGTGGTGGTACACATCTGTCATGTGCTTGGAAGTGCTTAGCTACAACTTAATCCAAACTAGCTCAGGTCAACATAGTGGCTCATTCTTGGGTGAGCATGGCTCTCTATAACCTAACAACTCAAGTGGGTTGGCACCACAAAAACACTATGTGCCTAATATGATCTAATCTAGCTTCATAACATCTTCTGCTCTGTGAAGCAGAAAATATTGGAGACTGCTTTCTCAACTGGTACAGCAAATTACCCGTATGTTTCCTGAACATTTGCAGGTACAGAACCTGACTATGGTAACTGTTTTTTAAAAAGTCTTTCTGCTTGGTAGTCAGTTCTAGGATCAAAGCAGAAGAGGTTTAACCCAGTATCCTCACTGGCACTTGAAAGTGCTGTTCAGAGAATCACAGAATCACAGAATATCCTGAGTTGGAAGGTATCCACAACGATCACTGAGTCCAACTCCTGGCCCTGCACAGGACATCCCCAAGAGTCACACCACGTACCTGAGAACATTGTCCAAATGCTTCTTGAACTCTGTCAGGCTTGGTGTTGTGACCACTTCTCTGGGAAGCCTGTTCCAGTGCCCAGCCACCCTCTGGGTGAAGAACCTTTTTCTAATATCCAACCTAAATCTCCCCTCCCCTTTAGACCATTCCCTTGGGTCCTGTCACTGGTCACCAGACAGAAGAGATCAGTGTCTTCCACTCGTCTTCCCTTCACAAGGAAGCTGTAGACTACAATGAGATCTCCCCTCAGTCTCCTCCAGGATGAACAGATCAAGTGACCTCAGCCACTCCTCATTTGGCTTCCCCTCCAGACCCTTCACCATCTTTGTTGCTCTCCTTTGGATGCTCTCTAATACCATACTGTTGGGGGTTTTTTATATTGTTGTGCCCAGAACTGCCCAGAGCACTTGAGGAGAGGCTGCCCAGTGCAGAGCAGGGTGGGACAATCCCCTCCCTTGACCAGCTGGCAATGATGTGCCTGATGCAGCCCAGGACAGGCTGACCCTCCTGTTTCAAAGTTATTGGGCTGAAGCCGTAAGTAAAGTCTTATCCAAAGGAGACCTGTATCTTTCATACACAGCTGGGAAAGTGTGGAATCTAGATTAAAATTCCTACATTCATAATCAATCTGAATAAGTCAGAAGAGGTGGCCTTTGGATTCACATTTAAGTCTGAAATTTGTAAGATTCCCTCACTTTCTATTGTATATGACAAAACCCAGTGTATTAAATATATCGATACTTTAGGTTAGCAGAGCCTTATTTAAAAGTTATATAATTAACACCATCTTGATTAGCTTCTACTTAAGTGTTCAAGAAAAAATGTGTATGTAGCACTTGGGGATATGGTTTAGTGGTGAACATGGTGGTGCTGAGTTAACACTTGGTCTTGGTGATCTTACATGTCTTTTCCAACCTTAACGATACTATGAATCTATGATTCTACTTGTACCATATTTCTATTATGAAGATAAATGTAAGATTATTAACACTGCATACTAAATGAACAATTTAATTCTAAAAAGGCCGTTTAATATCATACTGGAGATAAATGGAGTCCAAGTCTGCAAGCACATGCACCAGGATCATTCCAGATTAAAGGTCTGCTTAACATGTAAGAAGAGAAAATGACTTTTACTTACTTGAGTATGCAGTGTTGTCAGCCAGATGAAGTCTCAAAATTGAATATTGCTTGAATGACTGAAATAATCTGTGGAAACACCTTACTGAGTGCTCTTGTGCAACAACCACCAAGAGCTGTTACCAACTACGTAATTTAGTCTTCATACTGAAGTGGCAGTTTTCCTATTCATTCTGGGAGAGTGTCAAATGCAACCAGAATACTTCAATTTCAGATTTCTCTCTAGTGCGTTTCAGAGGCCAGCTGATCTGCCTCCTGCCTCACCTTTCCTTTTAGCTTCAAATTCGATTGTATTGTTCAAAGCAACATGTTTGAACAAGAAAAGATATGTTGCACATTGATAGAAAACATTAATGCTGAAGATTGAACTAAATCTCTTCGGATTGCTTGAATTAGTACTATTCAAAGTCACAATGACTCAGATCTCTGTGGCTGGATGGCCAAATTTTCAATCTGTTTTAGGCAAGGGAATGGTCTGTGTTTGGGCAGCCTGGGGTAAATTAATACCTAGCATGACTTCTGCAGAAAGCATGTCCCTCACACTTCAAAACCTGCTTTCTGCTGCCTGTCATGCTATACTACTAATGAGCCTCTTTGGATAGCGGAAAGCACACAAGAATCTTTCTCCTCTCCTTTTCTTTCCTCTATTCCACAAAGCAGGCAGGCAAAACCTTTCTCTTTTGAAAAAAAAGAACAGTTGTTGAGCTTGAGATGTTTCTCTCTGTGATCATCTGTGACCTGCTTTATGGTGTGAACAAGAGGGCCAGAGTGCTGCCAGGAACCAGAGTAGTCTGAGAGGAACGTGCCCCTCTTTCTCCTAAATTAGGGCTTGTTAATGCCATCCAGATGAATGGAAAGGCAGGCACTGACTCCAGAGAGCTACATCAATGAGATGGATGAAAACTGAGTTAATTGTTTCTCAGTCAAGTTTGTGAAAAGGCAAAGGCAAAATGGAAGACAATCATTGCATTATTTATTCCTCTCTGTGTACATTAGTAACTTTTCACGCTATAAATTTGCTTGTATTTTTTAGAGTTGCTTACACTTCCTAGTCTTCAAACTCAACCCCTTACATTTTGGAGCCTTTTTCTTTGCTGCCTCTCCTCAGGCCCAGATATTCACATCTCTCTTTCAAGTATTGGTGACTTTTTTTCTCCCTTCACTTGCCTACCAAATGAACTAATTGGGTGAACATATGAAGGTGGATAAAGGCAAGGCAAAACTCCTGAAAGTTCTTACTTTTTTTTCTTAACAGAATGGTAAAATTAAGCCTTTTACAAATTTGGTATAACATTTCCTTTAAAATCAAATAACTTTAGTCCTTTTCCTGACTCCATAGAATTCTTTTAGTATAGGTGAGGAAGCAGCCACTTCCCTTCTCAGGAAAAACCTGAAAATTGGGTTAGGTTTCTGGGGCATGAGAGTAAAAGAAATGTCACAGTTTTGTTCACCTCACCAAGGAATGAAGCAAGTACATGGTGGAAGGTAAGTGCTTCCAGCTATAGGGACCAAGAAAATCATCCCCACATTTTCTCTTCCCTGAAAAACTATTTCTAAAGCACAAGGAAGAATGTTTTTACTCCTTACATTTTATAATGCAATGATCATTTTTTGAGATTATCCAGGGATTTACTTCAAAGCAGTGTTTAGTTTCTGGCACCTGGAAAAGATGAGCTACTTGCTTGTGTCTAACATTGTTACTGGAAGCTCTGTGCTGTGATATTGCTGCAATAAACCAGCATGTATAAAAGAGTTTCATGATCAAATTAAACTGCAAGATAAGTCCCCAAGAATATTTGGACTTTTTAAGTAATCAATTTCTCAAAATGCAGAAATAAATGTCATTGTAAATCATCTATTTCTTCATGTTCCAGTATCAGAGCAGCTGCATGTACCTGCAAACCAGAAGGAGTTGTTGGCTTGGTTCTTTAGCTTCAGCTGTGATAATTAAAGGCTGATAACTTTCATTCAGTCATAAGGTTCTAATTTGCTGAGCTGCAGTATAGGCAATTCACCAGCTGTTCTGTGGCCACCAAGAGAAAAATCTGTACTTGGACTATGTCCTTGTGGCCCCAGCCTATGTCAAGTAGAGGATTTAACCCTAAATGTTGGTAAAGCAAAGCTTAATAATTACATATTTTTTGGCTACTGTGGTTTGGCTGGTATCCTGGTTAAGAGTGTCCTGGAAAAATGTGGATGTCTAGAAAATAGGTATCTATAACAAAGCAAGTCACCTTGGCTTCTTCTTTATACACAACAGAGGTCCAGTAGTACCTTACAGAGTACAAATTAACTCTTTTTTAGGTCACTGGCTATGCTAGAAGAATACTTTGTCAATTGTTTTAATATATTGTAGAAATAACCAAGAGAGCTCGTATGTGGAGCTCTGTAACTTGATTTCAAAACCTAAGATGAGGTACATTCTACGTGATGACAACAGTGATGAGAGTTGGATGCACTCAAGGTTTGCATCCATTTGCATTAACTGAACTCGAGCAGTTGAGGATTGTAAAATTATGCTTATCCCTGTCCCTTGTAATTAGTGTTTTTCTCTTGAATTAGAATCTACGTGACCACTAAGTGTAATTTTCCAATCATACTTTGAAACTCTGGTCAGCATTCAATCTTCTGTGTATAAAGACATAAATTGTTTCCTTGACCCTCAATATCTTCTTTTTGTCATTGCAGTTCTAATATCCAAATGACATCTTAGTCCTAACTGCTGCTTTGTATCCCTGTTATCATCAGGGAGATAATAAAGTATAGCAGATGAAATAATCTCTGCAATCTATCATTTAAATCAACAATGAATAATAACTATATTGCAAAGACTGCCAATTCTAATTGTAAGAATTTTATATGCTTTTGGGACAGAGGAGCTATTCCTTGATAGAAAAATGTTGTTTTTAATACTCCCCTGCCTTAATTTTTTATTTCTTAACAAAAGCTGATCATATTCTTCTGCTGAGTTGAAAAATAGCCTTCAAATTGGTAGCAAATATGCTGTGACTAACTTTAGTGGAAGGCGAAGGTTTAATATGGCACATCATTTCCACAAATTTGGGCAAGTGCTACAGTACTTAAGAAACAATGTCTAATGGCTGAACAAGAAAGCACTCTAGCCCTCAGCCACCCAGTCAGCTGTAGAGGCAGTCCAAGAGGGGGAAAGTAGTCACAGCAACCCCCCCGACTTTTCCACATTTCCAGGCAGTGTCTAAGAAGAAATGTCAGTTCCAAGAAACTCGAGTACTCTCCTCCTGCTTCGGACCTTGATGTGATTGATAGATTGCTTGCAGCTTCCTTTGAATTTTCTTCACCCAAGAGTAACGGATATGCAACAGCTCCAGAAAATATTATTACATTTATTTTAGACATGGTTATAAATCAGGAACTATTGTTCATAATGTACATCTAATTTTCATAGAGTCCATCATGTTAATTTACCTCAAACTTGCTCTTCAGTGGATCTTGTTCCTGGTGTGTGACCCAACTATGCAGATAAGATGGATCATGTCGACAAGGAACAGGCTGAGCCTCTTTCTCACGGGACTGGAGGCTGAAAGAAGGTTTCTGCCCCCTCTGTTGCTTGTCTCTTGATTCTGTTCTTTGTGTTGTCCCATAGCTGGACCTGGTTGGGTGACCAGTGCTCCACAGCCACATTGTTCCGAGGAAATGCAAAGGTAATCACAAACCTCCTATTCATGCTTGAGATTACTGTGATATTTCAAGGATATTTTAGGATGGTGTTTCTCTTCCACTGCTTCATGGAGGTTTGGGTTCATATCACTTAATTTCAGCCATTTCACAGTTATTTTGCCAGCTTAGCCAGGTTAGTCCACTAAGCTCCAGCTCCAGAGAAGATGCAGTGAGACAGGCTGATAAAGGCCACATACTAATGGGATATGTTTTATGGCAGGATGCATGTGGAAGTAAATTTATCTTTCCATTGGCTACAGAGGGAACATGAATAAGTATCTTAGAATTAAACCTCCTGCCTACACAGATTTTGGTCTTGTGGAATCAAGGAGTGATTATCCAACACTTAGAAATGCTCGTATGCTATCCATATGCCGCAGATCAGTCACTTAACTGGTTTTGCATAAAACTACTGGGCAGTAGTCAGTACTGACTCAATCTAATACCTTTATTAAAAATGGAAATAGATATAAAACCCTTGCCAGTAGATCCTATGAATGACACAAATACTGGCAGAATGATAAATTATGGCAGACAAAGGGTTGGTACTGCAGCATGACCTGGTCTTGGTAACAAACAAAACGTGCTGCAGTATGCATAAAAAATGGAATACTGGAAAATGGCATATTTGTAAAGGATTTTGAACAGACCACCAAGTGTCAACACCAGAGTGACAAACAGGGCTAATATGATTATTGAGGGTGTTAAGAAGAGTATGACACCTTTATGGTATAAAGACTCCTGGATGCAGAATGAGCTGCACAAATTTTCTGAGGGATGGGAAAGGTGTCTCCCAGTGAGGAGCATCCATGGCTTGAGTTGCATATAGAAACAAAGACTGAGAAGGAAGCGGAATGCAGTACAGTCATCTTGCCTTCACTGCAAACACACAACAAAAGGTTACTGTTATGTTGATACAGCTCCTCACTCTAAGGCATAACAACAGCCTGTGTCTCAAAGCGGAAACTGGACAAATTAAAAATAGAATTTTGGTACACTCCCTAAGCAATTGAGATTAATAAAGCCTGACAGATTTTCTCTATATCTTATTTACAAGTCAGTATCCGTTAGTTTCATAATCATCATCATCATGTCTCTGGAACATATTTTTTAATCAAATTCAAATCACCTATTCCACTTGCTATTGCTGCTGTGTGAAGTTGAATGATTTATACAAAATACAGAAATACAGAAGTCCGGCCAGATGAATACCTTAACTTCTATGAATCTAATGCAGAAAACATGCCCCTCATGGTTTTATTAAAATCCTTGGTCATGTCTGCTCCTAGGTATGGAATACTTATTTCCATTTCAGTATTTTTTCCCAAAGCAGGTGGGTGTTACAAATGTTCTTGCTGGTAAGCTGCATGTGTTTTCTCACTTTTCTGGAAATATGGGCAATCTAGTGGAAGCCTTTGATTTTTACTTCAATTTTACAGTCATGTGGTGTGGTTTGTTTGAACTCCTTACCCAGTGTGAAGAAGATTGTGTTGCTTTAAAGGCATTTTTTGTTTTGATGGTGATCATATGCTTTTCAGTGCTGATTGTCATGCTGTGTTTGGCTAGCCTGACTGGTTTCCTTGAGGAAAAAAACACTCAAAAAATAAAATAAAAATAAAGAAAAAAAATCAAACTGTATACTCTCTGCCAGAAAAACTAGCAAACTCCTGTGGAAATGGATGTCTTGTAAATAGGAAAGTGGCACTGGTTGGAAATGCAAACATTTCACAGCACGTGGTCTTAGAAGAGCTCTTAACATCTGAAATATTTAATTTCCTGCTGAGGATAGGATGTAATTTATCATTTATTAAAGTCAGTGGCTCTTATTTGCTAAGTAAGAAAGACATTTTCCAACACTGCAGTCCACTGCTGTCTTTTATAACTGCCTTAGAAGTGCTTTGTAGGATATTCTATACACATGTTGAATGTGACCCTGACCCTGCACTTGTGATCAGAATGCTCTTCAGGAGGTGAGGGTAAAGGCACACATTAAATCATCTTCATAATCAGAATTTTTGCTAAGGACAATAGTGCATTCCCCTTTTCAGCTTTCCTAGTGGGCTAAAATAATGCTAAAAACTGATCTCTAAATGGGGAACTGAACACAAATAAGAATACATGCTTTTGGCACATACACTGACTCTGTAAAGAAAACCATGTGTATAACAACACTTAGAGCTGTAGGGATTCTGTCCATCAGCTCCGTTTACTGCTAAAGTTGCTCATGACCAGACAAGCTGAAATAGAAGATTTAAAAATCCAACAAGGATTAGGCCTGAAAACAAACCAAGAAGAGAGGCACATTGACTCATTTTTCTAGCAGTACTCTTCCAGAGTCCAGAGAGACCTGAAGAATGAAGATCATGTGATACTCCAATTGGTCAAATCTTGTTTTCTGAGATGCTGCTTCCATGAAAAATGGATCTGTGAACATATGGTTGCTGTACAGTATTCACCTGCAGCTTGCAAGCAACCTGTGCCGTTTCATACTGGAATGAGAAAGGATGACAAAATCCAGGTGGGCCAACTGTGTCCTGGTGTGCATCAGGCACAGCATCTCCAGAGAGTCAGGGGAGGGGATTGTCCCAGTCTGCTCTGCTTCACCTCCTGTAAAGTGTGGCCTCACCTCGAGTAATTTACTTATTTCTAGCAAATGAAGAAAAAGTGTGTCTGCTCTTATCTTCTATGTCCTTCAAATGTTGGCCCTTTTTAAACTGTTCTTGGTATTTAAAAGGATTTTCATTAAAACATTTTTTATTTGCCTTCTAGCTGCAAAATTTCATCCTTTTGGTCATAGTTTTGATGTTTCCCATCAAAAATATTTCCCATTTTTCTCATGATGAATAAAAATGATCCTTAAGATATTAAAACTTAGCTTACTTTTTAACACTACTTCTGAGATAAACATACAATTTTTACCAAAATTGCTTGTGTCAGAAGACTGACATATGGGTTATTAGTAAGTGGATGTAATAGCAAAGAGTTGACATTCTTTTCTAAGTGAAGCAGATTACACAGCCAGTGTAAACCTCACAAAATAAGTTACTCCCTGGAGTTTCATATCCAGCCTTTGCTGAGTCTATTATTCCTTGTTTCCCTACAAGATATTCTCTGTTTTCATAGTTATTACCACCAGATTCTTGCAAATAAGATAGTAAACTATTTTATCCTTTCTCTCCTATCCCTATTTCTCTTATTTCTATTTTTAAATGGTGTCAATAACAGTTTGTTTAAAGATAACATCATATGTATACACTCACATATATTCTATACTTATATATGTGTGTGTGTACATATAAAAATATACAAAAAACCCATGTCTTGTTAAGTTATTTGATATATTACAATACTTTCTTGCAGAAGGTTGATCTCAGGTTCTCAAAAGATGATCAATGACCTTTCTGGATATGGTGATGATGCCTTTTCCTGGNAGAGGGGTATATAAAAGCAAAAATCATCATGGCATCAGTGAAGGATAAAAAGAAACTGTTTCACTATCGTGATTCAAAGGAAACTCATTTGCAATCTGTCCCTAAGTGTCCCTATCCACTTGACACATAAACCCCAGAATTTTCTAGTGAATGATGACACATGCTACTTAGGCAGAACTGATGCTAAAAAGTGTTTCAGAAGCCAATCCAAAGCCCTTCACTTTCATATCTCAGTCTTCACACCACAATATTTCACTGTTCCCATTAACAATTCAGCTGAGTCTGAATTCCCATTAACAATCTTCATCTGCTTCCCACTCCTCTGCTCCATTCTCAAAGGCATAAGAGGGCAAGTCTAGATAGGTGACTTGGCAGTTTTGCAGGGAGGTTGATGATGCTGGTATGGCTTCCCAGAGGCAAAGGATGTTCAATGCTCTGGTCCTTGGCTGAGCATCAGCAATAGGCAGGAAATATCAGAGGGAGGAAGTGGGAAATATCAGAGGGAGACACAGGGATACTTAGTAAATCTGGGTTTAAAATGTGGCAGATGATGGCTTAAGGCTTGTATGCAGTGATGTTGAAGAAAAGAGCAGAGGAAGAAATGAGAGTTCAAAAGATGAGAATTTGTGGGTTTGAGAACTTAACTGTACAATTACAAAAGACTTTCTTGAATCTTTGAAAGACAAAGCAGGGGTGAAATATCTGGGGGCACTGGGGAGGAAGTGATTGCCATTGAAATGGAGGTGAGGAGATTCAGGGATCTGCTGTAAGTAGAGAAACGATGAAATCACTTTTGTATGTTGGCAGCAAACAGAAATGAAAATAAGACAGGTATTAAGAGCTCGACTCAAACAGTCTGAGTGGCTGGGGGAAAACCTGCCAAACAGCTTCAAATATCCACAGAAGGAACATGAATTGGGAGTTATCCAGGCAGTATTCAAGGACTTCTCTGTGTAATTGATGGAGATGCTGGTGTCAAAGGCTGAAAGCTGTATATATGTTTAAATATTAACTAAACAACGGCCCTTGCCTTCTGCTGGTGCTACGTGTTTTTCGTTACGGCATCCTGCTGGGAGACCAGCAGGCCCCATCAGGCTGTCAGGCCTTACCATGCATTTTGTACTACAGTGCTTTTTAGTGTTGCCTTTTTTGCAATAGCCGTTGAGAAGGTGAATAATTTAACCTTTGAGTAAGATCCAAGTACAGGAACTGAAGGAAAAATTAGTTCCCTGGGCAGAGAGATGTGCTGAAGTTCTCATTTGTGCTTTCTATTGCTTAGGTCCTTCCTTGGTGTTAAAAGCGGCAGCTCAATCTGTGACCTTTTACTATCATCACGTGATTAGGTTTCCAACCATTTCACTCAGTGTGGGTCATCAGGCACATAGCATTTTAAAATCAGTTCGTATTTAGTGTCTGCTGAATGAAAATAAAGAAATTGACCAAATAATTATTTTAGAATTTGGCAAAAACCTTCATTTTTTTTGAGTTTTTGGAGTGGCTTATTTCCATGGGGATGCCATATCTTTAATATCTTTATTATTTGGTAGTCTAAACCAACTGAAACTGCTGAGGACAAAGACAAGCCTAGTTCAGCTTTCATAAGACTTTTCTTCAGATCTGAAATTGAGGTAATCATTAAGAAAACTAAGGTTGGTTTGAAAGCAAAGATTTTCTCAGAGGAATTTCTTATGGCTGAATGGCTCTGTCACATTACCTGTTTTTCCCTGTGTGTTACATTCAGATTCCAAATATGTTTATAATCACACAGCACAGTTGAAAACTACTGTTTGCTTGGGAGTCACCTCGAAGAGATTTCAGACAGTCCAAACCTGTCATTGTGTAAAGTTTGGCATGATATGGTGGGTGAACATAGCCCACCCACCACCCTGGAGATTTAGGAAGCTTTTTTAGACCCATGCCTGGGGAGAGTGAGGGTGAGTGGCCTTCTGCTCACTGCACTGTGCAAAAAGAGGACACCCACAGAGGGCTTGTGCCCAAAGCAACAGGGAGTGATGTGAGCAGCAGAGAGTGATGTAAGCAATTACAGCTCCTAAGATTAATATTTCCTGCTGAAAGTCTGTTGTTTCATGACTCTCTGTGAAAGGACCTGAGAAACTCAGGTGCAGTGAAGCTTAATCCCAATTAGACGCATGCCACTGCAGCTAATATTGACCAATTTTTCAAGCTACCAGTGTGTTATTTCTGGTGGGCAGCTCTCCATGCCCTTACCATTTCCCTAATCTTCCTTTCACTAATTCCTTTTCTAAATAATTATGCAGTACCAGGTAAAGCAGGATTAAAATACTGATCTTCTCAATGAACTGAGACTCAGAAAAATAAAGGTATCTTACAAATATGAAAGCCACTAAGATTTAGTTTACTTCTGCTGAATAGCGTTAAGAGGAATTTGACAACCTGCTGATGTTCCCCCAAAGGCTCTCCTCCCCAAAACACTACCCTGGACAATCATGTAATGTAGGGAACTGCAGAAACCTATTGAGGAAATTGAAGAGTACTCTGAGTTTGAAGTTTTAAAATAAATCCTTAACTGGGGAGCGAGTGAGTCATAGACTTCATGTATAAAAAACACTGAATGGTGTTCAAAACCCAGTGACGGATAAATCTTTGTGATGTGGTGAAAACTTGTTATTAAAGAAGCAACTCTAAACAGCAGTTTTATGACCATTAGGGCATAACAGTCCAAATACTCTTCCCACACCTTCACAAGACATGTGCAGTTTGCCCTTGAGAGCATATCTGGAAAAATACACGCACCCTACAGTACCTGATGGGAGCCTCACATGTGCAGGCAGGGCTGGCTGATAAAAGTTTCAGTTGTACCAGCAAGGCTGGCAGATTGCTGCCACAGTATTTTCTTTCCAGAGAAATTAAGGTTGGTTTGTTTGTTTGTTTGTTTGTTTGTTTTTAAATGTAGCAGGTGCCTTGCTAAGAAAAGCAATTCAAGTTGTGCCAAAGCCCTGACAGAAACTGATGATGGAAAGAGCCTGTAGCTGCGTGGCATCACCTCTGGTGAGCATAACTGTGCTCTGGAAGTCTTGTCACTACTAAAATTGACCAGCCACGAATCAAAAAAAAAAAAAANAAAAAAAAAAAGAAAAGAAACAAAAAGAAGAAAAGAGATTGAAAAAAAGTACCTTATCATTTATCTTCCTAGCAAAACAGGATGTATTATGTTGTGTACAACAACAGAGCAAGCATTTCTTGCCTTCACAGAAGGAGGTGTGAAATTCTCTTATAACACAGATGTTGATGTTTTCTGCTATTCACCTTATTTTTCTCAATATGAGTTATTATGTGTTATTATCAAGTGATTTTGAAAAGCATTTATATAATAGATCTGACCTTTCTTGTAGCTTTCTTTTGACTATTTTTTTCTGAAAAAATGTGACCATTTTCTGATTCCATCAGTTTTGAAGTTATTCACCACACTATCTGCACAGAATATCTCTACTCTGCTACCAGTGTTTCCAGCTGATGGTTTTACCTGCATTTCTCAACATTCATAGCTTCCTTCAAGTCCCATGGGAGACAGAGGCTTTCATTTAAAATCTGTGTTTGTAGCTTTGCTGACTACAAAAAAAAAACAAACCAAAACCCCACTAAAGATGTGTACCTGAAAAGTAATAGCACCTAATTTATCAGTTTAATATACATATATTTAAAATTAGCCATATGAGTTCACCATTGTTTGTTGAGGTTTTTTAATGTTGGGGACTTACTGCACTGAGTTTCCTTACATATATATTTATTTATTTATAGTGTGGCTAGTCAGAGCTTGGTGTTGAAGGGCTGACTGACTATGTCTTTGCTAACATCACGTGTGACCTAATCTCCTCTGTCTTGTACCATCAGAGGAGTCTAAATTTCTGCTGACCCAAACCCACGAAGATGGGTAAGAGAGTGGTGGGGTTTGTAAGGATAATAACAGTGTTTATAGACCACCTGATCTGTAGGAAAAAAGTGGACTGACTTCTGAGCCAACCAGCTCTCCCAAAGTTGTCTTTGATTTTCAGTCGTTTATATACACAGAACTGCAGGTACATCAGCCCTGTGGGCTCCTGCCCATGAGGCAAAAGGCCCTCTGCTCAAAATCACACAAACTGTAACAGCAGCTCCAAAACTTGCAGTTTTATCAGTGTGTCCATGAGTTCAGCAGGCTGTAGGAAGATCCTGGTGAGATGGGTTCCTCACTTCTGTTTGAACGGCTTCCCACCAGGCACTAGGGCTGGACATGGCTCATTCAAAGGAAATTATGTGTCAGCTCCCAGGCCTGGACAGGTTCCCAGCCATGGGCAGTGTGGTCATCCTGAACAACCATGGGGCCCAACAGTACCAGAAGCACTGGCCACCTGTATTGTTGCCGTGGTAGTCACGAGCCTGGACTTTGTCCCCTCCTGGCTTTCCCAGGTCGCACCCTTGGTGTGAGCCGTGCATGGCATCTCTCCCCCCTCACGCATCGCTGGTGGCCTTGCAGCCTCTGCTCAGAATGAGGTCTCCCCAGGACAGGTCCCAAATCCAGAGGAAGATGCAGTGAGCTGGTGATGGGAAGATGGCAAGCAGACCAGATAAGCTACACCCACAGAACCTGTAATCTTATGGACCCATTATCCAAGAAACCTTAGAGTTGCTGGTGATAAAGCAGTACTTTTCTGATATCATCATAATGACAGATTCAAAAGGGTTTCTCACCTTCATACATTGTGCATGTATGCACAAATAGCTGGGTGGGTTATTTGAAAGACAATTCCCAGGCTCTTTAAACTTTGCCTTCTGTTTGTTTTTACATGAAAAATAAAACTACAGGGCCCAACCTACTGCTAATTTTATCCAGTAAAGGGAGGTATTTTTGCATTTTGGAGATAAACTGTGACAGAACATTTAGCAAAAAATGAACCCCAAACCAGTTCCTTGCCTCCCTGCTTCTCTCACCATCCTCTAAAATGAAATTACCTTAAGATAAACTCAATTTTCATTATATAGTTTGGTTTCGTTCCATTTACCTCTGGGTCTTCAGAGTATTCTGAATTTCTCTGCATCTAGGAGAGTGAGAAACACATTCTGCAGACAGAAGCTGTAAGTGCAATTTTTTGGCTTCTGACTGGGTTTTGAGAAAAAAAATCCTTGAAACCAAGAAAGAAAGCACAGAATTTATGAAACATTCTTCAGCTTGAGATAAGCTTAGTTAGCAATATAGTTAGCATAGCTGTACTGCAGCTATAAAAAGAAGGCAGCAGATTTCTATGAAGCCAAATGATGCTGTCAGGCTGATGGTTTAGGCAGGAAAAAAAGAGTTTACTTTATCTTGATAAACAAGACGTACATTTTTGTCAAATATATAATTGTCTGATTATCAGAAACAAGGAGAAAAAACAAAAGAAAGGGTCTGGCTCACTGCGGATGAATTATAAAATACCTGGACAAGGAAAAGCCTCTAAGAACTGTGTGAATAACATCCATCATACTGAGTGAGGGCTGCCTGATCCAGGCAGAGCACATACATATAAAAGTGAACTTGGGTGTGATTTCCTTTGGAAATTACCTATGTTGGTTAGTTTTAAGAGCACTGAAAATTGAAGGGTCTAAACTCACGGGACTCCTATAAACCTGCATCTCTCCCTTCATCTTACGTACTAATACTACCAAGCATCCATCATACTCAGTATCATCCAGCTGTAATTAAACAGTTGTAGCTAGGAGCAACAGATTTTAACAACATTTTTAGGAAGAAACATTTTCCTTAAAATAGCAGAGGCCCAAAGATCTTAACCAGTATTTTTTCGCTCTCCTTTTTCCCTCCAAAATGTGATTCATACTCAGAAGAACATCATCGCAGAGGTAGGCTGAGATAGCTGGCTTCCGCAATGTCCTACAGCTTTTCAACTAGGTAATCAGTCTTAAAAGGAAGCCTTGGTGTGCCAAAGTAGGGGTAGAAAGTAATTTAGCCTGGGTTTCCCATTTCAAACTATGCCAGATATGGACAGCCAAGTTTCCTCGTTAGCTGTCTTCTGGCATGAGCAAGAAACTATCTGACTGCAAGGAAAGAACTGTTCCTTAACTAGATGGATGAGCTTTTCCCTGACCTGGGTAAAAATCAGGTAAATCTGAGCTGTGTGGGGATTCTTCACTCCTTGCCCACTCTGAGTTGCCTCCAACCATTCTCAGTTACTCTCATCTCCGTGTTCTGGCTTCTGTGGGTGCCACCTCTACGACCTTACCTTTCCCCCCTGTTCTTTGTTCCTACCATCTCTGCTGACTTCTAAAGGAGGGAGACCTGAGACAAGATACTGTGTGCTCCAGGCAGCTGGAGTCAGGGTCCCTGGAGCCTGCTGGGACACACACTGGTCACCCTGTGTGCTGGTTTCGGCTGGCATATTGCTAATTTTCTTCACAGTACATGGTATGGGGCTGTGTTTTAAATATATGCTGAGCACAGGGCTGATAATATAGAGATGTTTTTGTTACTGTTGAGCAGGGCTTGCACAGAGCAAAGGCCTTTTCTGCTGTTCATACACTGGCAAGGAAGTTGGGGGCACTTGGGAGGCTGGGAGGAGACACAGCCAGGACAGGTGACCAAAGGGATATTCCAGCCCATATGACATCATGCTCAGTACATAAAATGGAGGGAAGAAGAAGGAAAGGGAGGATTACGTTTAGAGTGATGCCATTTGTCTTCCCAAGTCACTGTTAATGCATGGTGGGGCCCTGCTCTCCTGGAGATGGCTGGACACCTGCCTGCCCATGAGTAGCAGTGAATTAAGCCCTTGTTTTGCCTTGCTTGTGTGCGTGGCTTTTGGCTTTTTTTGTCTTTATGTCAGCCCAGAAGTTTTCTACCTTTTACCCTTCTGATTCTGTCCCTGATCCCTGGTGTGAATGAGTGGCTGCATGGAGTTTGGCTGCTGGCCGGGGTTAAACCACAGCATCCTGCCCAGGTGTGCAGCTGTATTTCTGTGTATGTCAGCTCCTGTTTTGCAGCTTGGGTCCTATTTCTCCAGGTGCTCAGTGAGAACCCATGAGCCCTTTTAGCTCAATTCAGCTGTTCCAGAACACTTGTAAAATTAGTTTCAATTTTTTTTCAGGTCAGCATGACCCTGGACAATTTTTTTTTTTTCTACAGGACCCTCCTTTTATATTTCTCCAGCACTGCATAACAGGTAGTGAGATTGGTTGTATTACAAAATGCCTGGGCTGAGCCACTTGCATTTCTTTGCAAATGTAGCTGAGAGTAGAGAGAGAATGTCCAAAAACCTGAGATCAGAAATCAGCAGGTCTTGTTTTAACAAGCCCACTGAATCCACTACACGCTTTTTGCTGAGTGTGCAAATAACAACAAAGAAGAAAAAACTTCAGTGCCCGGGTGATGTAACTGCTCCATTCTCTTCCCAGTGCCTCACATCTGACAGCTCAATGAGCTAATCTGCAGAAACAAATGGGACACCTTTGGCTGTCTTCATGAATGTCTTAACAACAATTTTTCCCACTTTCATCTGGGCAAAAAAAATAAACTGCATTTGGTGCAACACACCTATTCAGGATCAGGATTTTCTGTATGTGACCTCAATTCTACCATTCTGTTAGAGGTTTAGCTAACTCCATAATTATTAGCTAGGGTCCTGATGGTGCTGCCATAATAGCTGTTGTAGTCTTGACTGCTGTAATAGTGATGCACACCAGTGATTGGAGAACCTCTCCATTCCCTCCTGGTGCCACTGCAGATGAGAAGCCTGCTATTGCTTGTCACTATAAATATTTATACATCTTCCAACTCTGCAGCAAGCCCAAGAGGAATGAAAGTTGATTCTGTTTCCAACTTCTAAGTGTCTTTACACTTACCATATAAGAAAAGTTCTGATTTCTGCTTCAATATTTGTTTGCTTTTTAAAGTCAGACACTGTCCCAGGGACTTCCAATCTCCTGAGGCAAAGAAGCAAAGGAGAACAGTTTTCTAAAGTTTTTAGCTGAATTTTCCTCCAGTTGCTAACTTCTCCTGTCAAATCTGCATCTGTTTGTATCTTACAGAAATCAAGCAATGTGGCTGGAAAGGACCGTAAGAGGTCTTTGGCCCTGAAGAGATGAGCACTAACACTGCATTTATGATGGGTATATGCATAACTTGTTCTTGACAACTTGCAAGTAGATATTTCCCACTCCCTCCAAGATTTTTTTTCTCATAGGAATTAATCTTTCATGCTGCAGTTTAAATCTACGATTCCTTGTTCTGTCTTCACTGAATGTTCATTATTTTACTTTTTGCAAAAGCTGCCCGAACATTTCAGGTAATACTTAATATGCCCTCAGTTTTCTCCTCTTTGTTTAACAACCTTTCTTCTTCACAGTCCAAGTCTTTCAGGTGCCTGATCCTTCTTGTTGCCTTTTTGTGACCTCCCCTGACAAACACAGTAAGATGGGCTTTTTTAACTTGCTGCTTCTTTATTGCTGTCAATGCTTGGCACACTTTTCAGTAGTGACCAGCAAAAAAACTTCAGTATGACTCTGTGGCTGGTCCTTCTGCAGGAACCAGTTTAAAATAGACTTTTATTCTGAGATGTATGAAACCAGATTATGAGGATAGTTACAGTCTTTGGCTTTGTTTTCTTAGTCATCCTTCTGGCAGAAATACAACAACATTTATGCATAAAGAGCTCCAAAAGTCTTCCATGTACAGACTTGCAAGTAGGAGGAAAGGCAATTAATGACCCATTTGTGTGTAGAAAGAGAGGCAGGTTCTTTGTGAGGAAAATGAGCAGAATTTGGAGAACTGAGTTTCCAAATGAGGCATTAATGCTCCCAACCAGTGAGATTTCGTCCTAACCAGAGAGATTTGGGGGTTGCAGCATGCAAACACACAAGGTAATGTTTGAAGCTGTATGAACAGTGTACTGAATGCTCAGCCTAAACTCGGCTGGTTAAAAGTGTTCAAACTCTACCTGGAACATTTTCTCCATGATCAGAACATTTTCCTTTTGTCACCAGAAAACAAAGCAGGAGCTTCTGCTGGTTCCATGCCTGTGCTCCTGACACATGCGACTACTTGGTGATGGCTGAGGCAGATTGAGCACCCAACTAAATCAACCACCTGGGAGAAATGCTAAGAGCACCCCCAGGATTTGCATCATGTTGTCTCTTCCCTGTAAACATTTACTGTCTGCAGCCCTCTGCCTGCACTGACAATTCAGCAGGCTGTTGAGAACTCAGCAGATATATTCATTTTTTCCAGTGCAACTTATCTGCTGCCTGGACACAGGTCTAACTTCCTTGTGCTGGAAAGGTTTTAGATGCTGTTTTCACTAAATAAAGTTTTATGAAGTATGAAGCTGAAAATGACATAGTAAGTTTGGATATAGTGCTGTTGTCAAAATCAAGAGGCTTTTATACACACACTTTGTAAAGCAATCTTTACAGTCAGAGGTGTCTGAGTCATAGAAGAATATGGCTGGGAAGAGCTTCCACAGATCAGCCATTTTACCTCCCACCTAGACACTGGATAAACTCTACCTACAACTTTCCTGGCAGATATTTGTCTTATGTCTTTGTAAAAGTCTCCTATGATGAAGCTTCTCACAGATTTCCTCAGGCAATTTATTCCAGTGCTTAACTATACTCAGTCATTTTCCTAATGTGTAGTTTAGACAGAACTTATCTTTAGAGAAGAAAGCAGTATGGTCAGAGAGAGGTAATATTTCTATTTATCTCCAGTATGGCTGCAATGAGAGAGTAACACACACACATCTCGAAAGCCCTAACCCAGAGGGATCTGTGTATAAACATACGTGGATCTGAGCATGGCAGCAGCAACCCTGACAGGGAGTTATGCAAGCTAGGTGGCTGGAAGTGCTGAGCTCTGACATTTTACTGAAGTTGCTCCCACTCTGGGCCATCGATGACTGAGCCAGTGCTATGAAGTGATGCTTCCTTCCATGCACACTTCACAGCTCTGAGCCTTCACCTGGGGCATCTCCTTTGGCAGCAAATGCAGAGCTCAACTCCCGTTCTTCAACACCAATTGGCAGGAAGAAAAAACTTTTTATAAATCGCTCTGTTGTGGACCCCTCATGTGAGATGAGGAAAATTTGGTTCAATGCCCTCTTTTGCCTGACTCATAGTTTGCACTCAGGTGCCCTGTCTTCAGATTGCTCAGTTTCCCCCTTTTGCAATGCCCTGCTTGAGATGAAAAAAGGTTTAATTGCACTGGAAAGCAAGAGTGTGACTTTTAGTATTGCAATTAGATTCTTACAGTGAAGCTTGGAACTGTTGGTTTGGGTCTGGCCACAAGGATTGCATCAATATTTTGTGCAATATTTGTTTCATGCAAAATGCAAACACAAACTTTGGCTGAAAGAGCACGCATCACCCTCCACCCCAACTGCTTTTCTCAGGAATCAGGCTTACTTTCTATGACTCACTCAGTGTTTAACTTTTCCACACAGTGGAACAAGTTCAGCAGGTGAAGCAGAGCCTCCCATGCCCTTGGTTACACACCCACTGGAAGGTGAGCAATGGTGGTTTTAATCCTTTCCCACAAAGAGAAGAACTAACCCTGTATCCCAGGTGACGCTTGGTGACTGTTGCAGCGTGTTTAAAATATTTTCCATCCAGCTACATTTTGAAGGAAAACAGCAGCTTCCACTGGGCTTCATGTGGATCCAAGGCTGAGAGTTCAGCATGACCTTGCCTGCCCACAAGGCAGCCAGAAGTGTCTGCAGGCGAGGGCAGAGGCTGAGCTGCACACAGCCATTCCGGTGGGCCCAGAAATGGAGTTGTAGAATGGAGACCATGGCAGAAACCCACCTTTCTTCATGGTGAAGTACTAATGAACACAGATCTTGAGGGTTAAACAACTGGACTTAAATTTATTGCAAACAACTGGAGTTAAATTTAAATTGTCTTCCTAAGAATGTGCAAGAAATGTATAAATCTGAAAACCTTTCATGTCCTAGTGATTAAAACTTAGCCTTATAATACCACTAATGTGTTAAGGGATGTTGACTGCTTTTAAAATTGTTACCCTGCATTTTAGAGATCAGGGCACCAATTAATTAATGTAACCTTCTTACTACTCTTCATCAAAGAAATTTTATCTAATTATAGTAGTTTACTACAAACTTTTCCCCAGGGAGTTTCAGACTGCGGTATTGCTAGGTGTGCTGAATTAATTAAGGATGCACATTTCTAATTCAGCCATTTGGGAGTATTTTAGAGCCTAATTCTCATAGAGTTTCTTATCTCTGTTGTTTCGAT
Source organism: Platysteira castanea (assembly GCA_013397175.1). Lineage (NCBI taxonomy): Eukaryota > Metazoa > Chordata > Aves > Passeriformes > Platysteira > Platysteira castanea. The sequence goes on from VYXC01009310.1 coordinate 199,439, forward strand.
TTCTGTTGTCATGAAGTTAATTTTGGAAATTACTTAGCAACCAGTAGAGAGAATCTGATATTAAAGTCAGCATGCATGAATGTGGACAAAAGAAAGAGAATTCACCATTAAGAGGTGAAGAAAAAGGCAGACTAAGAGGGCAAGACAACAGACCTCAAAAAAGTAGAATTGACTAAATTCAGGTAGTGCATCACAAAAATTTCATGGGAAGTTGATGAGAGGGAAGGTTAAGCTAAGAAGAATGGCTATCACTCAGACAGGATTAATAGGCAGGACAGATACAGAAACAATCAGACAGAACACAGAGGCAGCTTGCCTCCCTGTCATTTCACCACTGCCCTCAAACTCAAGAGGAAAAAGAAATGAAAAAGAGGTCATGTTCATAGTTGCAAGAAAAGAAGCTTGAGCAATTATAGACAGGATCTGAAAGACCAAGGCATAAAAGATGTCAAATAACAAGAAATTCAGCTTTAAGCACCCTTAGTAAGGGAAGGACCAGGCAATAGAAAGGCCTTTGCTTCACTTGCAAAACATCTTGATATGGAGAAGGGCAAAACATTCAGTTCTTTCTTTTGCTTTGTTTTCCATAAAAAGTTCGATGATGAGCAAGTCCGTAATAATTAACAGTTCAAAATGTGTAAGATTTCAGCCTAGGTGAAGGATGGGATAGGGAGATCTTGGAAGGTAAAATTTTTATATATTTGATGTTTCAGCATGGTTGATAAATTGTTCAGTATGATATTTAAAGACAGGCTGAAGCAACCCCAGGGGAGAACATACAGGAGGGGAATAAAAGTTTAGTGAAAACTCCTGCCCTTAGGAGAGAGGGAGAGAACTGAAGGGGAGGTAGGGAATAATGGGCCTTACTAACAACAATCGAAAAACTATTTTTAAGTATCTGGGAGCTGAAAAAAATTCTGTTGCTTGCCAAATTAGATGTCAAGAGCAAGTTCTGTCATTTCAACATTTTCTTCTTCAAGAGGAAAATTGTGCTTAAGGAAGGAGTAATATGCCATCTGTCCTCACTTTAACAGGGACTTTTGACACTCCCTTTCAATGTTCCTACAGGGGTATTAAGGAGGCACAGGTAGGATGAAACCAGAAGAAAAGCACAAGCAAAAGTGTAATTCTCCATGATTGACTGTCAAAATGGAAGGACTAGTTTTTCTACAAGGCTGTCACTTAAATTCAGCTTTCTACTTGATATGAGAGCAATTTTTGTTTTCCATGCTCACATGGAATGGAACAAGAAGTAACGAGCTTAAGTTTTAGAAAGATTCATTTTAGACATTAGTAGAAACATTTCTAACTGTGTCACAAAGAGAGGGAAACAACTCCAGAGTCTCTGTCACTGGAGGTCTTTAATAACAGTTTAAACCATAATGGAGTGGTTTAGATTGTAAGTGCCCTTGAAGACTATCTGGTTCCAACACTCTTGTCATGGGCAGGGACACCTTCCTCTAGACCAGGTTCCTCAAAGCCCCATCCAGCCTGGCCTTGAACATTTCCAGGGATGGGGCATCCACAGCTTCTCTGGGCAACCTCTACCAGTGCCTCACCACCCTCACAGTAAAGCATGTCTTCCTTACAGCTAGTCTAAACCTACCCTCTTTCAGACTGAAGCCACTACATCTGTCGGGGATGAACAATTGTAGCTGACTGACTCTTCTCTCCCTTCCTTTTTGCTGTGATTAGAAGCATTCAAAGAAAAGCAAGTGACTGTAAATGCAATAAAAAGAATTTTTCCTAACTCTAGAAAGAGATGAACCCTCCCATTAATTCATGGAGTCATGCACTTGCACAGCTTTGAGAATCAAAGCATCTATCACATCAAATATCAGTGATGTATGTGAAGATCACTATTCATCTGTGTATTTTATCGTTGTTTCCAGCAGCTGTAATCATAATTAAATTCCAGCATTGCTGTTGTGGTTCATGTTAAAGCATCTTGCTTTGCTGTGGCATAGCTGAGACACCTATTAACCTATCTGGTGATGTTAATTAAAGAATGACTATTGATGGCAGAGAACATAAAAAAGTGTTTGTTGTGGGAGAAAAAGAGCTATATAGAAATGCAGGCATTTATCAAGAGAAGCAGTAGCAACATAGAGAAAATAATTTCAATGAGTGAACATAACAAAAGAGAGCTTCAGCAGATCGAATTATTAAACAGAAACGTCAGTGTTGCCTCCTTAGACTCAGCATGTGCACTGCTGCCTCCTGGGATAGAAGACTCTGCTCCAGCAACACCCTCAAGTCTTTGCATGTCCTGATTGGAACAGCCATGAAAGTGGCAGGACGAAAATCGCTGAGCAAAAGAAAATGTTCTGCTGAAAAATACTGACAGAGTAAATCCTGCAAGCCTGGAACTGTGATACAGGGAACTAGGCTTGGGAAAGAGTAACGTGCTTGAGAAATGCAGCTGACATTTTTGAAGTACAGCTGGGTACCTGGAAACCAGAGACATCCTGAGACACTAGTCACAGGCCCCAAAATAAGAAGCTGTAACAGCAACTTATTGTCTGAAAAAGTGGAAACAGTTTGGGAAAATAAAATGGTTCTAAAGGAACAACAAACAGCATCATCTGCTTGTTGTTAAACGTGAAAAAATGGAAACTCACAGCACCTACTGGCTGCTTGAAGTAGCAATGTCCTACACCCCCTTATTGCCTCCAGGATCTAAAAGACATTTTCAACCAAAGTGAAGGTTGAAAGTACTTCTGAGTACTTCCCATGCTTCACTATTTTTTCTTTCCCAGATGGGTTAAATCCCACACAAACTTTCAGTGAGCATTTGGATGCTCACCAGGGATATCTGGCTGACTCCAGGCTCAGTGATGCAGATCATCTCCAAAGTGAGAACTCTGCGTAATTATTTTACTGGCCTTCCTTTGGGCACAGTTTTGGGGGATTGTTCTTCCACCTCTGGGATGGTTGGGTACCCCTCCAGGGTCAGTTTGTCCTCTCCTTTGGGATGGTTTGGCCTTTCTGAAATCTGTATAATTCACTTGATACTGGCCAGTATCATACACTCATAGAAATAGTAGTGTGTCTGCTGCTATATTCTTGATAAGTTTCTTCACTAATTATATTTGTAATAGCCTGTAATAAAGTATACTCCCTTTGTTGTTGCTACACAATTGGCTGCTGCTAATATTATCTGCCATACTAATGATTGATATTATGTTATTGATTGCTTATCATCATTTTTATGCCTTGATAAATGTATATCTTCACTTTATTAATCGTATCAACTTGCTATTATTGATTTTTGTGCTATTTGTGCTAACCTGTAATAAGGTAGAGAAGTTTAAAGCATAAAAGTCTCCACGTCTTTGTGTATTACGGAGTCCTACAAACCACAGCTGTGATCCCCACCCACTCACAAGCCAGGCAGTCCATTGGGTTGTGACATATTCCCAGGCATGTGCTTCGTTTCCCCAAGTATGCTCCGTGATGACACTGGGAATACAAGTGAACCTAGAGGTAAGGACATGACAAAAGGTTTTGCTGGATGTACATGAAGCTGTAAAAATCAGTGACATCCCACTAGAGACAGGATCACATAGGAGATTCAAGAAAGGGAAAATACAGCAGTGTTAATCAAATGGCTTGCCACCCGGTGAAGATGTTTGAGAAGAGGCTGCTCTCTCCATTCAGATCTGTGGTGTTGCAGGGTTCAGCTGCTGAGCACTGAGCTACTCACAAGGCCAGAAGCAGTGGGTAATCTAAACATTTGTCCCCTCAGAAGCTGGGGAAAAGGGACTCTTTACCAGAACCACCTCCTCTTCTCTGGCACGGTGTTGGTTTTTCACTGCTTAAAGTGGAGGCTCAGGGATGTAAAGCATTTTGGTGGTCATGAGCAGAAAATAATTGGCACAAGGTGTCCTAACCTAGCCATGAAAAAAGCAATCTGATGGGTAATATTGAATTAGTACTTATCAAGTTAAAGTTTAAAAAAATAAACTTTGTCATACATGAATTTGAACAGGAAATTTAACTTTTCCAAACGTGTTTTTTTTTTTCTTTATGTGTGTGGATATTGGCTAGGTAATTAATATGTATAATACAGATGTATTGAATTTTCTCCTCATGCTACCTGGAGTCATTTCTGTGGCTCCTGAATATGGCAGCATGAAATCAGTAGAGTTACACATAGAACTACCTTGCCCATCTTTCCTCCCCTGCTTTCAGTCACCTAATTAGTTCAAATTGCATCAACTACAACCTGGTTTAACGTGATAAAGTACATGCTGTATGTCTCTTCAGGCCCACCTACATACCTGCTGTGAATGTGTTTGCTCTAAAAAGCAAGAGAACTGAGAGCCAAAATTAAACCAAACCAAGAAAATTCTGCTGCATGAATCTTCTGTTTACCCAAATACCTTCCTTCTAGTTGAAACCTATTGCAAATTGTCCTCTCTATTATTAGCTTGCAAGATTGCTGCCACCATAAGACAGCCCCCCAGCACCCCCTTACATGCCTTTTTCAAAACTAAATGCATCCTGTCAATGGTGTTGCCGTCTGAGTTCATGAAGTTCGTGCTGTCTCTGAAGTCATTGATAGAAGATATTACAACAGGCCGGGTGGGAGTGGATTTACACTTCCTGCACTGCATTTGGAAATGCTAGGGATAAATTTTCACAGACTGTAATGGAAGAGTCACACATCTGAGACACTGTCTCCATGTGTCATCATGCATATGTTGGAAGATATGAAGCAAGTGGGGAGAAAAAAGCCTTCAAATGAAACAAATTTTTAATGAGCATGCTCAGGTAAAGATGAACAGAGCAGAAAAATCTGTCTTCTTTTATTTGATTTGCTGTCTATGTTATCTCAATAGCTATAATTTGATTTGCGGGTTTTTATTGTAACTGATGCCACTTTTAGAAAATCATTAGTCTCTTTATAGGTTAAACTGTAATTGAGTTTTTCCAGCCTTCTTATCTTTGGTTCCATCATCTATGCAGATGGTGCCTTTTCTTGTGAAAGTTAAGCCAATTAAATAGCTTTAAATATTTGTGGAAAAACGGACTTATTACTTATTTTCCTAGATGTTCTGATAAAATAAAATTGTTTTTTAAAGAGGAGCAAATACTGCTTTCCAGAAAGCTCACTCTGATGGATTACATCAGATCCACAGGGCTCTACGTAGGTACAGACCCTTCTGGAGCAGACCCAGGTATGGAGTTGGAAGTAACTGCATTTAGTGCTCATTTCAAGTAAATCAAGTAAATCAAGAGATGTACTTTTGTGGGTTTTTTGGTTTTTTTGGTTTTGTTTTCTTTTTCACTTCTTCCAGTTGTGTCATTCTGAAGGGGAAGAGAGGACGGTATCCTATCCTGAAGAACTCCAAGAATATTTATCTGAGAGAGGGAATGAGGTTGTGATTTCTCTCTCTGCTTCCCATCCTTTGAATATTTTGTCCATAACTCTTTCCTTTAAATAAAAACAAACAAACAAACAAACCCCAAACAAACAAAAAACAAACAAACAAAACCAAACCCCTAGGCAATCAACTCTCTACTCTGGATTAAAAAGGAGACATAATCCACTTGACTTCAGTTGAAATGCACTGAAGATTGCAATGAAAACTTTGGGAAGAAGAAATAAACACTAGTAACAGAGTCTGCTGAACTGGAGGAACTAACTTGAGTATAGAGCTGGGGCAGCATTTCCTAAAATCTCAATTATTAGGCTTAACAGTTGGCAGGTACAAGAGGCAGATGGAAATCCTTCTGACAGAGTCTACTAGTTATTAATTTTCCATGATATTTAAGTAAAATATAGGAGAAATTAACTGAACTGGAATGTGTACTAGTGGAAAACATACTTTCTCTACTGATTGATTAATCTGACTTCACAGCAGTGTTTTTCAGTGCCAGCCACACAAATGACTGTTGATGGGAATCATTATGTCCAGGTTTGCACTTCCTTTCAGGGGAAGCTGCTATTAACATCTAAGTGCCTACAGGAGCAAAGCTTTTAACCTCCCCCCACTAGGACAGTTTGTCATTATGAATTCCATTTCAACACAGTGAGCTGAACAAGGTGCACAGATGAAGTGGGGTACAATTTACTTTTACACAGCTAATACATTGCTAATTACAACTAAATAAATATTGAAACAGAAATTTCTAATAACATTAACCATTACTCTCTTTTAAATGTGTTTTGCTGGAGGACTGTTGAGAACTGTAACCACAATTTCAAGTATAATGAAGCAGAAATAAAGGGTGTTTTTATTATTTTTAGCTTTCAGTAGTGAGGTGATTGTTTGCCTACAACAGGCCAATGCAAACATCCAGTAAAGTTGAGGTTTATGCCATTAATAATAAATAAAGTCATCTTGATGAACTTTTACACCTGAACTTACTTCTTTTAATTCTGGAAAAACTATAGAAAATTGAAGATCCCTACAGAGGCTTTCTAAATACCTCTGTAGATGTCATCATACCTGTTTGTCATGAGAGCTGGAAAAGAATGACATTTCTAAAACTAGAAATATTCGCTGCAGGTACTAATATAAGCTGGTACCAAACTAGGACCTCCTGTCCCTGCTGCTGTTGGCCTGTTCTGGCCAAGTTCCTCTCCTACCTTCCCCAAGATCCCACACCACAGCAATCCCCAGGTCAACATATATCAGCTGGGACCCTCCTTCTGCAGCTATTTGTCCTCAGCCAAAAAGCTCACTGCCAGAAACAGCATTAGGAGCTTTTCTCTTGTCCAAAGGGAAATTTGCACCTGAGGAAGGAAGGACAGTGTAGCTGTCTTGCAGCATCACAGAGAAGTCATAGTAGAAAAGAGATGCACCATGCTGATCCCCACTAGAGTAACTTATTTTAATTCACCCTGACCTGTATGAAAGGGCATTGCAGACAGTACAGGACACACCTCTCCTATCACTACTTGCTTTTAGGAAGCAGAGTACCTTGGGTCCCCTCCAACAGCCTGAGCAGATGTGCTCGGCAGCGTCCTTATGCTGGGCATGTTCTGCATGGTGTGCTCTGGCAGGGCATCTCCAGATGTATTACAGGGAGGGCAGGAAAGTCTTTTCCTGAGAAAAGTCTTTTCCTGGGAGGCAATGCCTCTCAACAGCCACACTGAGATATAGAGTGAGCCTTTTGTCAGGAACGCATTGGCACTTAACCTCCAGGCCACTGCCTTTGTAGGCAGGGCCGTAAATACAAACAAACTTTTTACAGGATGAACACAGAGACCTGTGAAACCTTGAAATAAGGGGATGAGTTACCTATCCATACTTGAGCATATCCTGAAAAACAGTCTCAATATACTATTGTGCAGGGACAATACAGACGCAGCTACTGTTGTTCCTTTACATCATCACAACACATTTGGAGGCAAAATATTGAGCTTGTGTTCTCTTTGGAAAATAAACCAGCTGCATCTCAAAAATCATTAAGACCTGCTTATTTGTGTCTGGGTTTGTTGTCCCAGGGCTGTATCTGCGTACAGATTAATACATGCGTGCCCAGAAGATTATCTTGTAGGCTTAAAAGAGAGGCTTTTAAAAAGCCATGTCCTAATTTATGACAGCAAAAAATACAGGGGAAATTACTACAGCCTTAAATGCAGTATAATCTAAGGACTTGTATGGTTTTTATCTTATTTTAGAGTTTAGATTTGTGATCTTTTGTGATAGAAACCACAGTCTTCAACACTGAAAAGGAAGGGAATATTAATTCTGCTGACACAAGTCCTATTTCACACTCCTTCTCAAGTAACAGAAAAACAGAGCCAAAGTCTTCAAAAACTTTTGGGATAATTCTTCTGAATAGTTGTCAGTTATTGTATCCAATAATAACTACAGGGAGCAGGGGAGGGTGGAAGGGAGGCGTGGACAAGGGAATGTTCTCTGGAGCAGAGGAACCCTGGGTCTCCTGGTGTTTCCCTGGCTCCGGCTGCCATCTAGTGTTGTGCTGGGAGCGGTGCGGGGCGCGGCTCTTCTGGGGTTTGTGCATCTTCCCCGATACCGCCCGCCGCCCGCGTGCACGGGCAGGATAAAATAGCACGGAACCACCTCTCCCGGGCCAGCAGCAGGGGAAGATGTGACCCAGAAAGCTGAGGAAGAGCTCCTATGAAATAATTTCTCAATATTTGCAGTAGGACCACTTCTAAATTAAGTGCTTCACATGGTTGTAAACGTAGTCTCTGCTGAGCTAAGGAGAGACAACAAAATGTAAACCTTAATCTTCCACTGCATGAAAAGGGGATTTGTCTTACCTACTGCTGTGGCACAGCCATTGCTATTGCGTTTTCTTCCTCTTTTCCTTCCACTTTAATGAGAGTACAGAAGGCCCAATTCCCAACTAAAGTGACTATTGTATAGAGAGAATCACCTCAGTGTAAAAATCATCACTGGGATTGTGTAAACCAAGAGTACGTATGACACAGTGTAGGCAGCCAATGTACCAGTCACCAAGAGAGGCTGTAAGCTTCTGGAACAGGATGTGCACTCACCATTATTTTTAGCATCTTAATAGCTTGAATTGTGCTAGAAAATTTGTTCTGCTTTGCTCTGGGAGAGAGCATTCCATTCTTTGATCCACTCTGCTACTCAAACAGGCGGGAGTTTGTACCTCTTTCATACAGTGCCATAATATGCTCTTGGCTGAGCGCGGTCCTCCAACTCGTTTGTTCCGAATGCTGCACACAGCTTTGAAGTGTTTCAGATTTTCTTTGCCCTGTTGTTTTAGCAGGCAGACAGCAGATACTGGGCACAGAGGACATTTCAGAAGCTCCTGCTGATCTTTAAGAAGCTGCAGATCTTTGTGTGAAGATTGTACAAACTGGAGAGTGATGTGACAGACTACATTCACCGTTGCTCTTTGTGCGGGACATACACATACTGCAGGATTACAAGCAGTAATCCAGAGATGGAACAGATTTTGCCATCCAGGAGATCTGGCTGACACCCTTGAGGTGTCACATCATGGACATCCTTGTGATGCTTGAAGTTTGTGCAAGTAAAGGCAGCCATGCCAGCAGCTGTAGATCCAAAACCAGCGTGCTGTTGGAGAGCTGTGTGCCAGCACTTTAGCAACAGGAACAGACTTGTGAAGGAAGTGATTACCTCCCTCACAGGCAATGAATAGAACTGAATTAGCTGCTGGCTTTGAGAGGATGGGAAGAAGCTCAGGGAAAGAAAGAGATGTTTGTTCCTTATTTAAAATACTTCATTACCAAGGCCACAGGATGACATTTTATTCATCAGAATGCCTAGTTCACAATGATATCAGACTAAGAAAAGTTAAACCACAGCTTTAGGTCACAGATAGTATGAGGGGTAGTCTATATTCCATAAGGGAAGGGGATGCAGAGGAGGGATTTTCTGTGGGGCTATTTGAGGGGGCTGGACAGGACCCTGAAGCCTTTTGTGACCTTGGCAATATTTCATGCTGGGAAAAGCTCTGCAGGATTGAATCTACTGGAATACTCTGCTGTGCAGTTAGAGCAAAGCTCTGCAGGTCACCATAGGAAACAACTGCAAATTACCAGCAAATCCATAAATGGAGAGGGCCAGTGATGGGTGATAGCCAGGACAGCAGGCTAAGGATACCTCCCCTCCTGCATACACATCAGTGGTAGAAGTCACTATTACCTATTTTGTAGTACTAATTGTTTTAGTGTCAGGCTGAAAATCAGTCCCCTACTCTGAAGAGCTTTGTTAAGATGAGCAGTAGGCTTTGCGGTAACTGTAGTGACAGTGGTGACCCCTTAAATTCTCAAAGAAAAGTCAAAGGGACTGGTTAAATTTGCTCATGTGGTCCTTTTAATTTCCAGCAGTATTTCTTTATTTTTTCACTTGCTTCAGTTGCTGCCCCTATCCACTTATCTTCTTGCACCTCTAAGTTTTGAGTGTTCTTCATTCAGAGCTGAGGTTCAAACCACAGTGGAATTTGCCAGCTGAACTCCCGGGTTGCTCACTGAAAAGCTATGCAAGAGTTTCCTGTATATTCGATTGTTGATGTCTTCATGAGGAATATTCATGACCTTATTTTGACAGTTTGTCTGTTCAGTCTGTGGTAATTGGCCTTCCTTTCCAATTGTCTCACTGCCCAGCAAAAGCTATCTTGGAAATATACAATTTTATCTTAAATTATTAAAAAAAAAATCTAAGAGGATTAATTCTGCCACTCCATCTTTCAAAGAAACAAACCCATGCTTTTTAGTTTGCAACACTCAGGGACTATCTCCTATATAAACTCTAAAAAGCATTTTGAATACACAGCAATCTTGACTTCTCTGTTTGATTAGAAAAACTTGTCAAAATTGCAGGCTAGAACAGAAACAAAATGTCCTTTCACATGACAAAAGAAGTGGCCAAATGTTAATGAGGTATCTGAGAAGATAATGCTTAGCTAAGCGGCAAACTAGGATTTCTGATCCTCCTGAAAAGGTGGCTGAAACTAAAAAGAAAGCAGACAGTTGATAAAAACTACCATTCAGAGAGTAAAAAACCAAATTATACCAGTTTGCAACACAAATAGAGTGAAGAGGGCCAAGATAAGAAATTCATAAACATTTTTCATCATAACGGAAAGCTAACAATGAGAAAGCTACCATGCTTCATGGTGGTCTGTCATGCTTCAACACAAACGACAGGCAAGATAATCCATAAAGTTTGAGTCTGAGGTTGGAGATGATTGATAAACCATGACCTCATTGGAACAAGTGGAAATACTTGCTCCAAAACCCAACTGCAGGTGCATACATAATTGCACATGTAAAGGCACAAGAGTTTATGATCTACGCACATCAGAGGCGAAGAAGAAAAAGTGTTCAACTCAGTTTGAGGCCTACAGATCCAGCCTGATGGGTCACAGCACTGCAGTCTGATGAATGCTACGAAAGGAAGCACAGCTGAAGCCACACTGCTGCTGACGTTATTTATTTCTAACATCTCCCATCTTAAGTACTTCTTAGACAGATCTCCATTTCACAAATAAAGTTATGCAGGTTTTGTTATACAAAAGCCACAGAAATGGTACAGAAGACATCCCAAAAATAACCATGATCCCACACACATTGTTTACAGCAATAAAGTTACAGTGAAATGCTCAAAAGGTTTCCATCCTTGTCAACAGGAATTTAAAAAGTAATTTTAATTCTGGCTTTTTGAAGGACCTTTAAATAGCAGGCTGACCTTGTTAAAATTAATCATCTGGCATTAGATACATCTTAAAATTAAGTATTTCTGAAAAATCTGCAGAAAACAACTGATATAAAAACCTGACATTTATAATATGCAATCTGTTGAAACTTCAATATACCATTTTTCAAAATAAAAATAGTGGGACAGCAGTACAAAAAGTCAGGCTTTCCATTGCTGTGTCTTGACTAAACAACCAATGAGACAACTTTCCTTTCAATATACAAAAAAATCAGTCTAAAAACCGATCTGAGTGACATCTTTTTTTAAAGTGCATTAATTATTTGAACAGTGCACTGATGCTTTTAACAATCTTAAATACAAAAATGCAGAGAACCAGTATAATTTTCAGAGTTTACAACACCTGACACCTAGAATTAAATCACTAATATTTCTTAATTTTTAAATCCTTTAGGTTTACGTATGTATCTTCTTCTGTGTACATTCTGTAAAACACAATGGAAACCTGGTCCTGGTTGGTTACTGCTTTCATAACTTACAGAAAATTAGGTAAAAATACGGACTATGGGCTTATTTTTTTTCCAGCTGAAATACTGGAAACTCTCTTGGATTTAATGATTCCTTAGACTTCGAAACACACTCATCCATGAAGAAACCAAATCAAAATTAACAAAATGAAAATCATACTGCATCTTAATTTCAAGTAAGTACATTTGGTGCTAGGTGTGCTCAGAACTTAATTCTGGAAGTTAAGTCTGAAAATATGTGCCACATATTCTTAACAGGTATCACTCTAACTTTCAAAATTGTAATGCATTTACAAGTGTACTGGCCACATATGAGGCTAAAGAAGAAACTGTGTCTATCTACTGTCACAAAGGTAGAATGATGACTACAAAATCAATGACAGGTAAGTAGCAATGGCTTTAAATTGTAGCCAAAACTACGAGCAACTAACAAGTTTGGAAATGTGTGAACTACCTCTACAAAAACTGCAATGAGATAAGGAAATGGATACACTGGAGACCAGATAGAGAAAGACTGGATAAACAGTAATGCCTTCATCTTTTTGGGTTCAGGATCAGCTGTGATGATGTGGTGTTAGGACAGTGGTTTTTGGTTTTGCCACTAACAGAACTAAAGATCTTTATTGATCTACACATCAAAGAGTCTCTTGCTATGTGTTCCAGTGTAGTACAAAACTTGAAAATACTATCTGCATATATTTGCTTCTTTTTCTAGATTTTTATCTAGTTGTGATGTTAAATAAAATACTCAACAGTTAAAGCTTACTTAGAATGTTGTTCAATCTCAAAGCTCTACTTAGCAGCCACACCAGTACTGAAAGACTACCATCTATTCAAGGGGTAGAATGACCACCACGTGGGAATATGAGACATTAGATAATGACATTTACGGTGCAGCTTTGGTGTTCAGTTGGTTGCATCATCTCTTCTCAGAGGAATTACTTGAAGTGCTTTGGCTATTCTCTCTCCGATAGCTTGACTACTTGCTGCAATTATTCTTCGAGACATCAAATCAAATGGTCCACCTAGAAAACAAAGCAAACAAAGCAACCAGTTTATATACGCAGAAAATTAAAAGTTAGTATGAAAATAAGCACTGAAAAAATTGAGTGTAAATTATGCATTACTGTTTAGAACCAAGTTTTGCCTCTGGACAAAAATGCACTTAACAGGTATCTCGTATGAGACGCATTTAAATTCTCTTCATTGTATGTTTACTGTCTTTTTTCACTTTTCCAGGAGTCCAGCCAAGGGAGTAAAGGCTGTCTTGTTGCTTAAGAACATACAATTAAGCTGTTCATCTATTGATGGATTGGGAACTGTTCAGTAGTGGCAGCTTGGAAAAAGGACTGAAAAGAACTTCTTGCCTTCTCATTTCAGCTACATTTTGCTGCCTATTAGCCATTTAAAAGGACAAAAGAGTATTATGCAGGCCCATGTATTTACCTGTTACATCCAGCAGTACTCCACCGGCTTCAGTAATAATGATTCCAGCTCCTGCCATATCCCAGCAGTGAATCCCCATTTCATAATAGGCATCAGCTCCACCCGTTGCCACAAGGCACATGTTCACAGCTGCTGTACCAACGGCTCTAATCCTAAAGGAGATACAAGATGTTGTTTTAACTGAGAAGAGTTTGCAAAGAAGTTACAGTGTCTGTGTACACTGCACAGAGAACACAAAAACGTCCTGATGGAAGTGAACTGAACTAGAGAAAGGATGATGAAATGCTGCAGTGAAACATAAAAAAATGGGAAGGAAGGGTTGCTTAAGTAGCTTGAAGGTTTTTCGAAATACAGCAAATTTCCAGAAATTACATTTAAAAATTCTGTTGATCAGTTTTGGTTTAAACACATCTTAAAAGATTTCTTAAACTAAAACATAAAATAGAAGATAATTTCCCATAAAACAGTAACAAATAGTCTATTTTGCTCTTTGAATACAAGAATTAAAGGAGAGTGTACAATTTTCAGTTCTGAAAAACCATTTTTTTCAGTTTTTTGGTGATGCTCAGTAAATGCCTCTGACTTGCCAAATCCTCTAACAGTAATCACAAAAAATAAATTACACAGCATAAATTTGGTCTGGATAACTTCATCAAACCCTCGTGTCACAAATTCCAGTTTCTTCTGGAAATGTCAATGCACTTAGCAAGTAAGCGTGACTTGTACAAATAACCGCAGTTACTTCAATTAACAGTAAACTGTACATTAAATGGTAACTGATGGCAGCTAAACTATTGCAAGAAGCAACTTAAATCAACTCCAGTCTCAAATTATTGTTTACAAATAAAATGCCAAAGTTGAATGCACAACACACCTAAAATGTATTTCCTACTTACATATTAGCATACATTCTTTACAACATTTGAAGACTTTTTGGAAGTAGAAAAAACTTAATGTTAATTGCCAAAACAAGAATCCTGAGAATCTCAGCATAAAACTTGCTAGATCAGAAGCATGAATATGGCTGAGTAAAAAAAAAACTCTACTGAAACCAACTTTATACAAAATGGTTTGTGGAAATGTAGACTTTGGCTTATCTGGAGGAGAGGAAGCAAGGAATGTAACCAAAATAAGTGCAGTTTATGGACAATTTAAACTACTCAGACAAATTAAAATTGTATGGTTTTGAAAGAGGAAAGGGAGATCTACTTTTGTCTCACATATATATATATAAACACCAATTTTCATTACTACAAGGAAAGGAAACTAAGAAATGTAATATAGCTTCTGTTCATCCAGTTTTATTCCTTGTGTGTTTCTAGAGGGAAAAAAAGCACAAAATTGTATTTAATTTTTTTAACTAGTAAACACAACACTTTGTAGTCCTACAAGCCCAAACATACTTTGCTTCTCAATACTGATTGTTAGGTTTCTCTTCTGTATGTATCAGTTTTAAAAAGTTAAACATAGTTTCCCTGTGGAAGCTACTAGACAGAAACATTTATCACATTTAAGGTGTCAAATGTAACGCAACCAAAGCTTTCTAAAAATTATATCATATTTACAGTATTAATCACTGTCAGGATATATAAATACATATAAAAATAGGAAGTATCTTACCCATGAATAGGAATACTGAGAAGTCTTTCCATATTAGAAAGAATTATTTTTATAGCCTCTGGATCACGATTTGACCCCAATTCTGTTACTAAAAGGGATTTTGTAATGTCTGGAAAAAAAACAAAACCTCACTCTTCCAACACCACAACTTAAATAGTCACAGTAACTAGCAGAGTTTACTTCATTGCTTTCTTACAAGACTGAATAAAAGTGAGGTATCTTAATAAAATATTACATATATCAAACATATAAAAAACTGTTATTACTTGGAAAATGGCAGGAAAAAATAAAATACAATGAAAGAAGCATGATCTGCTCCAACTGTGCATATACATCAATTGATGACAGTACTACATAAAATTCTATTGCTAGAAAAATTACAACAGTCTTGAGATACTTAAAGATCCCATTTGAAGCATGGACTTTACTTGATGTAGGGTTGTAAGCATAGAAAAGTGCTACTGACTTAAACCTATAGGTCACACCTGGGAGAAGCTGAATTGTTTGGCAGATTTGTTACACTCTAAAGAACAATCTCAAACAGACTGGAGACATAAGAGCAATTAACAACAAAGAAACAAACTAACAAACCCACAATACAGACATATGGGGAATAAAATCTTCAGCTGCCGAGTCCTGATTTTGCACAGATCACATCATATGCATCAAAGATAACATAAAAGGTGTTTCTCAAAACTAAGCAGCCCATGGCCTATGAAAGTCTTGCAAAACAAAACTATGAGCTAGGAAATACCAATATATCCAGGTCTGCAACTTCTGATGTCTCATTTGCAATCTGATAATTACCAGAAAGAAGCTACTCAGTTCAGCTTACCTTCTTGGCCCGATACTTGAAGTTTCTGACCATTGCAAAATGCACCTTTTCCTTTTCTGGCAGTATACATCTTGTCTTCTATACAACTATATACAATTCCAAACTCTATCTGCAAGAAAAAGGAAAAATACCTTGAGGGATTTTTCCCTTTCCTCCTATTTAGTGCAACATAGGAAATTACAGAACTTAGTTGTAACTAGAAACAAGCAATTAATTTGGATTTTATTAGATATTAAGTAATAAAAACTATACCTTTTTGTTTACAACAAAGCCAATTGAAACTGCCACAAATGGAAACCTACAAAACAAAACATTTCACTAATTTATAGTGAGATACTAAGTTTCTTTCATTACCATGCTTACTCTTAATAAAGACAGTGTTCAGTTAAATGTAATGTATATTTCAAAAACAAACTTGGGCTATATAGGACATACTTCTCTGGAATTTGCACAATGTAGCTGAAAATAGAGCCAACAACACTGATGACCATTTGAAACACAAACTTTTCAATGCACAAGGGGCTGTCACTCCTATTACAGCTGTTCCTATCTTAGGGGCTGTTTTTTACAGCCAAAGAATGCAAACAAGCCTCTATGCTACTAACCTTTCTCAGAAAGAACAAGCTGGTCTCATAAAAAGAACCAAGTTACCTCTCCCCTCAACTCCCCTTTCTCCACCAAAGCCATGACCAAGACAGATATTGAAGAATGCAAGAAGAGTGAAGAGAGTGGGACTATGTAAGATGTGGTGGTCTGCATCTCAGTTCAAGTTTGAAACAATCAACCAATTAATTATTTTTCACTTTTTTTTTCAATTCCCAGACATTTGCTTTTATTCTTTCTGCAAAAATTACCAACTTTAAAGCCTGTAGATTCAGAAGAATGGGTTATTTCTTATAACTTTCTGAACATGTTATTTCACAGGATTCAGAAGCTGTTTAAAAGCCATTGTGCACACAGCAGCAGCCATTTCAAGACTGAAATCAAGCAGACTCAGAAAAGCTCACTGGGGCCAAAATCTATTGCATTTAAGGCTGCCAGCATTACACTGAAAGTCCCCTCCTCATCTTGATGCAAAATACCACTGATAATTACTGGTGATATCCTGCTTTCTTTTATAGCTGGGGCTCCTAGATCTCAACAGATTTGAAATTCCCTAGAAATCAGCACCGGAAGCTGTTATTCCCTCTCTGAAGATGCTGCAACTTCTTATTCTGAGTCTCGTTCCTGTTGAAATCTGCCCATCTGTCTTTGGAATCCATGCCAAAGACTGCTGACCCCTGCTGTATAATAAAGGCCTCTTACGGAATAACTGATGTAGGTAACAGACCAAGACTATTATAATACTTACAGGAATATTAAAATGCTTATAAAAACTGCCCAATGGCTCTCAGTAAGTAGCTATTTGTAACTATTAACAAGCTCAGAGTATCTCTTTCAAAGCAATTTAAAAATTTAAAACAATCTTACTTTCATGGCACTGGAGAAAGAAAAAGGGTCATCAGTTGAGGTTGCTAACAAAAAAAATTAAAGGTGGACCTGTGTACAAAGTTGGTAGTTCCATCAATTGGGTCTATAATCCATGTGGGGTTATCCGTCAGAATGCTGCCCTCCCCAGCTGCAACAGATTCTTCTCCGATAAAGCTACAGCAGAAACACATTTAAAAGACAGAAAGAAATTGTTTAAAATGTCTGAATTACAACACTGTCCTTGACATTAAAATTCTTAAAACTGAGATGAAGCTTGGAGTACCACCAGTGATCATATGCAAAAAGCTGAGAAATACATGATTTATCCAAAAAGCACCAACCACATCTGATCAAGCTTGCATCAATATTTATGATGCCAAGGATAAGCACAATATGTGGGGAAAAGAACTTTATGTTTCAATACAGAAATAATACCAGAACTTAGCATTCAGAATATACTAGAATAATACCAGAATTTAGCATCCAGAACATTGACTTTTTCATAATTTTTTTCCAGTAACAGCATCATCAAATTTTGTTCAAAATCCCTACAGCTATTTACACCTTTCAGCTTACTCGTGCTATACAACATTATTTTTTAGCTTGCGTTTTCAGTGAAGAAAGCCTTTGTGGTCTTATGTATTTGGTTAGAACACCGCAGCAATTGTCAAATTTGAAGACTGATTTCAACCCAAATATGACAAATTTTTTAATCTCAAAACTTTAGTTTAACAAGCATGACAAAATGGTAACATGGTAAAGGGATGAAATTCAAACCAGAGTTCCTGAAGATGGGTGAGTGCATGCTCAGCTACAGTACTAAAACCCAGGGATACAGAAGGCACAGTGCCACAGCACTCCAAATTTCACAGTTTTTGCTGCTCGTGAAAGTGCTTGTTTTGGACTGCAAAATTATTAGAATGAGTCTAAGTGGGTGGAATTCTCTTCGAGGCCTTTTGCAGGTTGTCACAATTTATCACACATTACTCAACCTATGAAAAGTTTGCAGCAAACACATGCTTTTTCCTCCACAAACATGTAAAAAGAACTGCTGAGAGGAAACAAATGAAGTCCCTTTAATATTGATTAGGAGTTTTATGATTAACTACAGAAGTGAAGATGACTAATCAGAAAGAAACAGCATGTTTCCAAAAAGCAGCAGACCTTCAGAAAGATGAGACTGAATATAGGTGGATGAGTAATTCACTAGGAAGAGAAGTTCAGCACCATTATGTCTAATGCAACTCTGGTTACCTAAAATAAAAAGAAGCTAAAACATTCTAAAATGCTTATCAGCGTCACAGAAACTGTTATTTCAAGGTCATTCCACAAGTCTGTATGCTTAAACTAATTTGGTTACTGAACTTTCGCACCACCTCAGTTGTTCCAGTTCTACACAGATTTCTTACATTTCACATATACTGCTACAATAACAAAGTCTCCAAGAAAATGCAAGAAAAAAATTGTGAACTGACTTTAAGGGAATTGTATTAAACTTGAGCCATTATGTCAAAATGCTAAAGACAAACCCATGTCAGCAAAATACATAAAGCTCACCCTTCACAAATACATTTTTCAGGGAGTGGGGGACGGGGGTACAGAGAGGGGCAGGGGAAGAGGGAAGAAGGGGAAGAGCAATTAAGAAAACTGGTATTTTGTATGACAGTCTTTCTGCTATGCAGAACAAGAAGAGCCTGTCTTCTTTTAAGGATGTTTTATATTGTCAAGCTGTATGAGATTTGCCAAAGGCACACTCAGTCCCACACAACCCATCCAACACAGACAGCAAAGGCACACCAGTTTCAAAAGCAGACAAGAAATCTGGATTCCAGGTCTCCTGAGGACACCCTTGATTTTCCAAAACAATAACCAAGAAGTTTCTTACAGTTGGCTCAACTGCAAGTGACTTTCAACCTAAGTTTTGTCTCACGTCAGTAGGCCTGGGGACACCATGTTTTGTTGCTACAGCCCTGTGCTAAACTTCAACGCACTACTACTCTAAAATACTTGATTTATTGAAGGTAAAGGAAAATGCTACAACTTTCCAGCATGCCAGTTGTTATAAAGTTTTACCAAGCAAAATCATAAACTTTCAATTTTTCTTCTTTCAAAAGCATACAGGTAACAAGCCATACCTGTGAGAAGGATACTTTTCTTTTATCAAAGAAATAATGAAGTTTTCTACTTTTTGATCAGTTTCTGTCACCAGATCTACAGGTGAACTTTTAGTCATAACAGATATTTCTTTTTTGAGTGCTCCACGGATTATCTGTTAAAACAAAAGCAAAAAGAAAAAATCTTTCACTGTTAACAATATGGAAGATATTAGTTTTCAAAAAAAGTATGAGCATCATTTTTACAGTCATTTTCTATACTGCACACACAAAACACAAACACAAGCAGTGACATAGCCTGGATTTAAGTGCAGGAGCTGGGACTTGCATCTCTAGTCCCTACTCAGTACAAAGTTTTTCATGGCTTTAAATCTAAATACTTCAGGAAGATCTCCGGGTAAATGAAACTGGGGTCCATTTTGTCAGGACAAGTTTTAAATTTAAAAATTTCAATACCAGAGTTGAATGAAACACTTGACACTGAGCTCAAATCAGCTTTTTAAAGCCAGACTCTGCACTTAGGATCTTAAAACTATCAGTATCAGCTTAAGGAAGAATCCATGCCTCACAGCTCACAGAATTATTTTACTGTAACTCAGAAAGATTTTCTGAGGGAAGACTTTAACGAGGTCGTTGCAGAGACAATGTTGCACAGATTTTGCAGCTCCAGGGGACAGAATTAGTGTATGTGTCATCTTGCCTGGCTGCCACAGCCTTCAACTGTACCAAGCAGAACTACTAAGAACTGAACATTTGGTAACCACTTGTGCTGAGGCTTTGCCAAGATATACAAACTTTTTCTTGTTCTAAGCCATCTTAGATCTCAAATGGCAAAATATCATCACTGTAAGGGATGGTTCTTATTTACAGAAGCAAAGCAGTCTTCATGAAGAGAAACAATCATAGAATGGTTTGGGTTGGAAGGAGCCTTAAAAACCATCTAGTTCCAACCCTCATGGGCAGGGACACCTCCATCCAGCCTTGGACACTTCCAAGGATGGAAAGAACACAATGTGATATTGTGTGCCATCAACAAGCCACTGTACAAAGCTGATTGAAGAGTTCACAAGAATGTCACCAGCTTTCAGGTAGTAAAATAATAAGGTACACATAAGTCGTTTAAGGGGGGAAATTGAGATGCTCTTTGTTTACCACAATTCTGGATTTTATTTTATTTTTTAAATCAAACTCAAGGAACAAAAGTTACTGCTTAGTCTTTAATTGGATTCCAGGCCAAGGAAAAGCACAAAGTTGTTTTCTTAAGTTAGCCAAGTTGCAAACATAAAAGACAATCTAATCTTGCACTTGAACACCATAAACTATTCTGCCCATTTAGGTTTTTGACAAAACACTCTTAGGAAGAGATTCCAACATCAACCTCCTTCAAAAGCTATACACATATTAGACTCAATAAATAATGTTATTATTTATAAAGAGCTTATACATACCTCCCCAGCCTTCCTCGCTAAACCAACTGCATAATCCATACATTCTTGCCAGGGATCTGCCATCTTTCCCGAGATAAAGAGCCTAGCAAAAGGAGAGATTAATGCAAAAAATTATTACGGCTTCTCTGTTTTCTTTCTTTCTNGAGTTTGATGTCGACTTCTTGTTAATAATTGGACGTGGCACGGTGGAGATACCGTGAATGGTCTCCCATGGAGCACGCGATTGAAGTTTATCGTAGAGTTGAAAGGATGGTTTGGGTTGGAAGGAGCTTTAAAGATCGTAAGCAACCCCTCTGCTGTGGCCAGTGACATTTTCCCCTAGACCAGGTTGCTCAGAGCCCCAGTCAGCCGGGCCTTGTTCACTTCCAGGGGTGGGGCATCCACATCACCTCTGGGAAACCTGTCAGTGCCTCAGAACCCTCACGGAGGGTGAGTTCCTGGAGTTCAACCAGTTTTGAAAGCAATTCGCAGTTCAACTGATGCATTTTCAATATTAATTAAAATCANCAAAAAATTATTACGTCTTCTCTGTTTTCTTTCTTTCTTTACAAGATTTTCGAAGTTTTTTGCTTCACCTGGCTTATTTTTAAGTACTGTTCAAATGAGGAAACACGCCGAGCGCACGCCCCGCCCCGGGGTTGCGCGGTCCCGCGGGCCGCGTCCCGAGCGCCGGCAGCACGCGCAGCCCCTCACGGCNGTAAGCAACCCCTCTGCTGTGGCCAGTGACATTTTCCCCTAGACCAGGTTGCTCAGAGCCCCAGTCAGCCGGGCCTTGTTCACTTCCAGGGGTGGGGCATCCACATCACCTCTGGGAAACCTGTCAGTGCCTCAGAACCCTCACGGAGGGTGAGTTCCTGGAGTTCAACCAGTTTTGAAAGCAATTCGCAGTTCAACTGATGCATTTTCAATATTAATTAAAATCATAGAAGAAAAGCTTTCCAAGCCTGACTGATACCAGTTTCGGTTGTTTTTCCTGTGGTCTTTTGAGCCTATTGTCTGTCATCAAGTAAAGGCAAAACACTGAGGGCTTGTCTTGTCCTCACAAATTGCAGCTGATGTAACTTACTGTTCCATGTTAAATGGTGATCTGGGCAAGCAGGGCAAGGGTTGCAATTTGCTTTATCCTTAAAGTAATCATAAAATGTCTACAACACCAAAAGAAGTAGTCTTATCCCATTGCCCTAATGCCAACCCAAGGCACAGCTAAGCCAAATGGGGTTAGTTTTGTCCTTTCCACATCAGAAGATACAGTTTCCACTCTCACCGACCCTGTTGTGTGGGACAAGTCACTGTGCAATTCCACATTTCCTCCTTCCCATCTCATAAACAGGAATAACCCTGCTTTTTAAGGTATTCTCAGTCATTAAAGAACTACAGAGATGATAAGTTGTGTTTTTATTGATTATTTTGCAACTCGTTCTTTACAAGGTTAGACCAAAAGCATACAGCCCATTGAAAGAGGCACTTTGGTTCAGATTCGGTTTTGTTGAGGCAAGCAGCTGAACATGACTCAGTACAACCTACATAGGACTGCATGAGTGTTATGAAAAATGACTTCTTTGACATCATTAATAGTATACTTAACATTACAGCAAGGGTTTTACAGGAGATTTCAAATTCTGCATTCACCTTAAAATCAGCAGAAGTAAAACAGGAATGTCTGAAGTTCTCTCCTAAGAAGTATAAGAATTTTCCTAATCCAAACCTAATCCAATATCTATTCCATCTGATATGAAATTTTGCATTTTTTGTACGAGGCTACTAGGAGGAGAACTAAGCTGCAAGGTGCACTGTTTTGTGTCACCTGATAAACTGGACGAACAAATGTGACTTATTGATAAAAAGTCTGCAAACCAGATTGATCACACCCCAGGGTGCATACTTTTCTAAAAAAGACAGAGAAACAGAAAATAGTGAAAATAAAAATATGAGAGATTACTGCCTGCTTTCTGAGTGTGATATATTATTTCTTGTTTATTACAGCATTGCCCAGCCGATCTAAGAGGTCACCTATCCAAGCAGAATTGAACTCTTGCAGTTAATAAGACTTTTTCTGAACTGTTGCATATATTACAAACACATGCCAGGCAACTTTGTAGCAATGTTTGAACTGGAACAAGGCCAAGAGCTGCTACCACAGCATCTCACAAAATGTTTGCAAAGCCTTGACCTTGTGCATTCTCTAGAATTACAGTTAGAACAACCAAAACTCTTGATATTCACCTATTTTTGTAGTTTGGCTGAAAGCACTGATTATTATAAAATCAGGAAGTATTTCTTTTGATAAATTACTCTTCTCGCTTGCATAACTTTACGTGCATTTTCTTTGCATCTACTAGAAGTTGAAGTTTTATTTATTAACTTTGAAATGAAACAGTTCAGCACCTTCTAAACACAGGCCTGATTTTAAATGCCAAATGACGCCTCCAAAGTGTTGGGTTTTTTTTTTCAAATGCAGTTGTTGAACTTTTCCTATGAAAATGTGCTAAGATAATAAGTTTTAGAAAAAACAAAAAAATGCTAAGTGAAGATATGTTTGAATCTAAACAGGTGAAATGAGAACAATTCTAGCCTAGGCAAGATACCAAAGGTCTGGAAAAGTTCCTGCTTTTGTTCCTAGCATCATTGGTTAGGGTGGAGTTTCCCCCTCTCCTCGATTATTTATCTGTCAAACTTAATTTGGTTTTGCTTCTCAGTTTCTGAAAACTACGTGGAATGAGCTTCTGTGTACAGTCCTAGACACATTCCTGGAATAAGATGATAGTGAGAACCTTTTGGAGTCTTATCAACTCTGACTTGCCATGTTTGTACTGTCATTTACAGGCTGATAGCCCTCACCCATTACTGGCGATCGATGAAAGCAACCACCCTGGTAAAACCTTTGAGGTCTCCCCAAAGATTTACTTCCTATATCCCAAGTCTATCCTACCTTTATCCACAAAAAAAGTGTTATTTCAATTATTTTGCCTGCAACTGCTAAGGCAGAAAAATCAGGGGCAGGAGGAGGGGTGTAAATAGAGAATGAAGATTTTCTGCTAAAAAAAAGGAAAATTACCCTGTTGCACAGCAGCATTTTTCACTTGATTTTGTAGCAACGGTATGGGGAACAAGTTCTGTTCTGTCTTCCCCACTCACTGGTTCCACAGTGCTGGTTGGCCTCTTCACTGCATATTCTGTACCACAGCAGCCTAAGATAAAAAGAAAGATGAATAGACAACTGGGGAGGAAAGGGAGGAAGATAAATAACAAGGGAAAAGGGAACTGTTTGTTTTGTACTGGAAAGCAAGATAACTGGAGAGACAGGCAGGGGAAAGCAGAAAAATGCTCCTATACTTTCTGCTGCCAGGAGACAAGGATTTCCTAAATATTCAGCCACTGAAAACCCTTTCATGGAAACCAGAAACACCTTCCTTTGTGTGACATCCACACCACATCCAGTAATTTATCCATACCTAAGTCATGTTAAACTACAGTAAAGGGTATTGTAAAGCAAAATAAGAAACAACAGTGACGGGCTTACTGAGATCTTTTTGGGGTTTTATGCAAGTCAAATTGATACATAGTAATCCTACAGATATCTAAGTTGTTACAAAGGAACTATTACTGGGCAGTACTGTAAACTCTGACACTACAACCACTTGAACAAGACCACATTACTGTTCTGCCAATGGAGAGTACCTTGGAAGAAAATGCCAGGCAGACTCCCCTTACATTGTGATCCTTTTTTAATTGCAGCTGTGCCTAGAATGGGTATGTCACGCACCTCTGTCTTCAAACTGGTACAAATGAGCCACAATCTAGTATTACAAACAGTGGACGATGGTTTGCTTTAGGCAAGCACCTAGTGGAGAAAAACCCAACAGTTTACTGTCAGTTACTAAATGTGGTAGCTGAATGGCCCAAAACACCAAATCCAGATTTGTGAATGTCCAGGTGGCTGTGATGCATTTTCCACCTCCACTTGCAGGTCTGAGTACACCTCTCCGCCTTGTGACAGCTCTCTGAACACAACGTCCATTTCTCACAGGACTACCAATATTCCTTAAACTTATGTCCACTGCCCTCTTCATAGAGTTTCTCACCACTTCTATGTATGTCTTTCAGTGGCAGTGAAAACCACTGAAAAACCACCCTGACGTGCATCATATCAACATTTTTGAACAACGTAGACATTCAGTCTTCCTGTGGCCCAGTCACACTTCCGGGCATTACTGGCTGGCTATGTTCAGTCACAGCGCACATAGAAGCTGGAACATCCTTGCAAATATGAGAACAGTACATGAAGGTAATTGCCTGAAAGAAAGTGTCCTATTTTCTGAAAAAGAAGGGTAGCTCTTCCTGTTTCAAACTTATTTAAAGGTGAGTCATTGATCTAGCAGTAAGTCAGGCTCTGGGAGACAGAGATTTCTCCCCCTTGATCTGAATCCTGCGTCTAGGTCACTAGGTCATTTTGGTAGCAATGGATCACAGTTTCTGAGGTGCAGTTGAAAATCTTGCCTCTTTAGTATCTGATGAATAGGTTTGCTTCAGCAGTTCAGTCACACTGCACAGCACCACAGAGCAGCAGAAACACACTACAGCTTTGCAAATGAAGCTTAGGCTTGTGCCTTCCACTGCTCTGTTCACATCCCTTCATCCACTGTCCCTTCTGTCATTGCAGGGTTGCCTTTCTACCTCCTAACTGGAGAACATTGGCTGAATAATTGTTAACAGGTAAAAGCAAATTGGAAGGATTAATCTTGAAAGGGTTCTGCTCCTCTAGCTTAAACTGAGACAGGCTCAAGGCCACTGCAGGATGAGTTTAGATTGTAACAGGTCTACTCAGACAGATAAAGCAAGTCTGCTTTGTTACACATCAGGATTTATGGTTAGGAGAGTGCTGGTCCTAACATCTGTGGGTTTATATTTCAGTAATTCAAAACAGCTATAACTGTGATAAACATAATCTTGTGTTTCTTCCTTACTATGAATTTTCAATCCATCTTTGAAAGACATCTAAATTCTGGAGTCTACCAACCAATGACACTATGAGTTACCCTCTTAATGAGCACTAAGCAAGACACCAAAAATTGAGAAAGCCATCAATTATATAGGACATATGTATAGGACCTATAGGTATAATTTCATTATGTACAATCACTGTACACAACCACTTTAGAACTTACTAAGTCCCCCTTGCAGACTGCTGAAGAGGAAACAATAGAGATTTGCCCAAGGTTTGAAATGCCCAGATGAAACTGCAAGCTGCTGAATGGTACACTTCTAGCTGAACTGTATTTCTTCCTCTCTTACCACATTTCTTCTTTTACATAAGAATTAGATAAGAATAACTTCAAGTTCTCTTTTATCCCCAACCTAATCACAATGAGATTCACAAACTGGAAGAAACATGAGTGAATTTATTTTTGCTTCATAAAGCTTTCCTTCTAAATGTTGTTAAACTATTACAAGAAGAAAAATGTGGACCTGGTGTACGGACAGTGCCTGTTTCCAAATGCAGTGAAATCTGTTCTTTTAGATGTAGAAAAGATGCTGAAATAGTGTAATATGTTTCTTTCCTTAAGAAAACTGTTACACTGCAAGTTTACATTTTTGTTATTTATTAAGACATACTGTCCCCACCGCTTACACAAAAATAAATACCAAATTTAAGAAAATATTCTTGATATTATACAGCTCAATAGAGCAAGAATTTATTTTAGAGTATCTGTAATACTAGTTAATATAATTTTCCTTTCAGGACATAGTTCTTCTGTCAGCCAAGCAATTGAGAAATTGATGGGAATTGTGTCTTTAC
Source organism: Platysteira castanea (assembly GCA_013397175.1). Classification (NCBI taxonomy): domain Eukaryota; kingdom Metazoa; phylum Chordata; class Aves; order Passeriformes; genus Platysteira; species Platysteira castanea. The sequence goes on from VYXC01009310.1 coordinate 225,831, forward strand.
AATGGAAGACAGATTATGGCATACCAGTGATTTTAAAAGAAAACTGGACTTGCTTGAGTACCATGCTTCTAAAAAATACTGGATTTTTTTGTTTGTGAAAATTTATTGACTAATTAAAGTAGGACTCTGGATCTTCTATAAATAGAATGTCGTTATCAAGATACTCCAGAATTATATTCCCTCCGTTGTACAGTGGATAGTCTTTATCAGATAGCCATGTTTCCAGTGTGTGTTCAAAAGGCAAGGCTTCTCCAGAGGCAGTATGGCATAACCTCAGTTTCTGTAAGACAAATAGCACAGAAATTAACATCAAGATTTGCCTCTCCAAGATGAAAGAAGTGGGGTGGGAGAAGGACAAAAGGCTAAAGAAAACTAAAACCAAAATGCAACAACCTGGAAAATGCTTGTTATTGCTGACTTACCTGGGATGTTGATTTGTTGTTGTCATTTTTAAGGCTTGCTAAGGAAGCTGCAAAATCTACTACTTTGCCAATACTCCACTTACTACAAAAGAACATGGGTTTGCTTTTCTCTTTGTTTCCTTTCGGTAAAAATACTTGAAAGTAAAGTCTTTCTGTCTAGAAAAACATGAAAGGTAAAACAAAAAAGTTATTCACAGAAGAAACACATCATTCCAGTCATATACATCTAGTAAGTTTTTTAAAGTAAAACTTAAAACTTCTTTTTAAAGTTTTTCAGTAAAAACCTCAAAATTACCAGCTGAAATTTGTTTTATTCCATCAGAACAATTTTACTGCAAAATATAAATGACCAAGATCATCATATCCAATCTTCTCCAGCTGCAGGGACATATATGATGGACAGTAAGTTCTTAAAGGTAGAGAGAACATCTTTTCCCACCAGTCCCACATATATACAGACAAACATGAAAAGGTATCTGCCCTTGTGAGGAAAAGGTGAGTATGAAAAAGCAATATTTGTTTTTGGCAGCAGTACAGTGTCTCAAATTGGAATGCAAAAGCAGTTAAGAGAAGTTCACTGTACTAGAAATGCCTGCTTCACAAACCAACATTCAGATCATGACCAGCTAATCCTTTATCCTGTACTGTATCTTCCTTTTATGTACTAAACACTCTTTCTACTAGACTGAAAGATTTGTTTAAGAAATGTCAAGAGTAATCTATGAGGGAGGGATTCCGAATGGGATTGGGGTAAAATGGCATGACATATATATTCACCATTTATGATCATCCTTGCTGAGTCAAATCCAGACACTATCAAACAAGACAGAAGCCTTTGTTTTAAAGGAACTTATGCGTTCCCTAGGAACATATGGAACTACCGCAACCATGTTCATAAAACTGACTCTGAATTTCAACCTGTGCATTTTCCTCTAAATTTGAGTGTTCTCCACACAGAAGAAAAGAGAATCATGTCCTGGGGCTATCCCTCTGAAACTACAGAAAATATTAGTAACTGGCCAGGCAACTGTTGCCTTTCCCTGGTCTTAAAATTAAAAGCCAAACACAGTTAAGGGAAAAGGGGTTTTTAGCTCAGTGTTTATTTAAGGATCCTTAAGGTGCACCACTTTGTCCAGGTGGAATGTGCTGAAATGCACATGCACGATAGATCGTGTATACAATTTACAGACCTTGCAAATTAGCATATCTATCAAAGACTCCCCAATGAGAGGCTTGAATGAACCCCCCATCCCGAGGAATTCTCCCCTGGATGGGCCTATCTTAATTTACAGGATGTGTTCTAGGGAAGACCTTGGTTTCTCAGGATAGTGTAGGGCTTTCTGACCTCCAGTGGCGAGGCCTCCAGGATGTTTGGTCTCCTGGCTTAACGGAATATTAGGTCTATGCTAATTAATTAATGCCAATTAATTAATTAATTTGGTCTATGCTAATTACTTAATTACTTAATTAATCTATGCTATGCTAATTAATGTAATTAAGGAATTACAAGTATGCATGCTAAAAGCACTGAGGATACATAAAAGCTATATAAAAGGGTATATAAATGGTATATAAAAGAAAAGGCAAAAAAATCATCATCGCATCATTTCCCCCCTGTAGAACTAAACTGGAGTAAATTGAGCAGTGGTTTCTTATTCAATTGTTAAGATAAAAGTAGAACTCCCTTTTGCCTCCCTCCATCCCCCCAAACCAGCAAATGTAACCAGGAAACCTAAATACATTCAGTATGGATACAGTCTGAGCTGGAGTCAGGGGAACACCAACTGGGCTATTAAAACAATTGCTGAAGAAACAATGCCAGGGCCCCAGACAGGAGGTCACCTTTTCTGGGGACCAAATGGATTGTGGGCAGGAAATAAGCCCCCTGGTCCTCTTGGCCAATTAATTACGTTGGACTTCTTCCTCGAACACCCAAGGGGTGGCATTATACCCTTACTGGAGATAAAATAACAAAGGCTTAGGGAAAGCTTTTGCTTGTGGTAAAGCTGATGGTCTTACCACTCCAGCAGGATTTAATCAATGGTTTGCTGACACTCCCATGCCCTCTGCTGTGCAGTCTGACAATGGTACTCATTAAAAAAAAGAAATCCAGGAATGGCGTGAAGATCATGGAGTTGCCTGCATGTTCCACCTGTCCTACAGACCTCAAAGTAATGGTGCAGTCAAGAAGTGGAATGGTCCACTAAAATGAGCTCTAGGGCACAGTTTCCTTAGGGGAAAATGGGGAAAAGCCCTACTTAAAGCTGTTTGATGTTTAAAAACACCAGCAGACACTCACCAGATGCCCAGTGGAACAAGCTCATTTTCCTGCTCTCCAACCAGTAATATATCTAATAAACCCCTACTGTCAGACTTTCTCTTTTCTCAGGGTGACAATGTTCTTATTAACTACCCTATAAGTTTAAAATACCTGTAAGTATTTTATACGTCCCTAAGTAAAGGGCACATGGAAAACTGTTCCTAAATGGGGACTCCATTTAACTTTCACTAAGGTTTGGATAATTCCCATGAATGAGTAATTTCTTACCATTTCAGGTAATGAATGAAACTTGGACAGATTCTTTGGCTTGAACAAACCTGGAGTGTGGCCAAGGAATCATCACTTTACTTTTGTAAAAACCTCAGCTGTGAAAAGATGATCACAACACTCACTGTATTGTACTGACCCTTATCTGTACCTCCTTCCTCCCTATTTCATGAATGGGATGACAATCACATCATTCAGTTGATGAAAATCCTTTTTCAAATGCGTTTTTTACACATACAAATGGTATTGTATATACAACACCCTCAATCTTCAGATGCTGATTCTGAGTAAGCAGCTGAACCTGCACCTGAAACATCCTGGTACCGATCTTAGTTGGCATACTCATCCCTCAATCCTCCAAATTATCAAACTCAAACTTTTAAGGCACATTCTTGTGAAAAGACTGCATTGTCCACTACAATGCCCCAACATATGAATTCAATCTGGGTGGGAAAACCAAGCAATTACATGTTTAAGGGCTAAGTGATCTGAAATATTGATATTTCAAGCCAAGTATTAAGATTTGACACAATCTGCAGAGGGTCCATATGATAAGGAACCACAAGCTAAGATGTGCTATAAAATTCTGTGCTGCACTACTTCAAAATTGTGCTACAGAGATTCTAAAAATCCTGTTCTAGACTAATAATAAAATTCTATGCTCTGCTGATCATCAAATTCTGCTAAAATAATAAGCTTATTTACAACTTAGTGCTGTCATCATTCTGCCAAGAGTTCCCAAAAGACCCCGTTTTTCCTTGCAGTGCTACGTGACAGCCATGTGGCAGGCAAATACATTTCCACTGTAAAATAACAGAATTTGACTCAACTGCTCTGACGTAAGGCTGCTCTGACATAAGACTGCCCACACAGACGTAAGACCAGTGAGATTGCTTTTGGGTACCAGGCTGAAATATACATTTAAGTGAGTATGGTCTTGAAAAATTAAATCAAATACTAAGCTGAGGGAATGAGATGATCTAGCAATTTAGACAACTTTCCATTTCCTTTGAGAATTCAATTATTGAAAACAAACATCACTGACCTGAGGCAAGGACTTGTCCCCACACGCGTGCATTTTCAGTTTCATTAATGCCACTTTTGCTGCTGTCTCACTGTTTTTTGCTCCTTTACATTTTTTGCTTTTTGCTTTGTCACTTTTTTTAGAATCTGAGAACAATATTATTCCTGTTAGTGTGATCATTCTGACTCTTTCCTGTGCTTATCATATGACATAGATCCGTTTAGTCTGTTGGGTCTCATTGAATCTCCAAGGATCCCATCCCCTTTTGTGTCTATTCATATCCTCCCAAGGTCATGTATCAGAATTTTTACAGTCTCAGCAGAATTCCCTTACATTGAAAGGTAGATGAACATTATCACAATGTAAACACAGGCTGCAAAACCCAAATAGATACAAATTCTTTAGGTTCTACACCTGTGGCTATCACAGCATTCATATGGCAACAGTTTCAGGTCCTCCTTTCTACACATAACCCCACTGTCCACATGGGCAGTGCTGTTTATTCTCTTTCCCATCCTAAAGCTTGTTTAAAATCTGCAAAACATTACATTGCAGAATCAAACTTTTCTGGCCATCTTGATTGTGTAGGTGTGATCCCAGCAGATTGACATGCACATTTGACACAACTGCATTATTTGCACATGAATTAATATGTAAATAATAATGGCCAGGTACAATTCATTATATTATAATACTTGTAGCATGACACCAAGACAATAATTCTGAAAGAAACCTGCGCCTTATTTAGTCTTTTGAGATTCTCTTCATACTGTTGTTTTGGCTTAGTTTAGATGAACAGTATTAAAAGCTGACATGTAAGTTTAGGGCTATTTAACCAAGGAAACCTCATCCTTTCTTCTTATTTGGCCAAACCTGACCTCTCAAAGGAGGTCAGAAGCTCAAATAGCTTTCTGAAGAAAATATAAGAAAAAGAATATACAACCCTCTGTACTTGCCTATAATATGTTGAACAAGCTGCTGGGTGGCAGCCATTCGAGGTTTCGGTGTGTCCAGCTTCTCACATTCATGGTCTGATTGATGACGGTGTCTGTAAACAAAAACATAAAACTTTTATTGCCTTTTCCATACATTAATAAACAAATATTGATGTTTAAAGACTCTGTTCCACTCACCTGAGGCAAAAATGTTTTTCACAGTAAGGACATAACACTGGCAAAAGCTCCTTTCCATTGCAGTCCTTGTATGAGCATGGGTAAGATCTGTGCTGATCAGGTTTCACAGCATTGTTTCTTATATTCACCTAGGAATAAGTACAAAATATTTTGTGTAAATAAACAGATACTGAGATATACATTACCATCCCAGCTTTCTCAAAAATCTGTGCTAGCTCTCCATTCTATGGGCAAACCTGGTCCAGCTATTCTCTCCTACTTTTGCCCTGGTTATGTTTAGCTCAGAGGCAGAAAAAGAACCATCATTCTACTCAAAGTCGATTTACTTCTGAGAGGCAGAAAAAGAGCACATTCACTTTTTAAAGCTTTTCACATTCTCAGTCAAATAATTCATACTTATATACCATATGCATTCGTTTAGTCTGAAAACACACAGCTAAGTTGCATGGAATTTTAATTTAAGGCTGTCATATATTATTAGATTACCTCAGAACACCCATGAGCATCCCGGCTCCTGTGCTGAAGGCTTTGTGGAAAAAGAAGAAAATATCACACGGTTATCAACATTCCAGAAAAAAAAAACCTGCATGTGAAAACATTTAAGTGTTTAAAGAGTAATCTGACAAGTTTTATAATGGGAAAACTTCAATTAGATAATGAATCTTCTCCAAAGTTTGTTCTATCCTATTTCACTTCTTGAATGAATAGATCATATTCTTTCTCAGTATGTAAAACATTTAGCTTTGGAATTTATGTCTCAAGGTAAACAAACCATTTCAAGAGAATGAAGACATTACTATGCTTAAGAGTTCAGTTCAAAACAACCAGTTTGTCTGTTTTAACGAATTGTCAATCACCTTCCATAATGGCAGAAATCCCTTGAAGGCTTCGGATATGTTAGAAGTGAAATCTGCCCCCAGACTCTTTGAGTTTCTCTCACCTGCCCTCTGATAAGCTGAAGTGTAAATCAAGGTGCAGGCCCTGATTTCAACCTTCCAAGAAACCTCAAAATTTTTTCTAGAAGAAAACATAACCAGCCACCTCCTTTTATGACAAAGTCACCCATTTAGTTGACGTTGGGAAGCCAGGAGATGTGGTGTTTTGCATTTTAGCAAAGCTTTTAACACTGTCTCTCAGAGTGTCCTTCCAGACAAAATGTGCAGCACGCAAGTAGACAAGTCCATAATACAATGGGTGAGCAACTGGCTGATGGTTTGGACTCAGAGAGTCACAGTTAATGTGATTGCTTCAGGCTGGTGGCCAGTGGAGTTCCCCAGGGCTCAATTTTAGTGCCAGTGCTCTTTAATACTTTTATAAATTATCTGGATACATGTTATGGTTGCCAACCATACTAACCCACGAAAAGCTGTGAACTCCCTTGAGGGTGGAGAAGTCATACAGAAAGATTCTGGATAGACTAGAGAGCTGGGCAGTCACCAGCTGTAAGAAATTTAACAACAGCAAGTGCAGGATTCTTCACCTGGGATGAGGAAATTCTGGAGACCAGCACTCAACATGAGGAAATGGAAAGAAGCTGTGTCACGGAAAGTTCAGGTTGAATATTAGGAAAAGGTTCTTCTCAGAGAGGGTGGTTGGGCACAGGAACGGGCTCCCCAAGGAAGTGGTCATGGCACCAAGCCTGTTGGAGTTCAAGGGGTGTCTGAATGACACTTAGCTGTATGCTTTAGGTTTAGTCCTGTGAGNGTCTCTCAGAGTGTCCTTCCGGACAAAATGTGCAGCACGCAAGTAGACAAGTCCATAATACAATGGGTGAGCAACTGGCTGATGGTTTGGGCTCAGAGAGTCACAGTTAATGTGATTGCTTCAGGCTGGTGGCCAGTGGAGTTCCCCAGGGCTCAATTTTAGTGCCAGTGCTCTTTAATACTTTTATAAATTATCTGGATACATGTTATGGTTGCCAACCATACTAACCCACGAAAAGCTGTGAACTCCCTTGAGGGTGGAGAAGTCATACAGAAAGATTCTGGATAGACTAGAGAGCTGGGCAGTCACCAGCTGTAAGAAATTTAACAACAGCAAGTGCAGGATTCTTCACCTGGGATGAGGAAATCCTGGAGACCAGCACAAAACATGAGGAAATGGAAAGAAGCTGCGTCACGGAAAGTTCAGGTTGAATATCAGGAAAAGGTTCTTCTCAGAGAGGGTGGTTGGGCACAGGAACGGGCTCCCCAAGGAAGTGGTCATGGCACCAAGCCTGTTGGAGTTCAAGGGGTGTCTGAATGACACTTAGCTGTATGCTTTAGGTTTAGTCCTGTGAGGAGTAGGGAGCTGGACATGTTGACCCTTGTAGGACCCTTTCAGCTTGAGATACTCTGTGATTCTATGAACTTACCAAAAGACACCTGAACAGCCATCACATACAAAGGGAAGAAAATCTGAAACAAAGAGATTTGTTTTCAGTTAACACAACATGGTTGTTGTTTTGCTAATAATTTCTAGCTTAATTTTCACATGATTAACTTTTGCTTACCAACATCACAGGGTAGTTATCTTTAAAAGAATACTTAGCAACTGCATCTACACTTTAGCTAGAAGTGGCTTTGGTTAACTCCCCTAATTACTATTACAGAAAAATATATGAGCAGAAAATCGTACTTATTTACATTACAGAATTTGGAATTAGGCTTTCAATTCACGTATTTTTTTCAATATCAAGCTATGACATTGGAACACTTGGCTAGCCATCAAAGTTACTAGTTATTTTAAAAATTGAATTTATTGTGAGACCACACAGAACCCTATTTACTGACACTGGACAATTTATATTTCATTTTATGGGTTGCCAACTGGAAGAGATGCTGGCTCTTTGGAAGGGAGAGCATCTCCTCCATTGGAAAGTCATGATGATCCTGCCCCTTCTTCACATATCGCACATACTTTCCTTGGGTGATTTAAATTGCACACACTTCCTAAGCCTCTGTACACATCCCCCGCCTACCACATAAATTCTCACAGATAAAATCACTTCACTGTCTGCCGAACTCCACATCACCAATGGCAGCAAATGCCAGGTCCAGCCCATTACTCCGCTTCTCTATCCTTCAGATTTTATCTTATTAGACCACCACGTAACTGGACCACGGAGCTCAGATCATCTCGATCCCTTCATCTCTGATTAGTCCCATCAGAAAGTTTTCGGTACAGGCGGTTGTGCCGCTTCTTTCTGAGAGGTTATATTTACAGTAACACTTTCCGAGATCAGTGAAGGCAAACAAGTGAGGAAGGGGCGAGCGGGCTATTAACCACCCAGTGACACAACCGAGGCGACAGGCGCTGGCACTGGACCGTGCAGGGCTGCAGCAGCACGGAGGACTCCCCGAGCGACAGGGTACCCCTCGCAACCCCCGCACCATCCCCGGCGCACCATCCCCGGCGCACCATCCCCGGCCCGCCATCCCCGCCTCCGCCGCGACCCGCTGCGCCCTCCCTTACCGAGCTGGCGGCAGTCGGGCACTCCGCAGTGCTGCCCCACCTCCAGCTCCGCCATGTCGGCGGCACGCAGGAGGCGCAGAAGCGGCGGGGCCGGGCGGGGNTGGGCCTGAGCCTGGGCCCGGCCCGCCGGCAGCTCCGAGCCGGCGGGACCGGCTGTGTCACGGGGCTCAGGGCAACCTGCGCTGAGCAGCCCGTGTCGGCCCAAGCGATGCCTCAGACTTCAGTGGGCCCAAAGCCGCGGCTGGTGCTCCTCGGGCTGTTCCAGAGGGAAAAAAGGCATGTTTTGTGTGTTATTTGTGTCGCTGTTTGAGTCATCCCTCGGGGCACGTTCCCGGAGGGAGAGCGGAGGTAGCCTGGCTTCCCGAAGCTCTTCGTGCACCCTGTAACCTGTTGGTGCCACTGAGGTTTCCTTCGCCGTGCACCCACCACTTTTGTAAAAAGCCACATTCCTTCAGAATTCGGGGTTATTTTCCTAGCCCTGACCCGTGTGCACGCCTGTGCCCGAGGATGATTCCCTCCCAAAACACTTTTATGTGGCATGTCTCCAATTCTGGGCTCCTCAATACGAGAGAGACATGGAGATCTTGGAGAGGATCCAGCAGAGAACTACAAAATTGATCAAGGAACTGGAGCATCTCCATTCGGAGGAAAGAGAGACTTGAGCCTCTTCAGCCTTGAAAAGAAGCGACTGAGGNGCCAGGTGCGGGGCCGCCGCCGCCCCTGAGCTCAGGAAGTGCTGTCACGGAGTGTGCCGGGCGGGGAGGCTCCTGAGGACCGGGCTGGCCAGACCTTTCCTTCGGCGGCTGCCGAGCCGGGATCGCCGCCATGAGCAAGATCTCCAAGTTCTTCAAGGGGGGCGGCTCGGCCGCCTCCAAGGGCCGCGGGGGTCCCTCGCCGCAGGAGGCGCTGGCTCGGCTTCGAGAGACGGAGGAGATGCTCAGCAAGAAGCAAGAGTACCTGGAGACGCGGATCGAGCGAGAGCTGGCGGTAGCCCGGCAGCACGGCACCAAGAACAAGCGCGGTGAGTGGGGGCCGGGCTCCGCGAGACTAAATCCCGGGGCTGGAGGGACTCGGGTCTCGCCGGGGTTGGGCCGGCTCACCAGCTCCGCAGGTGTGCGGTGTGATTCGGCTGTGGGCTCCGAGCAACTGTCACCACACGCGAGGCGGGATGGTGGTTTTGGGTCTTTGGCATCTATTAGTGTTTAATGAACTGTGGATTCATATAGTGGGATGGGAATTTGTTATTCCTCACAAAATTTCCTGTCTGTGGTTTCCTGTGCGATTCTGCTGTTGGTGCTTTGCACCACAGTTGATGCAGGTACTGACTAAATAGTCGGAGGGCAAAGTATTGCTGCTCAACGAGGAGAGGGAATCGCTGTTTGAGGGCTCAGCATTGGCTGGGCAGGTGGCAAAGGGGATGAAGGATATGAGGATCTCCTGTATATTCATGAATAAATGCACATTATCCCCATTACTGAAAACTGAGGAACAAAGTGATGCAATGTTTCATCCAAATCATGTAAGAAGTACATGTGTAACCAAAAAAAGAATGATAGCTTAGGGCATTAGTGACTACTGGTCTGGGACGCTGTTAGCTACAAAGGAGAGGATGTTAAGGGGTCAGAAGGTCTGGCTCCTGTGCATACTGATGTTGTCATCCCTGGGAAGCAAATGATGGTAGCCAATGTCTTGAGGATATACAGGCCTCGGAGAAACAAGTTAATTAAAGTCACGTGGAGGCCTATTTGTTTACTCTGAGCTGTGTTTTAATTTAAATGCTTCAAAAGAGAAGAACATTTTGAATTAAAGATTTGTGATGTAACAAGAAAGTAGGCCTGCTCTTTCTGTTACTCAATCTTTTAAAAAATAATGCCCTGTTACTTCACACTTGTGAGGAGCTGTTTGTTAGTGGTGTTTTGGTTAGCCCTCTAATGTATTTGTAATACTTTGGCGTTTAATAATTATTAGCAAAAGGCAGTTTAATGAAACTAACTTTTAGTTAGAATAGATTTAAAATCATGGGTCAAGATGGGACAGATTTGGAGCATGATCAGGGGAAGTAAAGTCAGTTCAGTAGCACAACTGAGACAGCTGCTCGAGAGCATGGGAGCTGTCAGGGTTGTCCCAGTCCCGAACTTTCTACTCCCCTGGCTTCAGCTGGAGTGTCTCTTGGTCCCTTGTCCAGGCACTGGCACCTCTGTGCTGTCACAGTGAGCTAGATCGGGAAGATGATCCAGCTGGAAGCTAGTTTGCTATGGGACAAAGTGACCGGGTAGCTCCTGAGGCTAAGTTCATAGTGCAAAAGCCCGAGCTGCAGCGCTGGTGCAAGAAAATAGGCTGGTTCCTATGACTGTAGCAATTCCTGGTTAAATCCAGACACGCTGCTCTGGAACTTCATTCCAAACCTGGATTATAGGCTGGCACATTTGCAGAAAGAAGAAGCATTTCCTGCCTCACTCCTGCCCTTGTGCTGCTCCCTTCCTTTCCCTTAGCAGATCTCCCTGAAGGGTGTGTTTCAGAAAGCTGGATGTTGTAAAATATTGTGGTTTTCTTTGTCTGGGTTGTTTTTTTTTTACCCAGAATAGTTTAAGTTCCACTTACCCAGTTGACCTGCTAGTTGCATGAGTGCTCGTGCACCTGCGAAGGAGACAGTGGTGCACAGACAGGAATGAGAACTTGTTGGGAAAAGGTGGATCTGCTTCTCCTTTAACTCAGCCGGTTGATGGTGGTTTCAGGTGTGCGTTGGCTTTTTGTTTCAGGCATGCAGCATTTGATATCTGAAGCTTTTCTCTCAGATTGTTGTTTCCACTGCAATACTCAATATGCAATTGCCTTAGTTTTTTATCTGTGAAATTGTTCATGGAGTCATGTTGCAAATTGGATTGTTGAGCTGATCGTGGTTAAAAATAACTGCCTTTTATTTTGTCATTTGCTCAGGGACCAACAGTTAAGAACAGTAAAGAGGCAAGAGTAGGGCAGAAAGTGCAGTGTGGCAGTTTTTATTCTTGCCAAAAATGGTTCTTAAACCGTTCTTAAACCAAAATGGGATAGTGTAAGTACAGCCAGAGGAGAAACAATGTAAACTATATATTGTTTAAAATATAACCTTGCTGTGCTGAAGTACTTAAATTTAGCAGGATAGTCAGTGAACTTAAATCCCCAATAATATATCTTCATTTGATGTGTCAATTGCTTTACAGTTTAATGACTGTTGATTTACATATAACAGCATATTAGCTGGTGTATAGTACTGTGTAGCTCAGAGAAAATCTGTGCTAACCATCATCTATTGTAGCATTATGTAAACATACACACAAATGAGAGAATAAAGGTTTTAATCTCCATTGCCTTGTTGAAGTGAATGTTTCAGAGAGACATCACTGGTAATTTTTAATGTGTTTTTTTCTTAATTGCATCTATGTAGAAACCTATGGAAACTAAAATGGGGCTGTCTGCAACTGGAGCAAGATGTATCTAGGGAGAGAAAATGCTCCAAATTAGCATGATCTCATGTGATTTTTAGGTGCATGAATCTGAGTCAGTTACACCAACACAGAGAGCAGATTCAAGCATCAGCAATTTCTCATGACTTCATATGACTCTTGAATAGGTTTCATGTGACATCAGTAGGCTTAACTTGATTTAAAAGCTGTAACGTGTTAGCTATGCAATATATGTGAAACATCACTTAAATACTCCTGGCTTTTCCTTTATGAAGTATCTCTGCAGTTCCCATACCTGATTTGAAATCAACTACTTTTGAGCTGATACATTTCCAGTATTCCCCATTAATATCTGATTGTAGCTAGACCACTTCAGGGGTTTTGTTTGCTGAAGTTCCTCCTGCAGAGGTTATGTAAGAAGAAGCAATATTTTTTCACAGTTAGCTCTGACTTCTAATGTCTCTCCATTCCAGACACAAACTCTTTTTTATATCACTTGCTGTACTTTTAGGGAGTATCTCAGTTTTAGCCAGTGCATAGCTGCCAACTCCATCTACAAATTGGCCTTCCTTCTCCATTATTTTGAAGGACATAGAGGAAAATTTAAAGAACAGGAAGTGATACTGAATATTTGGGAACTTTGTTTACAAGGAAATGTGTTTTCTGAAGCACGCCTGTAATTGTGAAAATAACATACATGTGAATGTGTTTCAGCCCAGTGTCTTTCACAGATCCTAAAAAAATTTTAAAACTTAATAAAAAGAATAAAGTTAAGATAAGCCATCCAGAATAGGATTAAATCTTAACCATAAAGAACCACATAGTACTACTGAGGACAAAACCTATGAAGAAAGTTGGAATAACAGGGAGGGTTTCACAAGTAGGTACTGCTAAATATGTTGTGTGTTATGTTTGGGCAGGGCTTTTGTAGCCATGTAGCATTCCTTTTCGATGAGTTAGGTGTAACCAGGATGCTGTTGAAGCCAAACAGCGATGGGGTAGTTGTGTGTTATGATGGACAGGACAGTCATGCCTACGGCAGGCTGTGGGACAGGTTGGGAGTCAGGGTTTCTGGTAGGGACATAAAGGAAAGCCATTAGTGTGTCTTTGCTCTGTGAGTTACAGTGATTGTTCTCTGACTTTCATGATCACATTTCGAGTGTCTTGCCATGAACTGGAATACTTGTAACTGGTCCAGCTCATTATTGTTCTTGATTTAGCTCCTAACTGCGTATGGCTTCCTCCACAAGGCTTTATGGACTATGAGTGCTGATAATGAGCCTAATTAGGGTCCTGTGATTTTCATGGTCTCAGCAGCATTGCCTTTGGTTTTCCCTGGAGTGAGGGAGATCAGATGCTGCAGTCCATAAATCCCTTGCAGGCCTGAGGTGGAGGTTTGTGAACTGTATCCAAGAATGAGATCTGGTATTTTCACGGTGGTGTTATATTTTCTGAAGAAATGCTCTTTCCCTACTTCACCAGTTTCCTCATGGGAATTATAAGGATTATTAGACGATGTTTTTATTTCTGCTTCAGAAGATGAGATCGTTGATACTTTCTTTATCGGTGGGTGTTGCTGGTGGGCTTGACAGGTAAAAGTGGTATTACTGCCCTGTTTCTTTTCAGTAATGATCTGTCATTACTTCTGTTTGTCCTTTTGAAATCTGGATATTCAGTGTGGCCAGGATTCCAATTGCCCATCTGGCCATTTCTGCTTCCTTAATAAAGTATCAGCATTGTAGTGATATTGGAGAAGTAAAAATTTATTAGTGTATGCTAATAAAAGTAGTTTATTAATATGCAAACTTAAACTGACATCGTAGTTTTCTGTTGTTCCAGACACCTTGACTATAAAATTAAAACTCATATTAAAAGCAGTAGTTCCTAATCTATGAGCTATATCCTGCTTACTGGACTCAGGAGTAGAGGAAATGTGCTAAGCCCAGCCAATTGCTGACCGTTATAAAATTCAGGAGTTGAACTGGCTTTTTGGAGCACAACAGAAAAAGTGTATGAGACTGCTTTTGTGTTGTTTTTTTTTTTTTTTTCCTGGAGAAGCCCTCCACCTCTTCCCGAATGAGTTTGGGTTAGTTACACTTGCCTCCTCAAATTCTACCTCTGCTCAAACTCATCCTCCCCAGGCTGTCTTCCTTCTTTGCGATCTTTGGAATGGAGAACACCATTTTTCAGTGCCATTCTTAGACCATCAGTGAAGTGAGTTTGTGTTCTCTGCTCAATTTCATTATATTTTAATAGATACATTCTTCTCCAGTTTGGTTATTAGAATGCAGGAGCATTATAAAGCAGAAGCATTTCAATCCTGTAGGAGCTCACACAAATTTTAAAATGCTTGTAATATGCAGTAGAAAAGCACCAAAAGTTCTTGATACTCTGTAAAACACTGAAAAATAGATTTCAAATAACAAGGAAATTCTCATAAATTAGGTATAGGAACTACTATAGCAAAATACTCTGCAATAAAGGGCATTAATATAATGCAAATCGGGAAAATCATGTAGTGTGGTGTGAGAATTTATAATGCTTTGGTTGATAAGGAAGGAGTATGAACTATTTTCCTATGAAAAGCTTTGTTCTGTTAGTCACGGGTGAAACTAAAGAGAAGGAAGATAATATGTTGCACCACAATAATTAGGAGAAGCTGTTTATGAATAGGTGAAGTCACAGAGAGTTTAGCTTCTCCTGTGTTTTCTTGATTTGGGTGTGGTTTAATTAAATGATCATCAGGATTTTTAAAACAACTGCTTTGTGTGTAACTGAGGAAATCCATTTTCTCTGTGAGCAGCCAATAATAACAGCACTGTTGCAGAGTTCCATTTTTGAATAACACTGACTAGAAAGACTGCCCCATGGTAGATGCTTGCTCCAGCTGAAGCCTTTCTGTATCAGCTCGTTAGTGCTCCTCAGTCCACAGGGCCTCAGAGTCCTCTCTGGCACAGCTGGTGTTATGCACAGTTTCAGACTGTTATATTTGTCTGGAATCTCTAGCTTCCTAACCTAGGAATCCAGGATCAAATTTGATCCAATGACAGCTAAGAAAGGGAGTGGCTGGTGTCCTAACTCTACCAATACTAAGCATAAATAAGTAGGAGAGTAACAGCTAGATAAAGATTGTTTGGTATTAAATCAAAATTACATATTTTAGAATTGCCAGTGATAATTTTACAATTCTTACATTTGCTGTGTGCATGACATCATCTGGTGTTTGTGCATCTTCTTCAGAATATGCATGATCTTTGAACCATCCCCCAAAACCTGGGAAAATCTTGGATTTGAATACCATGAATAATCTGTTGAGTTTGCAGTTTGCTGTCCTGAAACATTTTACTGCAGATGGTGGAAGGCATCTCAACCTGTGTGAATGCCTGTCCTTGTGCAGCTCATGATGAGCAATTTTGATCATGTTGATTCGAGCATTTGTCAACAAAGCATTAATTTTTTTAGTGTGTTGTTACACACCATAGATCTATGTTCCCTCCTTGGGGGGATCCTAGTTTCATTTGAAAAGTTGTGTACCCCAGTGTCAAGATTCAATGTTACTGCACATGGGCAATTATTTGAACAGGATGGCAACAGCAGCTGCTGCTGTTGGTTGAGTTTGGGGGGCTGCAGGGCTGCTGGGGCTTGCAGGCTCTGAATCTTTTTAAAAAATTAAGTGTAGGAGACAAGGGGAGGGATGTGGGTGTTAACAGCATTGAAAGAAACCAAACAATGGGTTAACTCAGTCTCTTGGTTTTGTTTGGTGGGGTTTTTTTGGCTGGCACATGTGTAGTTTGGAAAAGACTGTCATCAGGAAATGCTTGTGGCAAAATCGTGTGTATTCCACACCCTGAGGCCAAGAGAAAGTCCTTTTCTTCTCCTGCTTGTCACGTGCATTTATTCTGGTAATGATTTACTCTGGGCAAAGTATGCTGCTCATAACTTAGCAAATATAAAAGACTAATATCAACAACTTACCAAGATAATGGGGTGTAGCTGGATTTGACTGTGCCCATGTCTACAAAGTTCTTTTATGTTTTCAAATTCTAAGGTTTAAAGATCATGTTCTTAAGTGATTGTAAGAAATAGATGAGGTAAAAGCTGGAGAAATGCAAGTCCTCCTGTGATCTAACCCATCTGGCTGCCTGGGCCATTTGGGCTCTCTGTTGCACTTCACAGTTATTGCTGCTGAGACAAAGTTTAGAAAGCACCATTGGTGGAGTTGTGGTTATCATGACAGTTCTTCTTACACAGTCTTCCTTAGGTTTTACTTAGGTTTTGCAGCTTCTTTTCTTCTTTCTTCTGTTTCCTCTTTTCTGATGTTTTTCTTTTTCCTTCCTGTCTTCCCTGCTTTGCCTGTGTGCACAGGATGGAGTTCAAGATCTCCCATAGTGGAGGAAGAGGCTGCTTTTCCTTGTGGCGCTAAAAGGAGTTAATCTAAAAGAGGCTTCCCAGCATGTTCATGCAACAGCATGTTGGTGATTAGCAGGCTGCTGATCTGGTGTGGTCAAAGTTTGTCTCCCTGATAGTAAGGTAGGAGGGTGAGAATTATAAATTCTGCGGGTCAGCTTAGTGCTGAACTACTTGTCCTTGCATGTGCTATGAAAACACACAGTCTGCTTTGCCTCTTCCCATTCCAGCTGCCTTACAAGCTCTGAAGAGAAAAAAGAGATATGAGAAACAGTTGAATCAAATTGATGGGACACTTTCGACCATTGAGTTCCAGAGAGAGGCATTGGAAAATTCCCACACCAACACAGAAGTGCTCAAGAATATGGGTTATGCTGCACAAGCTATGAAAAAAGTACATGAAAATATGTAAGTGTTTTCTAGTAGCTTCCAAGTTGAAACTTACTAACAACTTCCAAGTTATTCCATTACTACAGACTGTTGTATCAAGTTAGATAGTTTTGACTTCATTTTTGGTTCAGGCATCCAATGTCAGGAATGCCATTGGTGCTGTAGTGTTGTATTTGGCAGAAAAATATCTTTTCCTAACAATAAGTCTAGAAGGAAGTTCACTTAACTAGTGAACTAGTGAGATCTATTTTCTTAAGTCGGTCTTGGCAGTGGAGTAGCTTCTGCCCTTGGTTTGTCTAGAAGAAAATGTGGTCGTAGAAAGTGGACTATATTTCCTCAGAATCCATAAGATGGACTGTGGGATTCGAAGTACTAATTAGACCTGACACTCCCCTCCCCCCCCACCCCCACATAAAAAGAATTACCTTTTTTTCATATGTCCTATATTGTTTCAAGGGGTGTTTTTCTGCCTGAATAAACCAAGTTAAATCAAAAGGGTTGTTCTGGGAGAAATAAACAGGAACTGAAACAATAACAAAGTTAACAATAAGGGGAAACCTTTAAATGGGGTACAATTCTGTTAAGTTCCCCCAGTTCTGGTGAAAGCTTAACATCAAAAAAGATCCATAAAATTATAGAATAGTTTGGGTTCAAAGGGACTTTTAAAGACAATCTTGTCCAAACACCCTGCAGTGAATGGGAACATCTTCAACTAGATCGGATTGCTCAGAGTCCATCCAGTCTGACCTTGGATGTTTCTAATGATGGGACAGCGACCATTTCTGGGCAACCTGTGCCAGTGCTTCACCACCCTCATTGTAAAAAACTTCTTCCTTGTATCAAAGCTAAACTGACCCTCTTTTTATTTAAAGCTATTACTCTCTATCCTTCTCAACAAGCCGTGTAAATGTTTATCCCCGTATTTCTTATAAACCCTCTTTAAGTACCAAAAGGCCTGTAAAGATGCTGACCTTGCGGGGTCATGCTGACCATAGGCTGTCACTGGCTGGCAGAGGTATGAAGAGCACAGAGAGGGAGAGACAAACTCTGCTGCAGCTTGACTTTTGTTACAATCCCCACGTGGAAGTAGCTGGACTGGGTGTAGGTGAGGAAAATTATTCCCTGTGAATTCTGCTGTTTATAGAGTCATGGGCATAAAAAGAAAATAGAGTCTGTTCAAGTAAGTCTGTTCTGTAGGATTTGAATGATATATCTTTAAAAAATGTTTCCATGTTACCTTGCCAGGGATTTGAACAAAATCGATGATTTGATGCAAGATATCACTGAACAGCAAGATGTTGCCCAGGAAATTTCAGATGCTATCTCAAACCGAGCCACCTTTGGTGATGAGTTTGATGAGGTTAGTATTTCAGGCCTGTGAGTTTTAACTCCATGGTTATTTTGCTGTGCAGTGGTTTGTTTCTCAAAAAGTGTGGATGTGAAATTCCTTGGTTCTAGCTTACTCTGCCTAGGACAATTGTATAATTTTAATATAAATATAAAAATGAAATAAAACTACTAATATATAGAGTACAAAATGTACTAAATAGAAATCTATATTTGTAAAAATATAAAACTTATTTTTATTTTTGTATAAATTTTAAGAAAAGCATTTTTATCTGCACTCCTGTGGTTATTTTTCTCATTTGAGCCACGGAAGAAGGAGGTCACTAAAACATGTAATTTGTACTACTCCAAGTGGACACTGAAACGTATAATTTTTTGTTGCTCCAAATAGACATCCATTTGACTAAGTGCATGTCCCTATGTCATGGACAGGCTACTGTTCATAATTCTGAATGTTTAGACCATTTTTAAGGTCATTTTTGCTGCTTGGAGATGCAGGTCCTTTCCGTGTTGCCCAGACCCCAGAAATAGATCTGTTTGGTAGAAGAAATACCTGTTGGAGGCAATGAGGTGTCATTCTAGAGCTCTTTTCTTCTGAAATCCTCACAAGGCATTTAGGACCCTCTCAGAACTTGTTGCAGTAGCTTTCATCCAGTGTCCCCAGATTTGATTTTGTATATCTAAACAGGACATCATTAATTTCTGATCCAGCCATGGCTGAGGACTCAAGGGTCAAGGATACTCAAAATTCTTGTAATCTGCAGAATGCAGAGATGGGTATCAAGCTCAGTATCACAACCAGTTTGGTTTTGTTTTTCAATTTTGTTTCAAAATGACCAAGCACTAAGGATCATTTGAAGAATGTCCTGAATACTCAAACCATTCACTCTATTCCCAACTAATTGGTTCCTATGTGCCCAAATGGACAACAAAGAAAAATATAAATGCTGTATCGCACATATTTGCATGATTGGGAGGTAGAGGAAGTTTCATTCAACAGTTCTAATTTGTTGAAAGTAAGAATGATTCTTAGTATTTCGTTCCCACTACCTGCTTTCCTGTATTTCTACTTTGAATGTAAATAGACTTTCCAAGAAACATTTAGTCATTACCGGCACAAGGAATGGGATTTGGCCTGAGCTTCAACTGAGCCAGCCGAAAAACATACTGGCCATCCGAAACAGCTGTACAATGTCTTACTTTTCATCAGTGCTTAACTTTTTGGAGTCTAGGCTTAGTAAGCATGTTGTAGATTGACCTGGAAGTTCCTAAGGGATACTAGTTGAAGCTGATATGCATTGCTCCTGTTTGGGCAATAAGCCGCTGTCACTTGGGGCATTGTTGTACCAGCATTTGTATAGGAGCCTAATACTTAGAGCACTTGGGCAGTAACTGGGAAACCTGGTTTGCAGGCTACTGCAGCTTAAGAGTGCTAGAATCAATGACCCAGTTGCTGGGATATAAGGTGGTTTGTGTTGAAGGATAATATTTAATTTTTTTCTTGAAGGATGTTTTTTCCACGCACTTGGATGCATTTTCTCTTCACATATGTGCCATGGGTGTAAGGAGACTATGGAAGCATGTGGTTTCTCCTGCTCCAGACAGGCACAGAAACATAAGGGTTCTTTCTCCTTGGGTTGGCATAGTGTATGTTTGTTTGCCTTAAATTATAAAACCATGGGAAAGTAGATCTAGGTATCAAGTCCTGTGGTGGCTATGCAACTATGATTTTAACTTCTACGTTGGTGATAAACAAAGTATAAATGTGTAGGCAAAGCCCATTTCAATACCTAGTAGCTCCTGCTTAACTACTTTTTTGATACTTCCCCCACACCTCTCTAGTTGTTTTTGCCCATTGTTTCTTTTAAACCATTTTATCAATGTGGCAAAGGCCCATTTCTCTACAAATATGTAACATTTAGCTTCCTTTCTTTGGGAAACTTCAGCCAAGGAATAAGTTCCTTGTTTTTTTTTTTTAAAGCTTACAGCCTCTTTATTTTTAGCATTGTATGAGTGGATTAGATCATCTGTCCAAATCAGCCTCTGCAGCTAGAAGCTGACAAGTGTTGTGTGCTACAAGAGTGAATACCAGGACCCAGGAGGACAGTTTTGATTCCAGTGCTGCTTTGAAATCACATATAATCCTGGACTTATGTGATAGGGCTGAAGCATAAGGTTTAAAAACAGTCTGCCTTATAACCAGTGGAAGATGTTTGCCTTTTAAAATGGGAGAAATGACACATTAAAATTAGAATCCATTGAAACGTACAGGCTCTAGATTTGGAACAAACCTGAGGACAGCAGAGAGGCTTTTTACTCCCGCGTTTGCCTTTTTGACATGTATTGTATTGCTGTTAGTTTTGTTTCTAATTTTATTCCTTGTCCTGTTTCTAACTTCCATTGTCTTATTTTCAGTGTTCAATTAAGGTTTACTGTTATTGTCCATACTTAGTAAAAATTGCACTTTTAATATGCTGTTTCCCGATATATCCTTTCAGGTGTAAACTGTTTTTTCAGTAGTACTTTGCTCTGTGGTGGTTAAATGTGTCCTTGCCTGTGATCACTGTCAGTATTTGTAAATAATGTTTTCTTTGAATTTAGGATGAGTTGATGGCAGAATTAGAAGAACTGGAGCAAGAAGAACTGAACAAGGGAATGAGAGATGTCAGGTTGCCAAGTGTTCCGTCCACATCGCTGCCTTCTCGCCCTGGTAAAATGCCTGCTTGCCATTTTACATTTCTCATGATTAAGCCATGCTGTGAGAAAGGGGAGAGGAAGAGAGGGTTTCAGATCTGCATTTAACTCTTTTTTAACTTTTAAAGTGTTATAAATTCCTTTTCCTATTTTTGTATCTGCTTAACAGAAAAAGCAGAGTAGAATTCCATTTTTCTCTATGAAAGCCTTTAGGACCAAATTCTCTGTAGATTTGGGGAGACAGACTTGGGGAACTTGACCTTGCATATATACTGATGAATGTCGTACTGAAATGTAGTAAGATAACTGAGGAATGATCTTTTCTGCCTTTTTTTTTTTTTTTTCTTTTTGGCAATTAAATCCTTAGTCTCTTTCAGTTAGAGTCTGACCTAGATTCAAAATGTTTAGGTCATAAAGATCCAGCTTTTCAAGGTAGTGGTTTGATATTTTCCACTGGTATTTTAATTAGGAATGAAGGAGGCAGCAGGAAGTACATAGTTAAAGACGTATTTTCATTCCTTTGCTTTCTTTCTACTGAACAGGCTTATTCCTGGTATTAAGCTGTAGTTTTATTTTTCTGTAGTTCTGCCCTGTTCATTTTGAATTAAGCTAGAGGCAGTTAACTTCTACTACACTTTCCACTGTCAGTTGAAAGACTTGCTGTGTACTGACATTAGTAAAGTAGTATAAATACTTGATGGTAAGGACAGCACATGTGACACAGGTTGTTTATGGTTTCTGCTGCTGAACAGGTTACCTAGACCAGCTCGACTCGGATACTATTATATGTGTTTTGGCATATGGCACTTAAATCCTGAAAAGCAGTTTAAGATATTCAAACTGAGACTGTGGCCTCATCTACTGAAGTCAACTGCAGAACAGCTAGTAAAATAAAAAAGGATTTAGTGAAAATTCAGTCTGGCCATTTGTGATTTGTTCATACACTGTCTTCCAGATCCAGCTGTGCCAGTTGACATTTTTATTAAACCCAGACCACCTCCATGTGTTTCTCACTATTTTAATTTTCTACTTCATCCATCTATATGGCTGCTTCAGGCAAGATGAGCTGGTTACAATTATACAGTTCAAGGCTGTGAAAAACTGGCTTATGTTTTCTGAAAGTTGCTGCTTACTGTTACACAGCAACAGCAAAGTCAGAACAGTTAATAGATCTATAATGCTTCTAAGTAGAGATGCATGTTGCCCTCCTGATTTTGAAGATGAGGCAACTGCAGTGGAGCAAGGCATAGTGACCTTCCCCAGTCACACAGTGAACCAGTGACACTTACAGAATAGGGACTGAACCTGTGGTCTCCATGAGCTTCTCCCACCCTTAGTCCCTGGAGCTGGTAGTTGCAGTCCCCTCAGGACGGTGGCTCCTGGCCCTGCAGCTGCCTCAGGCGGGAGCCAGCTGGCTGCTGTAAAGGTGCACACGTGGGTATTGCACCCAGAAACAGTGTTCCACTGGTGTTTGGAGAGGTGCCAGTCCTGACCTGCACAGCCCACAGATGGAGGAGGCAGCCTGAGGTTCAACCTGGGCTGTTGGGCATCTAGTTCGCAGGTCAGCAAATGAAGAGGTTTTAGTTCAGTGAATGCAGATGATGAGTGATAGGAGATTTGGGTACAAAGGGACAAAGTGTGTGTGGGACCTGATACAGACCTGGGAATTGCTGTTGCTGTGAACACAGCAGTTAACTGACATCACCTGAGCAAAGTAAGTTCAGGAATTTCTTACTCTGTTTTAATAAATGACACCACGCATTAAAATAGGGAGAGTTCATTCAGAGACTGGACTTGCATGTACAGAACCTCTCAGCACTATTTGGAAAGGTAGCAGGATGTGCAGCTGGCCAGGGTAGGTCACTTTTGCCCATTTACAAGGTGGTGAGAGACCTAACTGCATTCTTGTGGGCCTTTTCTGGCTGTGACAGCCTTTAGA
Organism: Platysteira castanea; assembly: GCA_013397175.1. Classification (NCBI taxonomy): domain Eukaryota; kingdom Metazoa; phylum Chordata; class Aves; order Passeriformes; genus Platysteira; species Platysteira castanea. The sequence continues at coordinate 248,631 of VYXC01009310.1, forward strand.
AATCAAATGTTTTTTCTGTGTGAGTCTTTCAGTAAGAATTGCATCAGACCCATATTGTGAACTTTAGGGTTCTATGGGAAATAATGATGAGACAAAATAGTCACATCTCTTATGAGCTTCATTCCTGCATTACTCATCTTCAGCTTGCTACTCAGTAAACTGGTCTGAGATCTTCAAACTGAAAAGCACTATGCAAGTCCTCATGCTAACAGATAGAATGGTTCTGACTGTTACATTAGTTGATGGTTATTGTCTCTTTATCCGCAGCATCGACCAGGAAAAGAGCAGAGGATGAAGATGAAATGAAGAAGCTGGCTGCCTGGGCTTCATAAGAGCATGGTCTTTTTATAACACCAAACATTATAGTGCAGATTTAAAGAGCTGTAATGCTGATTTATAGCCACACTGATTTAGTGTGGTTGAACTTCATATAGGCTGGGGTTTTTTATGGCAAATCTTGCTAAGATTAGTGTTACTGCCATATTACAAAACTAGCTTAAAAGTCAGCAAACAAAAGAATTAAGTAGTTGCCTAAACCTTCAGGCATAATTTTTTTTCAGCCTTGTCAAGGGATTTGTTTTATTATTAATGTCAGTTTTATTAGGTACTATCTTACCGTATCTGTTGGTTTGTAAAACCTATGTGCCTCACTTATGCTCAAAGCTGGATTCATTTTTGAAATGAGAAAGTTAAGGAAGTCATCAGGGCCCTGTAACTAGAGGGTTATTTGGGTCAGACTATTTGAATATTAGAAAAAACAGCTTAATACATGTCCCAACTTGCAAAGAACTATTAGTTATTTGAGCCCAAGAGCTAATAACTATTCATTTGGGCATGAAGATTCAGTCTGCCTAGAGCAACTTAGGGTGTCCTAGATATTAACAGGAAACTCTTCTTTAGGCCTTTTGAAGTGGGATACGTTATTTGTTTTGTTTTAACTGGCCAAAATGTCCCATGAACTTCTATTAGTCAACTTGAATTGTATTTTGGACTATTTCTGACTTGGTTACAGAATTACAGTGATTGAGGAAAGTGAAATATCTAAGTTCTTACAGATTCCTGCCAAACAATACTGATTTTCATTAACCCTGTCAAAAATTCAGAAGATACTTGACCTTCCTGTGTTCTTCTCCTCTACCTTGTTTTTTAAGGGTGAGTCTTTACTTTGTATGATAATACTCATCCTCAAAGGAATTAGCAACACATTTTTAATTATACAATTTCAAAATAGTTTTAGTTTCTGAGCATTTGATTATTTTCTCTTACTCAGTTTGTGAATGGAAATAATACCAATGTGTTGTATTTGCTGTGCCTTTTTAAACCCTGGTTAAAAGCTGATTCTGGGTTACTTGTCAAGTTGGTGTGTTACTGTCCAACTGACAGCTTTTTAGCCTAAGGAACAAATGCCACTCTTGAGTGCTAAGCTACTACATATATGGAGAAGTCACTGTTCAAATATAACCCCAAAATTAAAAATGCTTTGTATTAACAAAGTTTATTAAATAAGTCTTAGCTCTATGCTAGTAGCCTGCTGTCAGTCACAAGGAGATAGTAAAACACTGTGGACTTCCTAGGGGTGTAGGAAGCAGAGTCCTTGATTTAGGTTTCTTGTTTTCAAGTGAGTTTAAATTTAGTGATGACTGAACCACCTGGGGGATAATGGTAGACTTGGTTTCTGTAGATCTTCAGCAACAGAAGACTGGCCCCTTCTCCTGCAGGCTTTAGCCTGTGATTTGCTGTGTGTTCAGCTTCAACAGGCTGAACAATAGCCTTGAGCTTAGTGGATTTTGGGTTAAGCATAAGCAAATATGTGTTTCTAGACATGGCCTGCTCAGAACCTTTCAAGTTGAGCCCCATGGATGAAACCCAAAATGTATAAAACCTGGAGAGAGATTGACTTTTTCGGAACTTTCATTCTCTGTGGAAGAATTGCTTTTGGTTTGTATCTATATGAGAGGTGAATCAAGCCTTTCTACTTTACTTAGGATAATTTTCTTACTGGAAAAAACTAGGTGTGTTAATTCTGTCCTAAAATTTGGAGATACCAAGAAAATTGCCCCTTTTTGTTGAGACTAGAGAAAGTCTGGAATTATTTAATTTTTGTTTTAAATACAAAATAAAACAGAAAAAGAAGAGAAAAAGAACTACATTAAATTTAAAAATACATTTTGAACTCTCAAAGAGTAGGAAACCAAATACTAATGAAATGCTACTTGGTTTAATGCTTGCTGAAATTGAGCATGAGATGCTAGCTGAAAGCAGGAATATTTAGTAAAATAGCAAATATTCCAAGTTATTTCGAATCCGTTTGCTAATCCTTCTGGTTTGAATCCTGTGTTCAAGGTGTGCAATTTATGCAGGTCTCTGAATCGGGTACAGAACGTATTAAGCACACACTGGTTGCGTGACCATGCAAGGCTGGCAGTGTGCTTGTGGACGCTTCTGGTATTTCTAAATATGAGGCCGTGCCAACGTAGTCCCGTAGTTAGTTTTGAAAAGCTGGCTTCTAGCCTCTGTTCTTGGTCAAATTAGTAGCTTAACAATGCTTGGCTCTTACGTAGGTAGCACTTGACATATTTGAAGTGCTCTACAACCTAAGAGATCTCTAAGCTTCCATTTTGTAACTAAAGTGACTTTCAGTCTGCTTTGGAAAATACGGGCCTGTTGTTTCTGTGTAAGAACTTTCTGTGGGAACAACTCTAATGGGAGAGAAAAAAAGTCCTATAGAAGGTCTTCTCCTTTGCAAACCAGCGTTTCACTGCTGACCTTCAGCAATGTTTTGGCCAAGTGTTGATCCTGAAGAAGCTTCAGGTGTCTTCAGCTTATTAATCTCAGACCAAGCACTTTAAAAACAAAATTTTTCAAAGATGAAGAAATGAAACTGGATATTCATGTGAGCTGCTCTGAAGGTGTGTGTATAGTGGCTGGTGATCCTGAAGGACAGACTCAGGTACCAATTCACAGGCCAGGAGGTGTGGTTGGTGAAGTTGTACTCAGAAGCACTATAGTGATGTACAGAAACCAAAAGACACCATGGACTTCCATAACTGGAGTGTTTGTTGCCATGTTTTTTTGGGACATCAGTTTTCTTCAAAGGCAATGGGGTTGTAGGGATTTAATTCCGCTGAGGGAGTGGCTCTTTCCTGTGTAAATTCAGATAACAGTGGGACAAATGGCTCTTTCTTTTTTGAACATACGTCTCTCTTCATGCCAAGATGGTATTTGTTTAGTATGTAAGCAGTCGAGAGTGAATAGTGTCAACGTGTAATTGTAAATGTACCCTATTGACTGGAACATATTTTACAGGAGGGCTGTGGCAGCAGATGGTGTGCTATAACTGACTTCCTTTCTCGTTGCTTATTTATTCTGAGATTGGTTTTTTTTCTCATAACAGGCTTGGACATTTTTAACCTGGATAACTTTAAAAAAGGGGAAAATATATTAATAAAAAGTAAAAACAATTCATATATGTATATGTTTATACACTGTAAATAAATATTTTAGTGTTCTGTTTGTGTTATGTGATTTTATTAAATTTCTTTTCCTATCAGGCAAAATTGTAAGTACCTTCCTTACACTGTCATTAGGATATAGTGCTCTTTTAAAGGACGTGAGAATATTTTGAAACATATTTTTGATGTATTAATCTTTCAGCAGCAAGTTAGAATTCAAGAATTCTTTGAAGCTGATTTAGAAAAACAACCAATAAAAAACCCCACCCCAGTGTAAGCTGTGGTGTTTGGGCTGCATTCCTTCACACTTAACCTTGTGTTGGAAGAAATTCTTTTATTTTAATATATCCAAAATACCTCCCTCTCTTCCCCTCTGACCCAAAGATTTCATCATAGTTTCAGAAATAAGCGTTTTTCACTTTCCAGGCCTTATTTGAAAGGAAGAATGATCAGGTCTTTTAAAAATGAAAAAAAAAATACAATAGGCAAGGATGAAGTGAGACAACTACAAAATGCATTTTTTCATTCATCTTACTAGAATCTCTTTAAAGTCTGTTAGTGTGTACAGTGTCTCACCTTTTATGTACACACACATATATTTACATGTATGTATGAAATGCTGGAGTAGTGATTTAGGACCACCATTCATTATCTGGTGTGCAAAGGTTTCAATTGCTTGGACAGCTTCTCATTTCCTCTTTGTAAATCCTAAGGGCTTTGTCACAAAATCCCAGGGAACTGCTGTGGTACGAGCACTGCTGGCTGTGTCTGCAGGATGAGTATGCGAGGGGAATATTTAGAAAACCACACTGTCTTTCATGATGTAGAGCCTGTATTATTTTAATTATGTCATTTTTTTAGAAACATAAAGAGGAAACTTGAGCAGCAGGGATTAGCTTGAACATTTTAAGAATTACAAGTAGTATAATCTCATGTAGATGTCATATTTTCTCACATCTCTCCCCATTGCAGAGACTGTGGCAAGACTCGCCTTCATAGCACTGTTCAGTCAGGTGTATATTGTAGGGAAAATATAGCTGGTTGATGTGACTTTGATCACAGTTTAAGTGGTTTGTTGTTTTGTTGTCAGCATGTAATTACCTGGTCACCACTGAACTATACACTTAGGATCAATATCTGCAATATCTGCAGATAAAACTAGATGATACAGTTATGAAATGCTAACATGTGCCTAGAAATTTCTGAACAACCTTGTATACCTAAGCTGGCTATGTCTGCAGGGTCACACTGGCCCTTCTGCTGCCCTGCTCCCCTCCTCTCCTGCATACTACACTTGTGTTTTCATGTTTTGCTTGTACGTCTGCTTAGCTGACTTTCCCCCCTGCAACTAGAAGTATTCTGATAATTCCCTGGTTGCTATTTATTACAGTTGATTGTGAAAGTCCTCTTTACCAAGACAAACTTTGGGCAAATGCCATCTTGGGGAGTTTAGGCTTGACCCTTACCCAGCCCCTTACAGCCTGAGCTGTCTCAGCAGCCACTGCTACCTGGGCTGTTTTTAGGGCAGCAGGGCAGTGTAGGTACCCCTCAGCTGGCCTTCTCAAAGGGCAGGCATCTGATTCTCCTAGGATTGAAAGGCAAGTTGAGGATCTGTGATTTGAGCTAAATTTCATAAAATAGGTGGTAGGCCAGTTGTCCGAGCTGACGGTCTGCTCCCATGGAGGTGATGAGTGTCAGTACCTCCCCTTCCCATTGCTGTGACATCAGCTTTCACCATGTAAGTCTCATGGGCCAGGATTTACATGGACACCCCAACTCTACCCTGAGTTTAGCACCCTTTTCTCAAAAAATTAAACATGCACTTTAGGAGTAATGTGAGCATTCAAATACATTTCATTTATAAATATATCCAGATATCTTAGCTTTACTTTTGTACTTAGCTGCTAAACTAACTAAACTCAGCCGGGACTGCAGATGTATAGGCACGTGTAGGGAGGTTGTACCACCCTAAACCTACCTACTGTATATAACCTATGTGTGTATGGGGTGCTGGAGTGCCTGGTGTGGCTGCTTTGCTGCCCAGCAGCGGTGGTGAGCTCCAGCAGCAGCAGAGCTGGGGCTCTGCAGACCTCCAGGAGGAGCTCTGGGTTCAGCGTACAGCAAGAAACTCCAGCAGGCTGGAAAGGCTGCAGTTTCCTTACAGGACCTGATTTCAGTCTTACTGCTCATGCTGGAGGAAAAGGCCTGCCTGGAAGTGCTGCTCAAAAACCAGGGGGGAACCCTCCCACTCTTCCCACTCCTCCCACAAATCCCCACTTGGCCAGAGCTAAAATACTCTGTTAAATAATAACCACCTTCTCAGCTCCTTCTCTGGCTTCTATTTTCTTCCCTTCCCCTATGTCCACCTTGGCACCCAGCTTTGTTCCCTGCTCTGGAGTGATGCAGGAGCTAAGAAGCCGATCTTCGTGCAGCAGTTCACCAGCCCCCTCTCTACACACTCAGGCCAGGGCAAAGAGCTAAGACCAATCTCAAAGCTTTCAGTTAAAAGTACACATTTCAAGAAATTTAATACTGGTTCAGTGATTTGTGCCTTGCAGTGACCAGCTGCAAGCTGGATGTCATTGGAACACACTGAGGACACTGAACCGCAAGAGGGATTTCTCGGTCAAGTCTGTCTCGCAGACCCTGTGAGGGTTCAGAGCACGTCTGTCATTGCAAGGTAATGTCAGTCTAACTTTGGGTTACGTGGGAGCACGTGGGACGTGCCTATAGGGAGGTATTGCAGCTGCTGGTTTTGAGGCTGCTGATGTTTATGTGTAAAATTAATCACTTTGATTTATTGAGGATTTCGATCTTAAAGGTAAGTTTACCAAGGAGGGGGTTTATTTGGCATGAGAAGTTCCATCTGAACTGACACCTTCTTATGGCTGTAATGCAGTCTCAGAAGTTTATGGATAAACATAGGTTGGAGACATCACCTTCCACTTTTCAGGTTAAAACCTTCAGCTCCCAATGCTTTGCAAGCTGTCAGCAAAATATTTTAGTTAATTCAGTTTACTGAGCTAGGGAAAAAAAATCCCCCTCTGTGAACCAAGTTCTGGGAAAGGTTTGTAACAGCACTAACCTGAGAACAAATCTTATCTGTACTGTAGCAGACACTTGTGGTTGAACACAAAGGATTTTATTTTATAAAGAAGACAACAGGAGAAAAAAATGATGGGGGAAAACAGTAACTAGTTGAGACATTAATTTATGTAGCCTGAGAATCTGTCTAGAGCACATATTGTGTCTGAATAAACTGAAATCTGAGTCAACAGCTGCTTCACCAGAGCAGAACATAGAAGCCTCTTTGTTGAGAGAAGAGATCTTGTCCTATGACCTTTGGATAATCATGAGTCTTGTGTAACTCACGTCATTTGAAAAGTGAAAGATGTTGGTCTTTCCATGGTTTTCTAGATTCAGATCTGAAACTTGTCTCACAGAGGATGCCAGCAGTGAACTACAGCATGCTGACAGCAAAAATAGATAAAAGTAATTATTTGCATGTGTTCTGTTTCTCATGTTAACTCACAGCAAAGTTGAGCTGAATTTCTGATTGTTTAGTGCTCTTTCAGAATATATTACTTTGCACATTAATTTTGCTGCATTCTTAACTTATTTTTTAATTGCCTCTTTAGGTAGATACAACTAAGTCAGATCTGACTGGTGTTCTCTTCAGTTATCTCTACAAGAAACTAATTTTTTGGGCTGGTTTTTGTACACCTAAGCAGGAGCAATGTTTCCCAAGACACACAAGCATCTCACTGAATCTTACTCATTTTTTGGTGAAAGATTACACAGAGTGAGACAGTTTTCTCATCTGCTTTTTCCAATGCAAGTTATTATCCCCTTGCCAAATCCAAATCTAAGAGGAAGCTCCTGATGTTTTTGTTAGGTTTACAATTATCCTACAAGCTATGCTGCAAGATTTCTGAATTAATCCTGCACATCCACGTGCAAAAAAATAAACTCCTCAGGGCAAGAATTTTTCTAAATGTAAAAAGCAGCTTCCATAATAGAGCTCATGTCTATTGCCTCTGCTTGTCCCTATAACAGGTGTATTTGTCCTGCAGAATGAGGGGGAAATGGAGACCCCACCACACCACAAACCATCCACCCCATAACCTGGTTACCAGAAATGCCTGGAAAAGAGCCACAGGAAATTCGGGAGGAGACATCCTGTAGTTTTGCCACCTGTTGCAACTGCTGCCTAAGCTACATCCACCCATCCATCCATCCATCTATCTATTTTTCAGACACACAAAGCAATAATGAGATCTTAAAAGGTCAATGTACAGCCTTCTCCCAGTAGGTGCTTGCCAGATGAGCAATGCTTGACAAAACAACATTAACTGCCAAACGCCCAACCAAGCAGCATTTCATAGTCATCCTCAACATTCCCATAAAACAGCTGTGGCAGCTGTGGTTTCTTCTAGATGAAAAGCATTAATCCACATGGGGTTGAGAGAACAGAGGCTTGTTTCTCCACCTCATTCTAGTGAGTTCAATTTGAACTAGTAGAAGAAAGGAATATTATAAATCTAGAAGCAGTAAATAATTTATAAGCAAGGTTATTTAGACCTACTTGAAATCCAGTTGAGATATCCCAAGAAAAAGTTCCTGTATTGTACAGGCAAAAGTCTCACTGGATCAGCAAATCATCTAATTTTAACCTGCTGACAAGTCACGGGGATCAGCAGTAACACTAGGACTGCACCAACTGACTTGCTGTGCAATTAGGGTGAATCATGTAATTGCCTTCTTCCTCAGGTTCCTTATTTGCACAGCAGAGGGAAATACAATACCTGTCCCTCAGATACAAAGTGGGGACAAACTTTATTTGGAGAGCACTCTGGTGATCCTCAAGTCAAAGAAGTCCTCAGTATGAATCAGCAAGCCTTTCAGGTCTCCATGAAGAGCTTAAAAGGGCTGAAAAGGGGAAAGGTGTCCATGAAGATTGTGTTGAAAACCAGGAAAACACAGGTTGAAGCACTGCTTTTGAAGGCCTAGCAAAGGGTTAAGGTGCAGAACCTGATAACTTCCCTTAAAACAGGTGAGACTTGGCCACTGCTGAGAGTTAATCCCAGAATCCCATTTATTAGGCCAGGGCTTTAATCAGCCTCTGCTAGAAGGAAGACCCATGCTGAGGGTTTCTGCACTGTGGGGGGTGGTCTCTGAGAGATGATGCATGTCCTCGTCTCCCAAAGCCGAAGGGTTCACCTCTGGCTAGCAGTGACTTCGGAGGACTGAAATTACTAATCCAAGTTCAGCACTCCCATTTCCATACCTCCTCTTTCTCCAGAGCCAGGCTGCCCTGCTTTGCAGTTTGTGGTCTGGACAAGCCATACCAGAATTCCAGCCTGGGCTGGATGCTCCGATATCCTTAATGAGACAGAAAAGGCACAAGTCATACAAACAGGGGCAGGAAAAGTGAGGATCTGGGTTATACACTAGAGAAGTGCATTGAGGACTACTTTTCTCAATGTCGGGTAGAGGTTAAAGGTATAAATGGACAAAGCAAAGCTTTGCCAGTTGAGTTAGAACATCACTAGCTTTACTGAATTTTCATTTCAGTGTCAGGTGCTGTTCTGTTGCAGACAGACTTCATGTAAAAAATTCTTTCTCTTAAGTAAGAATAGCCTACACATCAGGCTTCCTGATTTATCCAGCTAAGCAGAATTACATTTGAGAACTCAGCCAATTACAGAGCTCCTTCAGTCTTCCTGTTACATGACAGCAAAAAATGCTTGTCTTGGAAACATCCTGCTTGTGCACATCCTGTGCTCTGGGCAGCATCAGTGTAACTGCCTGACCCTTGTAAAACAGGATTCTTCAATCCTAAAATCACTTTGTTTTGATGATGCTGGATAAACCTGCAGTTTCAGGCTTTTAAATATGACCAGCAGAAGAAAAAAGATGCTTTGTATGTGACACGGGCTTATGCTTAGACATGTCTCATGACAGCCTTTTCCTGACTCTAGAATGACCATCAGAGTGGTTCTGAACTCATCAACCCAAGGAGAAATTTCAAGAAAAACATTTTGTATTCCGGTATAAGCTATCCAGCTGGAGAATAAGCTGTAAACTGACCAACAGTCACTATTACTCCAAGGATGACATAAGTTTGTCATTTATATCTATTACAAGATAAGAATACATTTATCTTTTATTGTTTAGTATAAAGGACTGCATTTTCCCCATTTTTTCATTCTTCCAAATCCACATAGTTGCATCAGAAACAAAAGGTAAATAAAATCTTGGCAGATCAAAAACACTGAACAAAAGCCTTGGGCTCAGTGTTTTCTTCGCAATGCACAATGTGAGAAGGACCGAAGGCAAAAGGTTGTCCTTTGAAATAAGACTGGGATAAAGGTTAGCAAAGAAATGCCAGTGCTAGGGGAGAAGGTGTTCCGGAATGGGTTATGATTAACACAGAACCTAAACCACTCACAACACAGAAACTAACATTTAGTGGAGAAGCAGTTCTGGTCAACAAATGAGCGAACAAATTTTTACTTTCAAAGGGGAAAAACGCTCAAGTATAAACTATGGAAAAGGCAATCCCCTCTTCCCTTTCTATCTTTTCCATTCTCTCTCATCTTTCCTCTAGGAGGTTAAGATCCTATGCATTAACAATGTGTTGAAGATCATAAAAATGTAGAACAACCAACTCCACTGGTCAGTACACTGACTGCTCAGCCAGAGCAGTCTCCTAAAAGAGACACCTTTTGGAGATGGCTGCATTATCAGTTCTTAGATTCATTGTCAGATTCAAGCACGGATGTGAGGATATATACAGTGCAGTTACCCAAGCATCCCTTAAAGCAAGTCCTGTATTTTATGGGAAAAATATGTATCTAGGTTGGACCTGTCTAGTAATCTGAATGTTCTGATCTCTTGCACAATGACTTAATTGAAATATAGAAAGGAATGATAAGAAGGACCCCTAAGACCTGGCATTCCATAGAGTATTTCCTGTAGGATTCTTCCCTTCCTTGGTGATTTATGACCATGGTCTATTTATTTGTGTTATCTGATATTTCTAAAAAAAAAATGATTGCAGCAGCAACTTCAGAACGTAACATTTTTGAATTCCACCCACCCTGCCCAGCATATATCAGAGTCTGCCACAGCATAGGAAAAACTCCTCTACAAACAAACCACATGAAATTTCCTATAGAAAATTCTACTCAAGATGAAATTTTTTCTAGTTGAATAATTGCTGCTTCCTCATAGCTACACTTCAAAAAAGGAATAGAAACTGCAGAGAGAAAAAATCAAATTACTTAGTGTTCTAATGAGATGCAGAGTAAAACCAATCTGGGGCAGACATACCATCTAGAACAGGAGCTCTCCTGGTCCCTTTTCACTTCAGCTGTAAGACCCCAGCCCTTCCCCTGAGAATGAAGATGCTTAACACAAAGAGAAGCACAATTGCCCACTGGAAAGTGCACCACAGAGGCTACTCTCTCCTACCAAGGTCAGGTGCAGTTTGGTGAATTCATTTCCTCCCCTCCTTGAGCTGGTTCAATTGGGACTATTGTACTCACAGCTAGTGTTGTGGTGGGTGTTCTACACCCAACTAAAGGTTGTCACAGTGGGAAAGGTATGGAGTGGGAGTTCATAGGGACTCATTCTTGATTCAATACTAGTCAGCATTTTCACTGATTTAACAGTACACAAATCAAAAGCAGAGAAGTGGTGTGGGCAGACGGCAAGTGTTTGAAGGATACAAAGTCCTGCAGGATTAAAAGATGTAGTATTAAAGAAAAGCAAAACCCCAGTAAGATTAAACTACGCACTATGTACTAAACTCTAAAACTAAGGGGAGAAACCCTGTTGTAAATCAGTGGCTGAACTATTAAGACAATCACCTACAACAGATCAGAACAACGTGTTACTGGTTGCAGTTCTTGTAACTAGCTCACTCTGCTGCAATTCCAGTTTGAATACTCCTCTGTGCTTTTGGCAGGGCGCAACACTCCACTGTCAATTCTTACAAATGATATTGGAAACTTGGCTTCCTCTGTACTACAATTGCAGCAGTGAGTGAAAAAAGAAGGAAACACATGGAAAATAGTGCCAGAATGCATGCAAGTGCACCAGGAAAAATTCAGTATGGGATTGACGTAGAATACACCTAGATCAAGATGTTCAAGGCCATGGTGGGCTGTCCACCTCAAATTCTGCATGTCCTTTAGGGGGGATAACCATTCATTAACCAGTACCATAGCTGAAGCGATACCACACTGCTGCTGAAGAAATTTACTTTTTCCAGCTCAGTTTAGTGAAAACAAGATCCCCTTGAACAAAAATGTCTATTCATATGATACTAAATACTTCGGGTTAGCAAAATATCTTTTAAATCTTGAAGTCTTCATTCCTTTGCTCTCTCACGACCAAACTGTAAATTATATTAATGATTTCTTTAGTGTCTAGATTTGCAGATTTACCTGCTGTACTTTAGAAATCCCTGGCATGTACGACCCAAGCACCTTTCCAATATTTAAAAAATATTTATAGTTGTAAACCTAACAATATTTTAATAGACAAAGTTTGATCTTTTCAAATATACGTGGTATCTGACACATGATTTCAAGTACATTCAATAATGTGCCAAAACTTTATTGCGTTCACTCAACATCTATGAGGATTTAGGGAGGATATTAAAAAAAAAAATCAGTTCCTTTTTTACTTTTACCTGCAACAGAAGTACAGTAAGATTTCTGGTGTCACAGCATTCTCATTCATTTTCATGCAGACAATTTTTGGTACAAACAGGACTCAGACCAAAGGCTGAGTAAGTGCAGGAAACCTCTGAGGTAAGAGATGTCTCATTCTAGCAGTATTTTATCCTTCTACTAGACAAGGCATTAAATGTTTGGTTTTTTTCTACAATGCAAAAAAAGAAGGCAGGTGTTTTGTCCATAGTTTATTTCACCAGGAAAGTTTATACAGTTCTGCATAAAGGTCATTGTATGCACAGCCTGAAGTACAAAGCTCCCTTTGAAAACTCCAGCACAAAGACACTGCATATTGACAACATGAAACAACGATGTGGGTGGTATAGGGAAAAAAAAAATTAAAACAAAACAGCATTCTTCCTATTGGAAAAGCATAATAAAACAAGGCACTTTCAGTAAATAAGTGAAGAACAGAAACATGCTGTATCAAAGATTCCACAGAACTGACCCGGAGCACTGTAACAAAATTCTGCAGTAATGAACAAGGAAAATACAAAAAGGCACTACATAATCCTCTCCCTGCAACTCCCATTTCTCAACCAATTAGCCAACTGAACTTGGCACAATGGAGTTTTAATTATAAAGTGCATCTCCTGTCTTAATACATTTTGAAAAATAGGTTATACAACATAGGTACCAACATCCCCATGTGTACAATATATTGAAACAAAAATACACGGCAACTAGATTCAATCTAGTTATGAACTGTGCAGGAAAAAATATGGCTTCTTTACAAGTCTTTCAATAACCTCCATATAATCTGGAATATTTTTAAACAAACATGAATGCATTAGCAAGGTGGTAAGAGGTAGTGTTCTGAGTAAAAGGCAAACTTACAGATTTTATTGTTACATGGGTATATAACAAAGGTATCCCAGATTTTCAAAGCAGCATTACTGAACAAAAAGTATTACAGCATGCTATCTTGGGATGAAAATACACAGTGTTTTGGGGGTCTCAGATTAATTCTTTTAGCAAAAATGACCATTTTACAATGTCCAACTATAATCCTGTTTTGTAAGCACTTTTCTCTTGGTACTGAAGTTTTCCTATTGCATTGTATTAAAATTTCCAGAGAAACTTTCAACTTTAGAATTTAAAACCAACACATTCTCCATTCTTAAACACATTTTACTTCAGCAAGCATTATTTTATGGCTATAAGAATATGAAAACACAAATACCAAACAGATGAACACATCAAATGTGTCACAACAATGGCAATATATGACATAAGAGTTAGATGTGTTCCATGATTGAATGCGAAACTTTTGTCCTTCTGCTAGGAAAGTCAGCCAATTTGTGTATGTACACTATCTAAACTTTAGCTGATTTTAGCCCTTATTAGACTTCAATATATTAAATATATAAAGGCTAGATAAAAACTGAAATCAAAGCAGCACTGGGTATATTTCTTACATTAATAATTTGTAAGGATTTATGTAAACATTCAATATGTGCATTCTTGCTCTTTGCTGTGAATTCTTCACAGCTACTCTATGCTCCTACCCACGGATACATCCCAAACATGAACCTTTCCCAGGTAACAGCTGCTGCTGCTCAGCTATTCCTCATCCGCAGTATAGGCTACTTCAGCAACTTCAATTTCTGGGATAGGATTTTCAGCCAAAGAGCCACTCCAGCATGGCTCATGGTTCTCTTTGTCTGAGCTGCAACGACAAGATCAATAAGTGGAAACTGGTATGATTTTCTATAGCCCTTTTATGCAGACAATCCACAAAACATTTACAAAGGTTTTTTAACTTATCGCTTATTCCAGATCTAAAATTATCTGTCCTGAGGGCCTTTATGTAGCAGAGAGGTGCAGTAAAATGCTGAATTTCTCAGCTGTGCAGAATTAATGCAAGACCAAACATTTCAAAAAACATACTTTAAGAAGAACTAAAATACAAGTAAAATAATAGTATTTACCAGCTGTCCTCACCCAGGGTACCCTGGTCTGCTTCTACTGCAGAAGACTCGACCTCACCACTGCACTCACTTTCTTCTCCTGACATTTGACGAGTCATTTTTCCTAAAGATAAATCCCTACAACAGATAAGAACAGAGTACCACCAATCCATACAGCAAATATTAGTCACCGAAGAACTGTTTGTTTCATTTTAACCTTGGTCGTTTCTGCAAAAAGACTGAAAGTAACCTTTCAATCTCACTTCTGCATGTCCTGTGTCTTTTATTAGTACAGAGATGGCAGGGCTTGCACTGGGTCGCTATTTAAACAGTTTATTTGCTCCAGGTGCTTATTCCTAAACTAAATCCAGTCCTCTAAATCTTTGGGCCACCAAGATGATTAGAGGAATGGAGCACTTCTCCTTTGAGGAAAGGCTCAGACAATTGGGATTGTTCAGCCTGGAAAAGAGAAGGCTTTGGGGTGACCTAATTGCGGCCTTCCAGGACCCGAAGGGAACCTAAAAGAAAGATGCAGAGAGACTTTTTACAAGAGCCTGTAGTGACCAGACTACTCCCCCAAGGGGGAATGGCTTCAAACTGAAAGAGGGTAGGTTTAGATTGGGTATTAGGAAAAAAGTCGTTATTGTGACAGTGCTGAGGCACTGGAACAGGTTGCCCAGAGAAGCTGTGGATGCCCATTCCTGGAAGTGTCCAAGGCCAGGCTGGATGGAGCTCTGAGCAACCTGGTCTAGTGGAAGGGGTCTTTATTCATGGCAAGGAGTTTGGAATTTAGATAATCTTTCAGGTCCCTTCCAACCCAGGCCATTTTATCATTCTGTGGTTGCATGACAATCTAGTAGCTTTAAAAAATTCAAGTCCCAGAGGAGTGTCTATGACTTTAGGTAAAAAATTACCACCAGACTAAGACATACATCTCTTGCCTAAATGGCAGAAGGATTATAACCAAAACATAGTCAGAAGGAAGACAGGGAGGATGATAAAAGGATTTCTTCAGTAGTTTCTCAAGTTTCTCATTGTAACTTTACAAAACCACACACGAAGTTTCAGAGCAATACGTTTTTCCACTAGTGATAAAGATAATTTTTTTCTTAATGGTAACACAAGATAATGGTCCAGCTAGCTTGGCTATAAATGGGAATATGGTCAAATATGTAGATTGACCAAAGAAATCCTTTTTCCCAAACCATTTCTCTATGTGGAAAACATACATCAGTTTAGCACTGAAAGATGTGACTTGAACTGGAAACAAAAGCTTGTGATCCATTTTGTGTTTCAAGTGATACTATTATATTCCTTTCTCTTTTCAAACTGCTCTAACTACTGTTTCTGCTGTTTTATTTTAATGCATGCATTTTGGGTACAGCCTTAGCAGTACTCTGTAACGTGACTATGTTTGAGCCAAATCCAGCAATATGTGAAGGCCTGCAAGTCTCAGGACTTGTCCAACTGCCCCCCTGCCTCACACCCACTGTAGGTACCCGGCCTTTGGAGTGTGCAGGCCTAAGATGCTTAATTCTTGTTAGGCCATCAAATAAAAATTCTACTTCAACAAGGCCAAAGACAGACACATTTCTTTTGTGTTCATTTCCCATCAGACAAGCTGAAGTTCTTAAACAAGATCGTAAATTTACTTGGTAATTTTTGCAGCTAAAAGTCACAGAAGTTATTTTCCCTCAAAACTTTGGACAATACTTGGCCGACCTTCAATAGTTTTGTATGTCTGGGAAACTAGCAGTTGTGTTTGTGTATTTAACAAACATCATCTATCCTCAGGGAACACTAAAAAATAAAATCCCTTTTTGCTATTCACACCTTTTTAGTTTTAGTCACACAGAATTTCCTATCATGATGTTTTAGCCAAATGCAAGTTATTTAACTTTTCCTGACTATGTCACTATTTAAGCCAGCAGCATGTCATAACCTTCTCATCAAACAGGGCAAGCATCTTCCAAATGTAACTACTTGCCTTCAGGAGTGAGCAACAAACTGAATATGGTATTCTGATCAGAATTTTCAGTCAGCCACAATAATTCAATTTAAATTCTTTTCCAAAGATAGTTCACTAGAACATTGTAAAGTGTGATTTCTTAGTCAACCTGGATATGCTGGACTCAGTAACGCACACAGTATTAAAATAAAATTTATTTTAAGTTGTTTTTTTTTTTAATTTCTTCACTGCCCCTCGTCTGACACACACACAGAGGGACTGTTTGTTCATCTGATCTCATATTAGGAAGAAATTCTTTACTCTGAGGGTGGGATACACTGGAACAGGCTGCCCAGAGAAGTTGTGGATGCCCCATCCCTGGAAGTGTTCAGGGCCAGGTTGGATGGGGCCTTGAGCTACCTGGTCTAGTGGAAACTGGATGATTTTTAAGGTTCCTAAATAATTCTGTGATTCTGAGAAGTTCTAATGGACCATAGGAATTTACTCTTTTGCTAAGGAAATGCTGCAATACTGACTCAGCAGCCCTAATGGGACACTGGATAGCTCCACACCAATTCCTCAGCTCCTGCTACAAAATTTAGCAGACAGGCACCATTTTCCTTTAAGTGGACAATCTCCCATGCTATTTAAATGCTACCTCCAGCATCTCATTCCAAGCAATTCAAAACAAAGTAAAAGACATTATTTTAGACATATAACTGCTTGATCACTATGCTCTGTCAAAGCTTTGAGTACAGACAGAATTTTACAACTCAAAGCTATTTTTTGACTTATCTTTAGCAGGGCATTTCACATTTTCAACACTTCAAAAGCAGAACAGAATCTTGCTCTATCATTACAGGACTTAAAGGATTAGGAAACAATCACAATTACTTTAGAAGGAAAAGATAGGACAAGTTTCTCAGTCATTTGTACTAAAGGGCTTTTAGCCAGCATATGAGAAAGAGCTTACTGAAAATATTGCTTTGTATGTGGTTATGTAGGGAAAATGGTTTCCAAGACAGAGCTAAAGCTGGTGCTTGTGACTACACAGAGAAAATGCTTTAATGGAGATAAACTCCTAAAACCCTTAAAATTTCTACATACCTAATTCTTCTTTCAACAGCTTCGATATGAAGTTGCTTTTCAGTTAATAATTTCTTCAGTGATTCAACCTCCCTTTGTTTTTCAAGCAGTTCTTTTTGTAGGCGATAATTTGTTTCCTCCAGAGTTTCACAGAAAGCCTAAAAGACAAATTTAAGAGCATCTTCAATTTAACTTCAGTGGACTGCATTTATTGAATTTTCTCTTAGGAATACCAACCTGTAACAGTATTATAGCTGCTTTTCTTCAGATTGATTACTATAAAAATCTATGTACATTTTAAATGAAATTCTTAATAAAATAATGCTGCTTTGCTTTGAATGATGAATTTATTATGCTGAACTGCAATGCAAATACTTTAATCACATCGTTTGTTTGTCTCATGAGACTTCAGAAAAAGTAGTCCCTGATTTTGAACGTTTTTGCCTATATCGATCATAAACTGAATTCCCTGCTCCCTTTTCTCATAAAGTTTTGTTTCCACATGACTTGAAAGTCAGTTTCAAAGTATCTTTATATTCCCATGATGCGAGGAATATTTGGATTAAGCACATGTTCCTCCCTTACCCAGGATAAAGACAAAGCTGTACAGTTCCGTACCAAACACCTGCTACAAATATGAAGTCATGACAATCAGAAGACTAGTTCAAAAGTATTCTGAAAAAGTTTAATGGGATGCTGTGAACACGGAGTACTCAGCCATGACAAATATGCTGTGCTCCTCTGCTGAGCATGACACGTATGTATCACACCCCCACAAAACCAACGTGAAGAGCCCGTGTATAACGTGACATTGACTGAGTGCAGGAAGTGACAGAAGCGTTGGCACAGAGCCTGCTCATCTATTACTGGAAAGCACAAGTCTTCCAACAGTCATGTGCAATTCTGATTTAATAATTTACATGTTCTCTATAAATAAGAGCCCCACGTGGGAGGCTTTCTTGGCTTAATACTACCTGCAACTAACCACTAACTCAGAGACTGCTGAGTATAAACATTTTATACAAGCTCGGTTATGCTGTTAATGCACTGTTTCCCTAAAGAGGAGTTACAAGCTACAAACATCAAGAATATACTATCCTTTTCTTAAACTGAAGCAGACTCTTGATCTGTAAAATGTTAAGTTTTCCTATAATTATAAAATACAAACAAATGAGGAGTTTTCAATTCAATAACCCTATTTTTTTTCACAGAATTTTCATTTATTTTATTGACTCAGATAGAACATTTATCCTTGTTGAAAGGCACTTGGAGACCAGTCATGAGTTAAGCCATAGCTTTATTCATGTCTACTAGAGCCAAGAGCACGTGTCATGCAATTAATTCTACACACAGCATTTGTAGTGATTGCTTTAGCTATCACTCTGGTTAAACAGTCATCCCATTTCAGCCAAACCAATTAAGTAAATTATACTGCTCTATGTAAAGATACTCAAGGTTGCTGGTACCCTAACTGAAAATTGGACATTATTTCCTTAAGAATATAATTAAGTTTATTATTTCAACCTTTAGATGTATACACATGGAAATTTCCCTATACGCAATATTTTTATCTATTTTGTGTAAGTGTTGAAAACTGTTTCAGTGTTCTGTATGAGAATTGAATAAAAGCCTTTTGGAAAAACTCACCTCTATCTGCAGTCTGGGTTTGAGCTGCCCAAGTGAACAGAGTTACTGTTCACAACTGAGTAAGAAAACATCAATATATTCTGAAGGATGCTGTAATAGCAGAAAAGTGAACCAAAGCTGAGAAAGCTCATTACACACTGTTCCCTATCTCATTCTTTAGACAGCTGGACACCTGGACTCTGGAACAATTTTAATACCCAGGCTGGACTAATTTTCCCTGTAATTTGGAAAGGAAAACTGGGAGATAGCTTTGCTTCCTTCTTTGGTGGATCATGAAACAGAGATGGCTGGGAAGAGATCTGTGGAAACAACTACCAAGGGTATGATCGAAAAAAAAAGAGATTTAGTGAATATTTTGCCTACTTTTCTGTGATTAAATTTCTAGGCCTAACCAGCTTCTAATGGAGCAGGTACCTGTATCCCTCCCCCAAAAAAGATAAAAATGTTTTGGAAAGTCCTTGGAATAACGGAATAGACATAAACCAAATAGAAGATATCCATATTTTCCATTATCAGGAAAACAGTAGTAGAGGATTTTTTCTGTAATGCTTCAGATGGAAATAGAAAGGCAAAACAGAAGTAAGTTTTGAGACATCTTTAAAAACGATCTCCAGGAATACGTATGTGAACCTCAGTGCTTTTCCTGTATAAGGCAGTCCAGGGGGGAAAAAAAGCAACAAACAGCAAGGGATGGATAGAGATGCTTCTAGTATGTAGGACTTCAGGCTCCTAACAATCAGAAGCAAGACAAAAACCATGACCACAACCATAGATTTCAGGTTGAGCAGACTTCAATCTCTTCTAAAACCTGCTTGGAAGAAAGAATCCATGGGAAACCACCGAGGAGCAAAGAGCAGTCCAGGAGAGCTGGTTGATATTTAAGGCTCACCACCTGCAGGGTCAGCCAGTACAGATCAGTGAGCAGAAAGCCAAGCAAAGGTTACAGGAGGCCTGTGTGAATGAGCAAGATCTCCTGAGCTCAGGCATATAAAGCAATTCTACTAGGGGTGGAAGCATGGAGAAGACACAGGAGAAATGTAAGGATGCTGTCTAATCTTACTGGGACACGATCATGACAGTGAAGGGCAACCTGGAGCTGAATCTGGCAAGGCGTGTGAAAAGAAACAAGAAAAGGATTCTACAAGTACAGAATCAAAAAAGGATGACAGGAAACCTTGGATTTGTTGTCTTGATTGGAAAGACCAGCCTTGAGTAATCTCTTCCCTGAAACCAGAAGGAAGGGCAAGACAAACTTACCTGCAGCAGGGGAAGACCAGGTCAGGGAGCACTTAAACAAACTGGACATACTAATGTCCATGGGACCTGAGAGGTTTTTACTGTGCTGGTGGTCAGCCACTGGAGCAGGCTGGACAGACAGGCTGTGAAGTCTCCTCTGCAGAAGATTAAAAACCTGACTGGACATGTCCTGGGCAGCCTGCAGCAGCTGACCTTACTTGAGCCAGGAGGGTTGGAACAGATGACTCAAGAAGTCCCTTCCAACCTCACCCACTCTATAATAAGGTGGGGTATCTCTTGGAGAATTTTATGACAGCTGTCTCAACAACTTCACAGAAATGGGTAATAGCTAACACTACAACAGCACAGCTGTTTTAATGGCTTGATTAAATTCCAGTGGAAGAATAACACAGATTTCACCACAGTATGCATGATTCAAATTTCAATGAAGAAGACACTTAAATAGCAATGATGGAAAGTGATTGTACAGAAATCAAATATGAGCTTGTAACACAAAAAGCATACCAAGCCTTTCACATGCACACAGTAATGTAACAAGAGCCAAGGCACTCCTACATAGACACAAACAAACTGCTAAATATAAATTTAGTTGAAGAAGCATCATTTAACATTCATAATTTCTGCAAGACTAACCATGTATGTACAATTCTAAAACACATTTACTCTATAAAGCAAGAAAACTAAGATCATCTGCTCTAGACAGCCTTGATACAGCTCTGCATGCCAGTGAAACTTACTTCTACTGAAATAGGCTGCAGCACATTTTATTTGTTCACTATGCTCATATGCATGCTGAAAGGCTGCTGGTTTACAACGCTACTTGACACTACTTAGTTTCCCACAAGAATTCTATTTTTGGTGGTGAGAATTAATCCTTTAAGTACATTCATTACATGAGAAGGCATCCCTTCCAATGACACAGGTGTTGCAAGTAAATGATCTTTCAGGTTCCTTCCAACCCAAACAATTCTATGATTCTGTGATTGTATAGCAAGAAACATTTCCCTGCAAGACCTGATGTCTAAGGTATAAGCATTGTAACTATGTGCTGAATGTAAACTTATAAAATCTCTCCTTATGTAAGTAGTTGCTTTAAAAAACAAACTTCATCCGTGGCTCATAAAAGGGAAAAAAAATGATATATTTTGGGACGAGGATGAAGTACAGCAGTCAAAGACGATCAGTGTGCACCTATTATCAGACTATGCCCATTCTAGAAACACATCCTTTTGGGATTTTTGTGAAAGAACAGAAACAGAAGTGTTTGATTCCGTATCATTACACAGATTTTACAATATTGTAACAACACTTGCCTTTTGCATTCTGTTTCTATCATACTACTTAGCACTTACCCTGCTCTCTTCTAGACTGTCAAAAGGACCCGGAGGATCATCCAGACAAAGAAATTCTCTCACTGCAAGGCTTTACCAAATAAAAGAGAGTCAATTACTTGAAGTACAAAACCAGCAACAACACTTTAAAATTATCACAAAATGGAGGTATTTCTTTAAGTGACACAAAAATTTACATCCTCAAATTTACTCCCAAGAATTCAAAACAATGTTAATAAACTTTCAAGTTTCAGTTGTATGTGTTACCAGGGACGTATTTAAAATGTAACTTATGAAGATGAGTAAGCAATTTCAGAACATGATTTTTCATGATTTTTTAAAATTTTCACAGAATTGTTGCTACATGACAACTAACAAGTTTATCATTTTGGTATTGAAGAGATTTGAAAATTTCTCTTGGAGAAAAATAACTATTACAGGATGGATGAAAAAGTATGCTTTTAAAATCCATATGCATCCCCTCAGGTGGTATCAGGGGATTTAAGCATAAGCACTGAAACACGTTCACCTGTCTCCATTTTGCTAAGATCATAATCCATTGACATATACACATTATATAATTTTTATATATAGTATATATTTTTATAAAAATAGTAAGTTATAAAATAATAGAAGACAAAGTTAATGTGCCATGGATCTACCACACAGCCATCTCTAAACGCACATTTCAAACTAATGCATTCCACTTAGAATTGCATAACAGTTGTCATCCCCCTCTGTGCATTGCTTTGCAAAGGCCAGGAGAAGGAAGTAGGTGTAATCCTGCGGTTTACTACAGAGTATTTCAAGCATCTGTCTCATTCTACCTTCTATATTTAGATTACTTTCCACAGAACTCCTAAACATCTCCAAACATGTCCCTTCAGCCACCTTTTTAAGACTTTCTTCTCGGCTGTATTCATTCTTCTTCAAATAACCTCAGATCAGAACACTGTATTCACAATTAATCAGCAAGTAGTAACAGGAGCAAGGCTGTGCTTGCACTCACTACTAAAAATCTTTAAATCATCTCCTACTGCAATGAATGCACAAAAATGAAAAATGTGAATCCAAACTTAATTTCCTGTCTACTCCTCCCCCCTGAGTCCCATGGAAAGGTGAGGGCAAAGGCAGTAATTTTCTGCCTTCCACTCATTCCCTGCATTTGAGGTATTCATAAAGTACAAACACAAGAAAGGAAACTTTCACCCAGCCACCATCCTCATCAACCAGGTTTGGCAAGCAAAATGAGGAGAAATTTCTTCGAACACTAACACTTTGAACACTTTATTACACTATCACTTTTAGTTTTAAAAACACTTCAAAGAACATTTATCTAAAATACACCGAACATTTACTTCGTTGTTCCTTTACCTAAAATAGACACCTGATGGCATGAACATTTATTTGCAGCCTAGCTTTGCTCTGAGAGTCTGCTCCAACCCTGCTCTCCCCTCTGTGTGCTACACCTCTTCCTTTCATTTAACAAATAGAGATTCTGCCTTAAAAGTACTGCAGGGATCTTTCCTACCCTGTGACAGAGCTTGCTGTACTCGTGTGCTGGCTGACACCCCTGTCCAGGGAGGAGACATGCCAGCACTAGGGAGGGCAGCAAGGGGCAGTGCGACACACGGGATCCCCGCCTCCGAGCTGACCGAGTTCTTCCCTTACAAGCTTCTTATACAGGGTGGAGACAGGGCAGCTCTGTCATCTATATAAAGCCAGATGATGCTTCTGTTTAGCAGGTTACACTTCTTTCTCCCACTTCACGAGCTATATGAAATTTTCTTGAACACATTTAACTCCGTGGGTGGATTTCAATTTGATCTTTCACTGAATCTTCAATACAATGCAAAACATGAGAATAAGTCTATAAAACACAACCAAGTGTGTAAAACACACTAAATTTAGCCACCTGCACATACCATCCTCCATTTTATCTTTAAAATACTTAGTGAATCTAGTTTTATTAAAAAATAAGTACACCAAATGAGGTCTCCTATCCCTGAAGGGCAAATTTCCCACTGTCAAGTACATAAAGCATAAAGAGAAATAAACCAGACTTCTCTACAAAGAGAAAAGGCTTTTTTGGTTTAGGTCTGACTCAAGCAGTTTGACTTACTTGCAAAACTAGAGAAGTAAATGGTGAGCTTTAAAGGAGAAAGCAGGGTCAAATGCTCACCACTGCTCCTGTGTACAAGTATTAATTCCCATTAACAGTATATTTATTCTCTGATAAGTGGGTAAAAATTAGATGGCTCAAATCTTGCTCATTCTAGTTACTTCTTGAGGAATTCAGAACTTCCATAGATCCAAACATTAGAGCCGTATCAACAGGTTATACAGTTTATAAAAAAATTTTGTCTTCATGCAGAGCCCTACATGGACAGAAGTTCTCAGAACCACCAGTTAACCATCTCTTCATTAGCCAAAATACAAACTGATTCCACAAGCATTTTATTTTAATTCCTTTTTGTATCTGACAACCAGCGCAGTCTAAAAGCTCCAGTTTGGAGTTTCTTGCCTCAAATTATGGCAAACACTATTTTGTCCAATATGGTCCATCACTAAGATACAAACAAGCCAGCTGAAATGCTGAACTAGCTGCA
This sequence comes from Platysteira castanea, assembly GCA_013397175.1. Classification (NCBI taxonomy): domain Eukaryota; kingdom Metazoa; phylum Chordata; class Aves; order Passeriformes; genus Platysteira; species Platysteira castanea. The sequence goes on from VYXC01009310.1 coordinate 272,615, forward strand.
ATATGAAGCATAAAGAGGACTGCAGATCTATTTAAGCAAGTCCATCTGACTCACGAGTGTGTCTCCAGCAGCATAACAGAACTTACATTTAGGGACTATTAGAGACTGATTCCTTTTCTTTTTGGCACACCTATTATTGTGTAATTTAATTATTAGGAAATTTTTAAGCTTCTCAGCTGCACACCTCACCCACAATCATATTTAATAGCCATTGACACAGAAACTCACAGGTTGAGCCCCATTTCTTTATGAAACCATTTAAGCTTTGTCTCTGACATCTCACAACAAAGCTTTGCCACTCAGCATTACATACTCCAGGGTGACTATGAATCATCAAAATATTAACATTCTTTACTCAGCTTCCCTCTCTCCTTTGATGATTTCACACGTCCTGTTGAGCCAGCCATTACCCAAGACAACAGACTAAAGAGAACGCTTCTTGCAGCCAAGTTTTTCTGCAGCTTCATCTGTTCTTGCTTGCTTTCTCTGTACCTCTAACAGACACCTCCCTTGAAACTGAAAGCTGTGTTTTAGCACTGAACTATGGGGAAGTATAATTCAGATTCCCAGAGCAATAACCTTTTTTCCCCCCCTTTTTAAGTTCCTCTAATGATTTTAATGAAACTTTCTGACTATCGCTGAATACTGAACTGATTCAGAAAACTAGTGATATCAATACCAATAGTTATTTTCCAGGTTGCAAAAACCAGTTGAGTTTGCAAATCTGTCTGGGTGTACTTATTGTCATTTTATTCTTGAAGACACAAGAATAGACATTAGTCACTGAGTGCCTCAGGATCCTTTTACAATAGTTTGTGATCTCATTGCTCATTCCATTTTCCAGATAATTTCAAGATGCTCTGAACATCAGTGTCCACAGCTGTGATCTAACATTCCATAGGTACGACCCCTATATTTCCCCTTTTCCCCTTGTCATTTTATACAAGCCCCATCACGACTACTTGTTTGTTAGATTTCCCTCTACAAGAGACACTATATAATTTTTATTTACCTGCTTACCACTTTGGGTTTTTTTTTTACTACAAGCAGTACCAAAGTCAGACTGACATACAAATCCCTATGTTCCAGACTCAGCAGTTGAATGCCCTATAAAAACATGTCAAATGTAGTAATAGCCCTTCTACTAAAACGTGAAGTAGATACGAGCATTATATGGTCTCACACCACAGCTTGCCAAGTGTACAATTTAGTTCCTTTAAAAGTCTTGAAGGAACTAGGTTTGCTTTAGAAAATTTCTTAATTTTTGTTTTGGATGAAGTTTCAGATGATGACAGTTCCTCAGACTCATTCCTCAAAGAATCTCTAGTACAGCGACCTTAACGTTTTTATTTCTGGTGCTGCAAAAGATTTTAGAACTAACTGCTTTGCCTCTAGCAAGTTTCTTACTTAAATTCTCTTCTGGTCTGTAATAAAATTATTTTACACTTCATTTGTCAGAATTATGTTCTACTAATTTTCCTGCTTTGGAAGAATCTTCCACTTTGTATGAAAAAAGATGCTGTTCAAAGAAATCTTTGCACTTTGCTGCTTAAAGACATTATGTTTTTTAAACTATTAACACTTTCTTGATTTGTGGTTTACATTTACTTATGTACAGGAATCTATAAAGATACTCCTATTACTATCATGTCATGTCAATTAGAAACCTGTAGTTTAATAGACATTTTAAGAACTAATTGCATAATAGTGTAGGTACTCCTCATCATGAAAACCTAACACTTAATCCTAGTAAAAATTAACAATATATCAATTCTGTATTAACAGAGAAGTAATGTTTTAGGAATAAAGATGGGATTATTATAACATTTTAAATATTACATAAAAAAATATTACACATTTTAAATGCACAAGATGAATGTGACTGAAATTCCTCACCACACTGCCCAAAGATATACTGCTGGAGTCTAGGAGTTTTGTAAGAGGAGCATGGACAGAAAAAAAAGCCACAAATGCACATGCAAAGCTTAATCACATACCAGTTAGCAATATCTTTGTGAGCTACTAGGTTCTGGAGGAATGCCTGCAGCCCCAGCTGTCGATCTTCCAAGAAGTCAGGATTGTAATTATCCTTGAACCAGCGCTTTGGTGGAAGGGCCAACCGAAAGCCCGGAAACATATCTTTTAGCTGAAATTGCAACCAAAGACAAAAAAAATTAAAAATTTGAGAAAAATGCTGATTTTGTCACAGGCACTGACTTTACTCCGATTTATGAGGTACTTGTGACTTCTGCTAAGTTCAAGCACAAGGTAAGTCTCAACCCTAAGTACGATCCAAACTACAGCTTAAATTGTGGGCACAGTTCTGTCACTTGCTGTGCTGCCTTATCCAATACAGTGCCTTCTTTGTATTTTTCCTCAAATTTAACACATAAAAATAGGAATCAAAACCTTTGCTTTGTTATTTAATGTCTAAATCTGCTATTTAAAGCCTTTAAATAAAGGCTTTAAACATGTAAACATAAAATATAAACATATAAAAACTGTAAACATAAGAAAACAGTATGTAAAAAGTATCAGATGAATAATAATTTCAGTGGTATTTCTTCTAAAGTACTCAGGGATAATAAGTACTATATATACATATATATAGAACAAAATCCCATTACAGATCTACAACTCTGCAACTTGTCTTTCTTGGGGGGCTAAAAGAATAAATTAAAACACATGCATGAGATACTTCTTGTAAAGAGTAGTTCTTTGTACATCTAGAATAATAAATTTTCAATATTCACGTATGGCTCAAACCCTAGTAACATGCAAAGTGTATTTCTGAGTTACTTAAATAGCAATGGGGTATAGTTGACATCAGAAATACCCAGAATTTTTCTCTGAATTCAGAAATAAAATATACAAGTGACCGAAAGCATGAAATTATACAACAATGAACCTGTCCCAAGGGTGCCAATTATTTTTCTAATATGCATGATAATCAAAAAAACTTCAACACTCTGATAAAAACCCCCAATTTTTCAAAGTGATGCTTGACAAAGAAAAATCTGGGAGAGGATTTACAACCAACACGAAAAAGCAAATAGGTTTTACAAAATCTGGTATCTCAGCTGCCACAAGAATTGCTTCATCTTTTTTTCTGAATACAGGCTGTAGCCAACTTCTGTCAGAGATGTTTTACACACACCTATTATATTGATATGGATGTTGGAGAAAATGCTAATGGGTAGCTCTTCACCAGACTAAGTTTTAGAAAAGTTAGAACAGATGCTGCATTTCAAATAAGAGTCTCTCTACACACTTTAAAGGACGAACCACATTACTGTATCACCTTTGCTCATGTAAGTATCACTTCACAGCATGAGGTGCTTTGTAAACATCACAAGTATTGTTTATTCAAACAGCCCATGATAACAACTAGCTCCTTATTTACAGAATAGTTTATTGTCAAAGCCTCGCTCTTTATTACTGAATTTAATTATTTAACTATATGTTTTCCTCTTACTGCATTTCATCTTGATATTAGACTCTTCTTTATATCTTTACCTTTGGTCCTACAAAGTTTTTTATTCTCTTACCAAGTTACGATTAATACCATATATATATAAGAACGTATCTGAATAGAACAGAATCCATAGAATGTAACAAAATGAGTTCCTGTTAGTTGTACAGAAGACCACAGATAACCATTGCTGGGAAAGCTTTTCAACCACACAGACGTCTGCTTAAAGGTACTTTTACTTGTCTGGCCACATAGATCATGCAATTTAATTTAATTCTAAAGAGAGAGTACTCCTACCCACAGATTACTCCTGTTGTGGATGAAGGGTGTAAGAGTCAGCTGCTGTCAGTGGACTAATTTTCATATGCACAGTCCTGGAGCATTATTTCTTGAGCACTCCTCAGACATAGCAGGAAAACCCGTGGGTCAGACAACTTCTTCTGGCCATGATTGCTTGCTTGGACCCAGCCCCTTTCCTGCTCCTTCCTACACCACCACGTGACACATTACACATGTCACATGAGTCACAGTCTTGGGAAGAAGTAGTAAACTTCTTGGTTCTTAAGACTGGCCATTTCATTACACATTTTCAAACTATTAATATGTTACTATTTTGTAATTCAGTATTTCCTGAATGGTGGTATGTTTAAGCTCCTAGAGTTCATATTATAAAAAGTATAATGTCTTACAGACCAAAGAGTAAATGGTTTAGGTGTACACTGAAAGATGAAAAAGCTTCAGACAGTGACACAAACTTAAAAATAGAGATTTTTCTTTAAACAGAAGTACTAATACCTAGAAATAATGCTAAATATTTTTGCCCAAGATTTGACGGCAAAGACTAAGGGCTTCACTTGTAAAACTGAAATATTTATTCTAATAGATATTTAGGCATTTTAATTTTTCAAAGCACTGATAACCACACAAAGTCAATGGAGGTAAGCCAATTCTTGACCTATACCTGACATAGGTGATCAAAATGTAAACTGCTGAATGACTTTACTTCCAAAATCTGAGTTGAAATACCAAGATCATCATCTCAAAAGAACTCAGGCTTTTGCCAATATCAAAACATTCCTTAACTTAAATAGACTGTACTTAAGACAGGAATTGCTTCAGAAAGAAATCTCTAAACTAATTCACATTCAGCAATTTAGTTTTAGACTCCACTGGTGTTTCAAAGGTAGCCTAGAAGATATTCAATTAGGTCAAATCAAGAACCCAGAGAAATTTTTAAGTTCCAGTCCATTTTCAAAATTTCAGCTAAATTCAGTTCTTAGTTGATGAGGCACATTAATCCAAAGTGATAAGCTATAAAAAAAATCCCTTACTACAGTAAAAAAAGGGCATGTTATAAGGTTCATGTTGAAAGGTTCTAAGGTATAAGGTTCTAGCAGAAAATGTGTTGAACTGGCAAGGCAAGATTATTCTCAGGAGTAAACAGTGGACAAAAAAAAAGTCCAATTGTTTCTCTACTTCTGATAGCCAACCACTACTTAGCAATCATAAAAACCTGTGCTTTTCAGACAAGCATTTTTTCCTTTCAAGTACTCTAAAAATATTAAGTTATTGACCCAGAATTCCTATTAACCTGGTGAATTTCCTCCTTCATCTTTAAAGATCTGATATAGTATTTCACTATTAACTTTGAAGACACTGAAAACGACTGAAGACTGACCAACATACAAAGAACTTATGTTCATGAAACTTTATGAACAAAAGCAGAGTTTGTTACACAGAAAAGGACTAAATAAGTACTGGATCATTCCTGCAAGAGAATACCAGCCCCTAGTTCTATTTCTACGCAGGGGATAAATATTCAAGAGTAATTTCCTTTACCATATAAACTGGGAATAAATACAAAGTTTTATGCACACTAATAGCTTCAGATGATGTTGTTACCTCTCCTTCACATCAGCGGTAGCTGTTTCATGAATCTTTGAAAAAATGAGGAATCATATTTTTGCGGTCATTGATACAGTATGTGCTTCATATGCATTAAAACCAGAAAAAATAGAAGAAGTGACAAAAAATACAAGACATGAAAGCAGGTAGTAAGGAACTTACCAGTGTATAATTCCTACCTTGTCATTAAGCCTGGAGAAATCCGTGTATCGTCTGAAAACCACCCAGCTTTCCTCTGGACTTCTCTTCACCAGTATTTTGTATACCTGTGTGGAAAGACAGGAGTATCAGAAAAATGTGCCAAACTTCACACTGCATTGTCTGGAAAGCAGACATGTGTTATGCACATAACTTGTGCATAAAAAAATTCTTAATTAGAATAAAAGAAAACCAAATAACAATAATCAGTACATAGAGTTTAAATTAATTTCAGAATTTAAGGAAGGACCTTCTGTAATTCCTAAATACACTTAACTATTTCTGTCTTTAGGAAAGAATGTATTGCCCCGCAGAACAAAAGTCTNTTATTAGGAGGATTGATATTCCAATGCCTAAACACAATGAATCTAACAACAAACAACTTCAACTAGAAAACATTAAACAAGTGTCTAATGTCATAACTTTACTTTCTCCAATGTAAGGAAAGAGAGATTCTGCAATTGTACTGGATTATTTTTCCCAGTCTGTATGTAAAAAATATAATACAAGAAAGAAAAATGTATTTTTAGAATCATAATGATAAACAATCCCTCATGTAACCAATTCTATTTAAAACCTTTTCTAATCTGTTACATAGTAGAATCTTTTCCAGTATTTCATGCTGTCACAGCAGGTTGTTTTAGCTGGTAAGTGTATTTTTCTTGTTGCAGTCCCAACATGTGATAACCCCAGTGCTAGCGAACTTCTGTAAGGTCTGAGACTGTNATTAGAATAAAAGAAAACCAAATAACAATAATCAGTACATAGAGTTTAAATTAATTTCAGAATTTAAGGAAGGACCTTCTGTAATTCCTAAATACACTTAACTATTTCTGTCTTTAGGAAAGAATGTATTGCCCCGCAGAACAAAAGTCTTGGCTATCAAAAAAGTAAGGGAAATGTGTTTTCGTGATCTACTTTAACCATTGCTAAATTGTAGTTTTACTCATTGATCAAGATGAGTGTTAATAATCAAGTACTGAGTGTGATATTGTTTCAAAATGTCTCATCTGATTTGCTTCACAAAAAAAAAATGATGCAGAATAAAATCACATCCTCCTCTGCATTTGTCTTGAACATTAGGTTTTGTCTTTCCAGGCAAAATATGACTTCACTAGGAAACTGCACCAGATTTATTATACCAGCACTGTATAACTGAAGTAATTGATTCTTTGAGTCAGATTTTGCAAGACAACAGCACAGCAGNAATGATAAACAATCCCTCATGTAACCAATTCTATTTAAAACCTTTTCTAATCTGTTACATAGTAGAATCTTTTCCAGTATTTCATGCTGTCACAGCAGGTTGTTTTAGCTGGTAAGTGTATTTTTCTTGTTGCAGTCCCAACATGTGATAACCCCAGTGCTAGCGAACTTCTGTAAGGTCTGAGACTGTTTCTAGCAATTTTGTACCCCATGACATATTAAGTTGCAAATAGTTACAGAAACTACAGATAACTATGGTGCAAATCAAAAGCAATTTTTCAGCAAGTACTTCTCTTCTCTATGTTTTAAACAACACTGCACTTTCAAGAAGCATCATCTGTGGAAGTCATGGATTGTGTCAGAGGAAAAAGCTATTCATTTTTAAAATTCAAGCTGCAGGATATGCTTACAAAACTACCATTAAAATTTAATTTTTCTGCCTTGCATTTTATGTATAAATACTTATCCAAATATTTTATTACTCTGCTGTCATACTAGAAGTAGAAACAGTTTTATTTTCATAAATAAAGAAGTAAATGTAAAATTGTGAAGACTCTGCTAGTACACAGTAAAACACAGAACAAAAAACTTTGGAATATGCGTGTGAATTTACTTGCTAATCAGTATTCTACTCTTGTATTCTACTGTAAGTTCTGCAAAAGCATTGTTTAAAAATGTATATGAGAAAAAATGGAACTATTTCCAAGTAAACATTAGATAACTTAAAAAGATACGTTCACCAATTACAGTGAACTTAACTGTAACAACTGCAACAGGGAGTGCAATCAACTTGTGAATACAGACCTCAAAATTATGGTCAACCTGAAACAAACATGTTTGGTTTTCCTGCCAAAGTTAAAAAGGTGGTTGGGCGTTTTTTGGCTTCTCTTTAAGGTTTGCAATTAATGAATAAGAACTAGAATATTACAAAACCACCTCTCAGTTCCTTCATACAATATCTTGGGTAAAAATCACAAATTCAACAAATTCACTTAAGTCCACTCAATCATGAATTGCTTTATTCTATAAATAAAAAATCACCAATGAAAATACACCCATATGTGGGTTTTCTCTCCCATAAGCTTCAGCAGCCCCATACTCTAACATACACTAACATCTAACTCCTGAAGTTTGGACATCATTCAGTTCAATCATATTCTTCTTTTCGGGAATTATGAAATGCTACCAACACTAAAAAAAGAATTCAGCAGATTTGAGCAGACTCACCAGAGTCTCCTCTCTCTGACAAGTTATTTAATTTCCACTGTCTTCCATCTCATTGATTTAGCACTGCAAAAGCAACCCAAATTTCTAGGACTAATTATTTGCTGGCTTTAATGCACAACAGCAAACTGCACAACATGCAGCTGAAAACAAACAGTTAATTGGGTGCTTTCAGAAACTAAAACAGCAATAGAAGTGAAATTGGGAAGAGCAAAAATGCACCCAAGCATTTCACAATGGAAGAATGTTTCACTTGTACTGTGACCTGGCCTTCTGCATACAATAAGGAGACCAAGTTGTCATTGTTAATACAGAAGAACACCTTACAGGTACAGTGGAATATGTCTTGGCAATGTCTTCAACAAACACAAGGAGGAGCTGGAACAAACCCAGAGAAGGGCAACAAGCTTGTGAAGGGTTTAGAGGGTAAGTCATGTGAGGCTGACGGAGCTGGGGATATTTACCTTGGAGGAAAGGAGGCTCAGGAGAGACCTTATCGCTCCCTATAACCACCTGAAAGGAGGCTGTAGCCAGCTGGGGGTCAGTCTCTTCCCCAGGCAACCAGCCATAAGGCAAGAGGAAATGGCCTCAAGCTGCACCAGGGAAGGTTCAGGTTGGACATCAGGAAGAATTTCTTCATGGAAAGGGTTGTTAAACATTGCAATGAGCTGCCCAGGGAGGTGATGGAGTCACCATCCTTGGAGGTGTTCAAGAAATGACTGGATGTGGCACTTTGTGCCATGGTCTGGTTGTCAAGGTGGTGATCAAAGGCTGGACTTGATCTTAGAGGCCTTTTCCAACATAAATGATTCTGGGGTATTTTCAAACTAGTCCTTGTCCATATAACAATACTGAGTGTAGTTTTAGTTTTGAAGGTTATTATTTAAAACAAAATTTTTAATCTATCTTCTCTTATGCTACCATGCACAAAGATGTTAGAAACTGAAAATCTCAGTAAAAGACAGGGTATCATTCTCAAATAACTAAAAAGCACCATTATTTAACTTCTTGCAAAAAGAACTCGATTTCATTAGTATTTAACTGTCATAAAGATTCTGCATTTCTCTAATCTAAAAGAAAACAGGAGGAAAAGAAGTTTGTCTGCTATTTCCTTCTCCTTACCCATTTCTGATTGATGTTGTTCATCTTAAGTAATGTAATTAATAATCAGTAACAAACAGCTTTCATCAGTCCCACAAGCACTACAGTATTATCTCAAAGAAATATTTCAACCACACCCACAAAAACAAATGTAGAAGTGCATCGATACATTTATGGCATGCAAAAAAAATGAACTGCCAGCTACAATGCACTCTGAGAAAAATCAATACAAACCAGTTATGCTGCTATTCTGGCACAAGGTATGGCATGTTACTTCTCAGTCTCTTTGCAGAACAGGTTTCACCTTACTAGAAACTAAGCTGAGCAAGAAGTTGAAACCTACGTGTGTGCACTTTCACAGAAATGTTTAAGTTACTAATAAATGCAAAGGGCAAACATCAAGGTTTCTTATCATGCATTTCAAATAAAAGACTACATTTTATTTAAGAAGTTTAACTACACAGAACTTAACACAAGTTCAATTTCACAAGGAATTGTAACTGTGCAAGGAATTCCTGATTTTTCCAGCAGAAATTAATACATGAAGCAGAATGAATTCCTTCCACATACACAATTACAGGAAAGCCTGCTTTTTAGTCCCGGTTTTCCCACCTGTATAACAGGAATGGTATTTTCCTGTCAGGAAGTACTTTGAAGCTAAACCAGTAAACATCCCAGAACTGCAGGATTAATTGCCAAAAGACAACGCAAAGCACATTCAATTGCTATCTTTTCATTACAGGATCAACTACACTATGCCCAAAACTTACAGTGAATTTTGCCCTCTCCTCCATCACCTCATAGCCCAGAATAGTAGGCGTGGATGGTCGATCTTCCCAGCTCCTGGAATCTGTATTCTGCTCTATTTCTTCTACAGGCTGAGTACAGTATTCTATAGACGTATCCAGACCTGTAAACTTAGTCCTAACAAGTGGACTGCTACATGCAGATGATGTGGAACCAATCTGGTCAGGCACACTCATCTTTTTAAAACTATCCACTGTAGAGTCCTCCAGCTGTCCTTTTGAGGAGCTCGAACTTGTTGAGATGCTCCCAAAGGAAGAACTTCTTTGGTTTCTGTTTGTAAAGCTGGATGATGAACTTCCAACAGGAATAGGAACAGGAACATATGGTGTTGCCATCCTTCATGAAAAAAACCCTCAGTTTTTGGTCCAGGAATTTAAGCTTCATTTGCTGTATAAACCATGTTTTCTTTTGTTTTCAGGAACAGTATCTGCAATTAAGGACAGAAAAGACTGCTGTCATTTTTAAGTCAAAGCAACACTAAGAGCTTTGGAAAAAGTCTGTATTAGCTCTGAGATGGTACATAGCAGTAGTGACGGTAAAACATTTTCACAAAGAATCTGGCTTCATATAAAATGGTGCTTTTCAGTTTTATCTCAACCATGTGACACGTAGCTTCACACAAATTCTGTCTTCCACAGCTATTAAAATTAAAATGGCAAAGAAGTAAAGCAAGATTACAAAAGAGAACAATCATTTTGTCCTTTATGACTTAAGTGTTATTTGGTTTTATCCAAAGAGTCAGCAATTTTTTGGTATATAAGAAGGAGTAGTTTTGGTGACTGTTTAAACAGTACAAAAGGTTTCCTTAGAATTGGTTCTGCAAGACATCCACTGCAGACTATGCAAGCCAAACACACAGGCAACAATATACACAACACGAATCAAAAGACATGACAGCAAACAACTTAGGTGAAAACATATTTGCATATTACACACTCACTGAAGTATAATAGGTCTGTTTCCAATGCAAAATATTTTTTCAAAACAACTTGGTTGTATGTAATGCTGCAGACATTTGTCACAATGTTGAAGAGGCACATTTTCTGGAGTCTGAATTGAAGCAATTAAGTTTTACGAGCATGCACATCAAAAGCAGGGTTGTTACAGCAGGTAGTTTTCCATTCCAGAAGATTAAAATGGGAAAAAAAAGTGCACAGAAAAAAGAAAAAGAAACAATTTAGCATTTTTTTTTCAAGACAAATGAGTCTTTTGTGTGCATGTGTGTATATTTCTGGGAAAAAAGCAAAATAAAATTAAGACAGCAGTATCAAACTTCCAAAAAAGCACCATCTCCTCATTTTAACAAAGCACCCAAAGAAGAGCTCTTACAAGATGCAAATTAAATGCCACCTCTTTGGATTAACAGGATTTGAGCCATGATCCATTTCACCCAGGAATAAACCAATCAACCAGGAGGCTGCAGGAAGCTGTGAAACGGGAAACTGCCAACCTGATTCACATCAGACAATCAATCATCTACTGCAGCAAAACCGAATGAGATTCCTAATTGCAAGAGTGAAGTGATGCTTTCACTCTCTTGCTCTAAATTAATCCTAGAGCACATGAATAAAGAAATAAATTTTAAATGAACTAGCACCAGCAAGACTGAAAAATTCTCATGAACAAATTCCTTGAGTGAAGGGGGAAACAAACTTAGCCATCCTTTCAGCTACATCAGGAAGTCTTCACACACTCTCTGTCAGAAGGTTCAGGTAACTTGATAAGGAGAACAACTTCAAACTGGCAGTGATTTCTTGGGAACATCTCTGCTTCACCGTGGAATGAGGCTGGACACTCGGCAGCATCTGAGGGCACTGAAATGTCAGTATAATAAACCCCTGCTGACTCACTTAGCTGGTCAGGGACAGGATTTGAAGTACCCAGCAGCTTCTCTTGCAGCACAGTCCTGTGCTTGGTTGTGAGTGAAGCCACGTGTCAGACATCTGACCTGCTTCAGCCTCACTGAGTGTGAGAGAAGCAAGTCATACCTGTCTCCAAGACAAGATGTTCTCCTGGAGCTACACCAATATCTAAATACCTTTTCTCACCCACATCTCAGTAAGATCTATTCTCTGCCTTGAACAATAAGCTCTGCAACAATTTTTCTTCAATGTAAGGCGTGAAGCATTGTCTGATAAATTTTCTCTAGCAATATGCTCTGAAAAAAAAAATCTAAATAGAACACTGAAAAACGTAACTCCTTTCTCACTTGTCACTTCAGTGACTCTTCCACATTACCAGCATAAGGAATTGAGAGCATGTCTTTAAACAATGTCCCACCCAGCTACGTTCTTGGAAGGTGTAGGATTAAATTCCTGTAAACAGAAGAACCTAAGTGAGTCCAGACTGCAAAAAATCAAACGATCTATGCATAAAAAGTGATTATCCTCTGTTGAATGACTGTGAATCTTGAGTGGAAAATAAGCCCCAATCTCAGGGAATCTGTTGGAAGTTAACCTAGGAGTTTGTGTAATTTCAAGATGCAAAAAAAGCTTGTGCTTTCCATCACTTTGTGAAAAGAACCAAACCAAACCAAATCCAAAACCCCACAATGACATTTTCACCAGTTACAATACTTGGAAACAGTGTCTTTCCTAGAAGTGAAATGCCAGTCAAGAAGTTACTCTCTTGAGCTTATTTACTTACTCCATATTACTCTTACATGCACATGAATTTCTGAGCAGCTGCACCGATTTGGTGCGAGCAAGACAGCTCAACACAGACAATCCTGAGGATAAAGCCCTTGGTGTTGGGAGGCCAACACCCACACTGTATGTGCTTCAGCAGCTTTTATTTCAGACCAGCTCTAATTTGGTACCACTGCCTGGATGCTTATTAGCAGCTGGACTGCACTAAGCCTGCTCCCAGGGTACATTTTCTGGTTTAGTTTCTTTTGTACTCTGCAAGGCCACCCCAAACTGTGAGTCAATGCACATTAAAGGGGATGATGACACTGCTTTCTTCTGAAGGACGTTCTCGACTCAATCTGACACAGTAAACACACCCACAAACAAAGAGGGCTGATACTACCCTCACAGATTCCTTTACTTTACACACACAGATTCCTTTAACTTTGAAGAGTAACAGGAAAGTACTTCTTTGAGTAACAGAAATGTCTGGTCGAGTGAGCAAATGGCACAGTGTGTCACTTACCTTGAATATTTTTTTAATAAAAAAAAGTTGAAAGAAATACACAAAAATATTACATTACCAGACTCATAAATACATCTCTATTCATAAATACACATGTAAATTCACCTTCAACTGTAAATGTATCACAGTTTCCCAGTATGTAAAGTATTTACATGCTATGAGTTACAACAGAGTTCAAAATCACATCAATCTGCACTTTATGAAGTTTACTAAATAAAAGAAAAAAATACAATGCTCAAACGAGGGTCACAACCCTAGGAATCAAGCCTTATCTATGAACAAAGTTTACTGCCAATTCAATGCAATAAAAGGAACTGAGAAAAATTTCATTTAAAAAAAAAATTCCTTTCAGAAAAACCACGTCACTCCCTACTTACCTCGATGCAACGAGGAGGGTTTATGTGCTCAGTTTGCTCCTACCCCTGCTGCACAGAACCAGCAGAATCGCTGCAGCACACCAACCTTCAGAGCAAACAACTCATGACACCTATGACATAACCCAGAGACTGCATTTTCTCGTCTATTTACTTGACTTTTTGCAAAAAATTTGCTTCCTGTTTGGAACCTGTATTTTGTTTAGTTTCATTTCTAGCTGTGAGTTAAGAACGAATAGACAAGGAAGAGAACATTGGCTGGAAGCGCTGAACTGCGAGATCCGAAACAGGATAGGACAGTCCCGGGAACCCGGCCGTCACATGCTACAGAGCAGCATGACACCAACTTATCCTGGTGTTTACAGCAGCCACCTCCCTTTCCGCGGGTGAAGCAAATAACCCGTAATAAAACCACTTGAAAAGGGTTTGCCCGCAGCTTGCGGCTATCGCAGTTCCAAACCTTTTTAAGCTAATGGCTTGTATATTCAATGAGAAACATGTAAGCCACACGATTCAAGGATAAAAGATTAGAAACAAAGCAACCCTTGCTTAACAGTTGTAATTGGCTTTAGAAGACTTTTAGCTATGCAATACTATTTGTGATCTGGTTACATATATTGTGCCTCTGTTTGGACACCGCAAACAAGCTGACCTCTGATGTTTAGGGTATAAGTGCTACTAAGGAATGTCAGCTGAAGAACAAGTGGAATATACAGAGAAAAAAACTGCTGACTTTCAGGATTTCTTTAAATAATAATTTTGTGCCGACTTCAGCCAAGTTACCTAACAGCACTTTTTACCTGCTTATGAACTCAAAATGAATAGGAGCTATTTATCACACCTCACACACAGAAGAATAATTCCTGCCCCAAAGAGTCTGTTATGGAAGCAGAAACTACTGCAGGTACCTTGCTCCCAAAACCTGCACATCAGGGAGCGCTCCTTCCGACTGTGACCTGACGGTTCTGAAACCGCGGAGAACCAAACCAGCCCGGTCGGCACCGCTGGGGCAGCGCCCGGCCCGGCCCCGCCGCCGAGGGGCCGCGCTCGGGAAGCGCCGCCGCTGCCGCTTTACGCAACTCCAGGGGCGGCCCCGAGCCGGCGGCACCGGAGAGGCCCGGGGAACCCTCCCGGTCCCTCCGCACGGCAGCGGGAACCGGCCGAGGAAACAAACACCTGGAGGCGCGGCGAGGCGTCGCCCCTCACCCCCGCCCCGGGGAACAAGGGATTCCGTACCCGCCGTCTCGCCCGAGCGGGACCGGACCCCGCGCTGCCACCGCCCGCGGCCGCCTCCGCACAGGTGCGCGGGAGCTGCGACAGCTGCGCGGAGGCGGCGGGGGCCGTTCTCGTCCGGCGCGGGACGGGCAGCGGAGAGCTTCCACTCCCCCGGCCTTCCCGGCGCGGGCTCCCCACTGCCTCACTCTTCCCCTGCCCGCCTCCCCGGTTCNGAGGGGCGGGGCCGCGCAGGAACTACAAAGACCGGCTTGCCCCGCCCGCTAATACGCCTTTGCTTCCCAGTGCCCAGCGCGCGGTGCATTTCGGGGATTGTAGTTCTAGGCCTCGCCGTGTAGTTCCCGCGGGGTGGGGCCGCCCCCTAGGGGTGGCTGCGCCTCCGCGGAGGGAACGGAGTTACGGGAGGGCCGGGAGTCTTCGCATTCCTGGTTCCCGGGCGTAGGAAAGCTCCTGGCCTTTGCCCGGTGCGGGCTGTTAACGTGGTTTCACCTAGCCCTGCCATAGAGCCCCGCTGTACCGTGAGGTGCCTGCGCAGGGCAGCGCAACACGGTAGTGGAGCGCCGTGTGAAATTTCACGGATAAAAGTGATCTGGGAATTTCCTGGGGAATGGGGGGCGGAAATGATTGTTCTTCAATAGTAGTGGGAATAAACCAGTATTTGACTATCTCGTAGTGACTTACGGTATGTAAACAGCAGTGTGATACTGTGGAGAAAATGAACACAATTTTTGTTAAAAAGTACATTTTCTTTAACGCGTTTTACGTTCTTATGCATAATTTAAAAATGCGATACCCGCTGCCCGAGATCTCTCCTGTGTTCACGGCTCTAGAAAATGCACGTCTTGTGTGTGCTGCACAACTCATCTGCTCGTTTATCATAAACTCGACTCCTTTTGCAGGGCATGGGCACTCAAAAACATAGCAAAACTGTACTGAAAGGTGATCTGGGCTGTGGCTGCAAACACTACAGGCCTGAGGCATTGCTCATGTCGATACATAGTCCTCTCGGGGCTAATGTTACCACCAGAGTGTAATTCTTTTGTTGGGATTATATTCTTAGGATGTTTAGAGAATTTTTTTCTGTTCTTGGTAGGTTTTTTTTTGTTGTTGTTGTTTTGTTTTGTTTTTTCCCCTGCTCTGTCATAGTGTTTCAGCAGCACATTAGACTGTCTGGAATTAATTTTGGACTTAGTGGTTTTTCTGGATGCTAGTCTTTCATGAAATAGTCTCAGATTTTGGCAGGGTAGCTCATATTCATCATGAGTAGAATTAATACGTTCAAAAAGCATTTGTGAATGACTAGTTCAGAAGCCATGCAATGGGAACTTTTTTGGATCCAATTCTGTTTTAAATATGTAGTACTTGGAAGAGACAATGCACTAGATTTTAAAATGCCATGTTGAATCTGAGGAAATTGATTAAATTACATTTTGAAAATTGCACTGCCAAACCAGATATGCTGAACATATAATTATTATGAACTTTAAACTTTATCTTACTCACTGGCAAAATGTTCCTTAATATAGAACAGCAGAAAAGAAAAGTTTTCTTTTAGAAAACTCTTCTAGAAACAAGAGAATTCTAATTTCCAATTGTTCAGGACACTTTTCTCTATAGAAGTTAATTGTGTTTGATCATTACAATAATTTAGTTGCATATTCTATGTTTGAATTTATTTAACTGTAAATTGTTACTTATAAAGTTTCCTACCTATATGAAGCTACTTTCTAAGAAAAATGAGGTTTTTTCACATCTAGAATAATTTGATAGTTAAAAGTGCACGTTTTTCAGTTTGCTAGTCTGCTTTCTTAACAGCCTGTGACATGATTTTATTGTAGAGGCTAACATATAATTTTTACCAGCCCCCAGCTGATCGTAAGGTCAGTTTTCATAATGCCACTGTCGATCGAACAGGAGTCCTATCCCATGCCCTTTGAAGAGAACAAAATTTTTTTTGTCACAGCGAGCAGGTATAGGAACAAGGCCTGAGGCTGAATTTCTTTGGTCATTTGGACATTCCAAGGAAGTCAGTGGGATTTTTGGCTGCTGAGGAATGTGGGCTCGTTGCCTTCATGTCACAAGGTTCTATCCGCCCGCAAAATCATCAGGAATGACTGCTGTTTCACTGGCGGGAGAGAAACTATGCAGGGCTAAGGTGAATTAAAACTGGGTCTGTGCGATTCCTGGTTTTCTCTTTGTAGTAGCTCTTCCCTGTGTACTCCGGCTGCGGCAATCCGGCTTGGAGAAAGAGCGGCTTTGCTCGGCTGCTTGTGTAAGCAGGAAGGGCTGTGACTCCCATCGCAGGCGAGATGTGCCACCCTGTGGCAATACCCTGCAATTCGCCTTGATTGAGGCGAAAGGACGGCAAAACTATTTGCTGAATGTGTAAAACTCTGGAAAGTATTTGCTGGCCTTTTTTTTTGCACATATTGGTACCAGATGTCATGTGTGTTCTGCCTCCGTTTGCTAGTTATTTAGTTTTCCAGAGGATGGGTATATATATTATAGGCCTGATCAAAATCCGGGCAGCCACTGTAATCCTGTGTGCTAAACCCATGATTTTTGCTAATGCTGGCTGGCTCACTAGCTTATGTTAACCTTATTTAGGGGCTAGGGCTTGCAGAATCAGGAAAGCCTATTAACGTAAAATAACTTTATACAGCCTCTGTGAACTTCCCAGCACTTTCTCTGCTGGGAAGAAGAATGCAGGAACTGCTAATTGTGTAACACTAGTGGTTCAGCAATGCCACCTTCTGTTGTAAAAGAATAAAACCCAAGAAAATAATCCTATAGGTGAGAATGCTGGGATAATCTTATTGGATTAAATGCAGCTTCTTTTGTGCTAGTTGAGGCATAATGTGATATGTTTTCAAAGTCCCACCTGCCCCCATGATCCTGTGAAACACTGAGGGTAGACTTTCAATCAGATGATGGGATTTAGGTACTCAAATCTAATTGCATTTCAATTGGATGTAGACACTTCCACTGTAGTTTAGAATGCATGCATTCAATCCCATTATATTCCAATGGGATTTAGACGTTCCTCTCTCAGGATACTATGAAATCTGTGACTTGGAGGGTATTTGTTTTATGACAAAACAGCCAATTTTCTTTCTCAGCTGTAGAGCCTTCAGTGTTAGAAGTGATGGAGCTTCTTCTAAAGGCAATTCTTCAATTCCTTCCAAATTCTAAAAACTGCCCAACTTCAGAAATGTGCAGTGGGATATTTTGAAAGTAGACAGAAGCATTGAAACTGGGAATTTTGTATTTGCAGGCACTTCATGTGAGCATCCAGATCCTAAGCTCTGATCCTTGTAACACTTTCAGCAGTTGCCCTGTCATTCTAATGTCTCCGCTTCAGAGGTGGTGTTATCAGTGTACGTGGATGTTGTATTTTAATACTTGCTGTGCCTGTGTGATGTCAGCACATGTTCAGAAGGACCTTGACTTTTGAAAAGCTAATAAACCTTGACCTTTTTCACATAGCTTTTGAGAGCTCTTGTCCTTGGGAGGTTGTAACACCCCATTTCAGATATCCAGAAAGGACTTGGGGAGAGGTAAGAGATGGGATTTAGATTCTGTTGTGAGCTGACTCTTTGCAGGTTTGGTCTGACTCTCTGTGATTCACTGCTCTGTGGCTGACTGCGTTCAAGTTTCCTTTGAAGTCATTGCAGGGCACCTCACTTGTGCAGCGTAGGCTCCTGGAAGCCTGCAGCCCTTGTTCAGAGTTTAAAGTGGCATGCTGAGGACTAGGCTTTCCCAAAGTCCATTTTTTATTAGCTCTAGATCTTTATGGATTCAAGCTCAGGTTTTGAATTTCAGACTTGACCCTTGACCACAACTTCAGGTGTGGGATCCTGATTATGCCTTTGGCACATAACTGATTACTCCCAGCCTGGTAACATCTGTATAATATCTTCTGATGCTTGTCATTAACCTTACTCGTAATATCCTGTTACACCTAAATTGGTTCCAGTGTGGTATAATGATAATGGTCCATTTATGGAATAAAAGTAGACTTGACAGGCTTTTTGCGGAATACCAGGTTCATATGGGGACTTCAGCTGTTGTGTATTATTCTGGCAATTCACTGAGTTATGAATGGGACTTAACAGTTTTCTCTTCAGGTATGCTTCTGCCTCAGATGGGAGTCCTCAAGTAAGAAAGCAGGAGCCTCTAAGGAGTTAAAAACTTTCTGCCTGCCAGAAGCTAGGTCTACTTTGAATTATAAAGAATATTTCTCTCAGGGATTGCTTCTGGGTAGAGAAACTCATGGATGTTATAGCCAGAATTTTCATAAGAATGAACTATAAATGTGAACTTTAAAATAATTTGAGTTATAACATTTGCTTTTGTCCAGTACCAGCTATTGAAATGCCTAGAAAACTGTGTCCTTCCTTCTTCCTTCCTTTTTATTCTCACCATTAGCATTTTTGGCCCCTGTCCTGGCTGGGTATATCTTGCTTCAGCTTTAAAATACACGAGTAGTTATGATCACGAACTGCTAATAATGATGTGTCATTAATAAATGGAATCATAGAATCATCAGTGTTGGAAGAGACCTTCAAGATCATCCAGTCCTGCTGTCCACCTAACACTAAACTGTATCACCCAGCACCAGATCCAGACACTTCTTGAACACCTACAGGGATAGTGACTCCTCCTCCCTGGGCAACCTACTCCAGTGCCTGACTACTTCAACAGTGAAAGAAATTTTTCTAGTATCTAATCTGAATCTCCCTTAATCTCATTTTAAGGCTGTTCCCTCTGTTCCTCTCCCTGCAGGCATGGTGGATGAGATCAGCCCCCACTTCACCACAACTTTCTTTCAGGGAGTTGTCGAGAGCAATGAGGTGCCCCTTGAGCCTTCTTGAGACTGAACAAACCCAGCTCCCTCAGCTGCTTCTCATAAGACTCATTTTCTAGACCCTTCATGAGCCTTGCTGCCCTTGGCTGGACACACTCCAGCACCTCAATGTGTTTTTGGAAGTGAGGGGCCCAGAACTGAACACAGCATTTGAGGTGCGGCCTCACCAATGCCAAGTACAGACAGACACTCATCTGCAAATGAGAAGCTGGGAAAGCTGGAATTGTTCAGCCTGCAGAAGAGAAGGTTCAAGTGTGCTTTGCCCATGTGCAGAAATACCTGATGGGAGTGTGCAAAGAAGTTGGAGCCAGGCTTTTCTCAGTGGTGCCCAGTAACAGGAAGAGAGTCATGGGGCACAAATGGAAATACAGAAAATTCCATCTGAACATAAGAAAGCACATTTTTACTCTGAGGGTGATCAAACACTGGAATAGATTGTCCAGAGAGGTAGTTGCTGGATGATATTTAAAACCTGACTGGACACAGCCGTGAGCTACTTGCTCTAGCTGACCCTGCTTTTAAGCAGGGGCTGGGCTAGATGATTTTTTGAGGTTCCTTGCATCAGTAGCCCTTCTGTGATTTTGTGAGCTTAGAGACCCTCCATCCCACTGTTGCTGCAGAACAAAAAGGTACCAGCACTATTTCTATTTCTGTTTTCTTAAAAGCATCTACTCTTCAAAGAGTATGGGAGCAAAATTGTTCTCATTTGCTGTTGTGTGATGAAATAAAATTCAACTTGTGGCGAGTTGACAGGTAATCTTTGAATGTACTTTCTGATACTTTTTTTCTGAATAAGGTATTTTTTTCTTGCCTTCTTTTTTCTTCCTGTAATCATTGTGAAAAGAACACTGTAAGGAAAACCCAGGGAGCAGAGAACAAGGAATTATTGTTAATTGAGTGGACTACATGTTTTCTTTTCAACCTAAATAAATGTATTATGGCAGGGATTACAGGCATTTAGATTGAGGAGTTACATTCACGTACAATAATGAGTTCTTTTCATGCCTGTGAAGGTACAAGTTTAAAAATAGTTGGTTTGCTCTTAGCTAAAAGTAGTGATTTTAAATGGTCTTGGTTTTACATTATTGAACCATTTGCTTGCTTTCATTGCAGGGAAGAGGTAGTTCTTTCCCAATAATACTCTTTTGGATGCAATGGTACCCTGGGTTTTAATGTGACATGACAAAGCTTCTGGTCCTTTGATACAGCTTTTCTTGAAGGTTTTGTTTTTCCTTCCTAATGCTGTACAGCTTACTGTTTTGTATGGCACAATGTATTTTAGCATTGATTTGTGAGAGTCTGAAAAGTACTTTTTTTTTCTGTGGGGTAAGGAGAAGAAATTTGGTCTTGTTAAAACATGAGTGGACACACAAGTAGGACTGACTGTTAATTGTTTCCAGTGTTTCTCTGTGACCTTGGGCAAATCACTTAAATTTCACTTTATTGTTGATTCCCAGGTTTTGCTATAGGCTCATTCAGCAAGCTAACAAAGTTGCAGTGAATATAATCTTCTAAATCTGAAAGGCATCACTATTACTCGTGCAACTCTGTGTTCTGAATTTGAAGCGATGCTTGTCTTTCCTGCACAACACAGCTCTGTTACAATGCTTTCCTTTTGCCCCCAAATCACTAATACAGCCCTACAAAGGACAGCGTTCATTAACTGTATCCTGTGCACAAAGGATATGTTTCTTTTTTTTTTTTTTAACAATAACACAGAAACCTTTCCATTTACTTCCAAAGTTCAAATAGCTGCAGTGGTGTGAAACAGCTTTGTCTCAGAGAAACATGTGTCGCATTGATATGGAAATGAGCAGACCCTGTGCTTCAGTAAGTGCCAGGGTGGCAATGTTCAGTACTGCCACACTTAAGTAAGCTTCTGCATTGTGCTCAAATTCGGTGCAGCCAGCCAAAATTCTAGCAGCTTTTCCTTCTGTGTTAGAAGTAGACTTTGAAATAATACTGCTGTACCTGACATCCACACATGTAAAGTTGGATAGAATCATGTCCGTACCTTTTTCTTGTGACGCAGCAGGATGGAGTTAGTTTTAGATGACTGTCATAGAATAGTGTATAATGGTACATTATGGTAAATTCATTTATGGTAAAAAACCCTGCAGATAATTTGGACTTCTGGCTTTGAGGAAGAACAAAATCTCTTCTTTCGAAGGACTTTGTTTTCTGTTGTTTTCTGTTTATTTGGCCTTTTGATCTCTTTCTGTTTCTACTTTACTTTGTGAATTGCAATTAATGGGTATATTGCTCACTGACATGTTAATTAAGCATTAATATTTGCAGGCTATTCTAGGGCCGGAAACTGCTATTTAGTGATCATTGTTCTTACTATCTTGTAGAGCCCACAAGTGTGCTAAACACTTGCAAAGACATAGAAAAACATTGTTATTTTCTGGATGGATTTGTAACTTTATATTGAACAGGAAGAAGCAAGACATGATAAAAACCACTTCAGACAAGTTGATAAGAGAGAGCAAGGGTTATCACAGGAAGATCAATCACTTACTCACCTGAGGCCTTGACTTAGAATTTATTAACAGACAGTATTTATCATGTTGGATGATTACATGGAGCAGACTTTTTTTAGGATAGATGAGGTCCAGAGGAAATCTCAGAAGATCTCAGCTGTGTCAAGTTTCACCAAGTAAGCATGGTAAGAAATCCCCAATCACAGAAACTTAAAGGCAAGGCCACTGCTCAGTGTTTTCTGCACTCCTTGTCTTGCTATCATCTGGACATGGTTCCAGGGTCTGGAGTGCTGATACCTCCCTTCAGAACTGTCCACATGCCTAATTTCCCAGTGAATGTAAGAGTATGGGAGGGAAGCAGAAGTTAGGGTGGTCCCAGCATGCTGGTAGGATACAGCTGTCTCACACCAAGACTGGGGAAGAGTCATGGGTACCACAATTTAGAGAAGTGGTAGTTTCACCTACAAACATACATACAGCTGATTACTGGCATATTGCAGCATTTTCCGAAACTCAATAATTTTAAATGAAGGGGAAAATTAGACAATTGTATGAGTGAATAACATCCTTTATGTGCTCATGAGGCAGTCATTAGGATGCCTTCTGAATGAAAACATTGCTGTGGCTGGATGTAATGGGAATGGCAGGTGTTGCAAGTGTAGGGTGAGATGGCAAAAACAAGGGTGGATGTAAGAAAGGTAAGTAATGTTCGATGGAGATTTGCTCTCAGAACTGTCACAGGCATTTCAAAGGAGACGTCATATGTGATGGAACAAAGCTACTGTTAGAATGGTCAAGTTTTAATCAGAAATCAGTATTGCCTTTCACCACTACAGGCATTAATACCCACATCTCCACAAACGCATACTACTGGCATAATTGAAAAAAACTCCTTATTTTTGATGGTGTTACTTTCATAAGTGTTCCTAAATGGTCTTGTGTTAGTCTGGCTCACTGTACGATCGTGAAATTTCAGCGTGAAGACCTTGGTTTATTAGGTCCACAATTGACACTGCAAATTGTTTTAGTCTTTTAATAAAGATATGGAAGAAAAGAAGAAAAGTAGTTAGAAAATTTGAGGTATAATTTAAGTGGAGTTTTTAAATATACATTTTAAAATCTGTAAAAATATGTAATACAATAAAATGTAACAAGTTCTCATTTAATCGGCATCCCCTAATTGCTTTTCTTTGTATATAAAAAAGTTTTAGCAAGGAGTTCTTCTAGTTAAACTGTATTATACGTAGTATTATAGACTTTATCAAATGTCTTTTTTGGAAAAAGAAAAATGTACTTGGAATGGATTCAAGCTATTGTTTTCCCTAAGTTTATGCTCTGATGTCATTTTGCTGGGAACCAAACAAGACAAATAGACATAAAAGGGAAGAGAACAACAAAAACTGATGTTGCACTTTTTATTGTTGATGCTGATTTTTATTGTGCAGCTTCATGAATTAGAATGACAGGTTGTGGTAGGTTGAAACTTGGCTGATGGGTAAGTTGCTAACCCAATGAGAGGGCTGGTAATGCCTCTGCAATCGCATATTTAAAGGGAGGCAAGCGTAGGAAGTTCCTCTTTTTTTGGTTCTTGCCTCAAGGGCCGAGGGGTGGCTGGAGGCAGAGAGCCTGGGCCCGGGCCAAGCCCCCCTCGACCCCTTGTTGTGGCGGTGGCAGGGGGCCAGTCCTCCCCCCCTCCCCAGGGAGAGCTGTCCCCGCTCTGCAGGCAGCGTGTCCCCAAGACCGCGGGGCCGAGGTGATCTGAAGCCACCGAGAATTCGCGCGGGGCCAGCGGGGCATCCCTGCATCCAGCACAGCTCTGCCAAAACCAAAGAAACACCACACACGGCAGCCAACAAGGACACCCTTTCTTTCAAGTCAGCAAGGAGGGAAGAGAAAGTAAAGTCACATGGGACGAAGGTGAACATGGGAACTCCAAGGTCAGAAACAGAAGGGAAGGGCAAGACCATGTGAGATGGGAGCCAACTGACTGCACAAAAAGAGGGCTGTCACACTTTTGGTGTGGAGCTTAAAAATGCTTCTTGCAAAGCCGCAGAAAGAACTTTAATCCATTTGGAAAAGCTTGGGGGGATGGGAAATTCCTGTGCAGCCTGTGATTTTAAAGAAAGGCCACGCCAGGCCACATGGAAGTTGTGAGGAGCTGTTAGAGATTTGAAGCAGAGAACCTTTGCTTTTAGGCTGAGATAACTCATCCTTAAAAGACTAAAACCCCATGGGTTTTTTTCTGTGGCCCATGACTTGGCAGTGTGGAAAGACTGCAAAAGATTCAGGGGAGAGCTGTTTTTCACAGCAGCAGATTTCCAGGCAGGCTGTTGGTTTGTGAAGATTCTATGGTACCGCAGAAGAACCTCTTTTCCTTAAGCATAAAAAGACTCATAAAAAAGTGCAACTCTGACCAAAATCCCATGTTTTATTTTGTTTTCACTTGTGAGAGTTTTGTAGTAAAGAAGGAGGCACTGGGAAAGAAAGGTGTTTAATGGTTTCCTTTGATTTCTTATCCTTTTTTTTTTTTCACTTTTTGTTCTGTTAGTAATAAACTTTTTATATTGCAACTGTTTAAGTGTGGACCTTGTTTTGCCCCGAAGTTCCTTTACGTTCTCCTTAATAAATCCATATTCCCCTTATGCATATAATTGTATTTCGTGTGTTTGGCGTTTAAACCAGCATAAAAAGAGGTTCTGTCTTGGTTGGCTAAAATAGATTTTCATGAAAAAGAAAAAGTGAAATAGGAGAGAACAAAAATAAACCAGAGCAAGGAAAAAAAAAACAAAACAAAAAAACCCAGAAGAAATGTTACATATAGGACCCAAATCCTGTGTTCTGGACAGTATTGCAGATTAATCTAAAGAACAGTGAAGAATTTTGAGACAAAGGGAGCTGGACTTTTCTTACTCTGTACAATGTAGAATACAGGATTTTACACCACAAGGCTCCTTGCCTGGTATTAAAAGGAGCTTCTTTGGTGTGAAATGAATTTGTGCTGTAATTTCAATGTAGCAATCTGACTATTGTGCGAGAGAGATGGTTGAGAGGAAGCATAAATAATAACCTTACTATTTCTTTCTGACATGTAGATCATGTGGCACATTAGATGATGAAGATATTTCTGTCCTTTGATATCCTGTGCTCTCACAACAAATTATTGTACATCAAAGAAATGAGCTCTGAGTCAAAATGATAGTAAAAGTGATGAGCTAGAAAATAATGTAAAGAGCTAGTACCTATGAAATTACTGCAAATGTCTGAAGAAATGGGATAAAGGAAATTGCTCTCAAAGTTGTTCTAATAACTTAAGCTGCTGTCTGAAAAATAAATAATCTAGGAGATGACTATTAAAAATGAAATGTGATTAGAAGCTGAAGTTTTTGAAACACTGTATCTGATACTGCATTACAAGCCATCTTTTCTTAACCTCCTTCCCCGATGAAAGTTTTAGAAAGATTGTAGTGGGGGCAAGTAGAGGGCAAAAGGATTGCCAGTATCATAAAGCATCTTTTTAATCTAAACCATTAGTCCTTTTCCAGCCATGTCAATAGTGGTTTGAAGTGTCATTGCCAGGAGATTATTCAGTGGTCTCTGTTGTATGAATTGACTGTTTTGTTCTCATTCCTGTTAGATACTTACATCACAAAAAAAGATTGCCTGGACTGATAGCACCCAGCTGATAGCAAGGAATGAGCAGTGGTTGAGGATTCGTTGAAGAGAGAAAACTGTAGTTAGCATGACAGACAGTCCTTTTAGGAAAAAGTTAAGTCAGTGATGTAGAGTGGTGGGGAAATTTGTCCTTTTTGCTGACTAGATTCTTGTGCCATCTTGTCTAGTGTCATATCAGTGGAGTGTCTTTCCTACTCAGGAACAAGGCTTCCTTCTTACCTTTGTTTTAGACATGTAAATTTATGTTTGAAGTGGATGTCCCTAATAGCCTGTACTAAACAAAATAATTTTCAGAGGACTTTGGTTTTTCTGAGAGAACCTTTTTTTGAGATTTTTTTTTGGATCATTTTGCATCGATTTTCCATGTACATAAATGCTGGACTCCAATTCATCCATGGCTGGGTCTCAGTTTTGTTCATATGGCCAGAGAGGAAATGCATGCAAGAACTCTTAAGTAAAATGGCATATGGATTAAACTTTTCCAGGAGACCTACAAGGTTAAGAGCAGAGATGAACAGAAGATGTATTATGTATTCTGGGGGATACTCGTCCTGTTAAAAAAAGAAAAGGAAAAGAGGACAATGTGACATTTTAGTGGATGTTAAATATTCATACTGAAAATGTTAGTGACAAAACTCACTCTTGAAGGCAGTGATTCCTGTTACTTAAGAGCATGGACTTTCCTTGACTTCCTGCAGAGAAAGCTTGTCTATAATAACTTTGCTTTCAGGGGCCTCAAATTAGTTCTTGAGGTGTCTATTTCAGTTCTGGAGTCAATAAAATGGGAAGAACAGTGCTTTCTATCTCCCTCAAAAAATGTTACTTAAGAATTCAGTGTTGAATTACAGGTCAGCAGTGGTAGGTATGTGCTGTATGTGTTCAAAGGCCCAGACTAGCACCAAGATCTCTTGAAGTGGGTGTTACAGACTTAGATACCTAACTATCACATATCTATCAGCCAGCAATTTTAAGTTAGAAATTTTTCAGCTGCTGCTTTTGAGCCCTCCCTTGTGCTTCCTTTTTGGCCCTAATTTTTCTTTTTTTTTTCATTTTCAGAGAGAAAATACAGAGAAGGGTTACTCTAAGCTGTGCTCTTGGTTAAATGTTTGGATGTTACGGAAAATTGAAAAACAAATTATTGCCATGTTTTATCAAAGATCCATGTGTCTGGACCAGATGTTTGTTCTAGAGCCAGTGCTGCTAATGAGGAAAGAGGTAACTAACCATAACATGATTGATTTCTGGGTGAAGGTCTCTCTTTGCCTCTACCCCTAGCAGGTGCGTGTATTTTCTGTATTGCAGAGAATTCACATTTTTCTGTATTGAAAATAAAATTATATAGCCTGTCCACTACCAGGATTTAGGGAAGAAAATACGCTGGTGAAGACCAACAGATCAGCACTCTGTCTGTAGGACCACATCCATCCTTATTTATTAAATGTATCTAGACAAGTGACAAGTGAGTTTCTTTGATTATACTTATTTCACTGCTTCTATTGCCTTGAAGTGTGAATTGTGATTGCTTAGATAAATGCGCTGAAACACTGTCTGTTCCCACTTTGGCTTCCTGAAATACCTCATTATGTTTTTCAGTGAGGTACTGTTTTGCAATTTGCAGCATCAGTCTCGATTGTGTGAATCTCTACACATATCTCAGCAACCTCTTCAGGAGGGATGGGTATGGGTACCATTTCCTTCTGCTTTCCAGCAGTGAAAGAATAATGCTCTCACAAAGCTGTGTGAAGTTAGAAGACTAGCTTTTTCTGTGCTAACTCCCTGTTGTTATGTGCCATTTTAGTCAGTGTGGTTAAAGAAAAGTATGAGGCATCCCAGCTTTCTGAGTGGCCTGAAAAAATCTGTTATCTCCCCTCAGGTTTTCCAAAAATGTACTTGAGCTTTCTTTTAAGTCTCATATCGGAATTTGAGAATCCCCATAAAGAAAAGGAAGATTTAAGGACTCTCTGAATGCAAGTTTTAAAAGCTGGAAATAGGACTAATGGAATCTCTGTGGGTGTCCATAAAAGATAATGTAGTGGTAGGTGCTGAATAGAGCATGCTGTATGATTTGCTAATGAATGCTGGGATATTTACTTAAACGTAGGATCAACCACACTGAGAGCAGGTCAATAATTTAAGCACTTCTCCTGGGTGACAAAATTGCTGTCTTCCTGTAGTTGAGTTAGTGCTGAAAGGTGCAACAAGCTAGCTTGTATATTTTCCATAGGATTTTTTAAATAAAAGGCAATAAATTTATTATCTATTCTATAAATCATCATAAAAAAAGAACAGTGTAATAAATTGCCCGTCATTTATTTTTGAAAAGTGTTTCTAATGAAAGATTATCACTAACTGAATTAAATCACACTGGGAAAAAATTGACAATTTTCCAAAACTTTTAGATCTTGTTCATAGTTATTCTGCTTTAATGCTTTCTAGATTTCTATCTCATCTGCAGTATCTCCACTGTTTTTTAAAATTACTTTTTCCTAAAGACCATAAATTACTCCTTCCATTATGAACTATAAGTTTTTATAGGCAAAATTTTGAATCCTGACTAACTAATCCCACTTACAGAACAAACTTCTCCTTTTTGCTACAGAAGATATGTGGTCATATTAACTGTTAGCAATGTATATTGCTCTCCTTAATCTCTTTCTCCATATTCTCCTATCCTAGCATTTTCCTGTTCAACAGAAAAAGTTTAGAGATTTTAGAGAGTTTGAGGTGGGTTTTTTGCTGCTAGTCTCATTCCAAATTTATCCCAATTTAATTGCTTATGCTGTCTGCTTGCTTAGTTTAAAACTCTTCTGGTCTTGATTGCATTTGTGATCATCTTTGGCTACGTTTTCAGTTAAGTATAATCTGAAAAATTTGCCATTTCCCTTTTTTGCCTGTTTTCTTTTCTGTTTCTTTTCTAACCCTTAAAGCTAAAGTGAAGCAAAATTTACCTGATCTTCAGTTAGGTTAACATCCCAAAAAGAAAAAAGATGTTGTTAAAATAGATGGGTTCATATTGGTTCTGAGAAAAGTGTCTTCTGTTTCTACTTAATTTACTTCAGTATGTTTGAGTCCATTAAATTATTTCCATTGGGAAAAAAATGTGGTTTACTACAGAGTAAATACACTGATATAAGTTTGCACTTGAGACAATTAAATATCCTTTTTATCCATGCAAACAGAGGATGCTTTCAAGGACAGTGACAGTAAAATCCTGACACCAGTCAAGTACATGAAATTGACTGGTTTACTTCTAAAAACTCTTTAAAGATTTCTCTAGACACTTCTGTACTTGTCTGCAGGCTGAAAAGTCTTCTCCCCTCAGAAACTCTCTGTAATGGACTGAGACATCAGGGCTTTTTAGCACTGATAAAATAACACCCTGTCAAATACCTGATGGTGGAGGGAAGGTCAGTTGATCACTCAGCTGACTGACCAAGTCACAGTCTTAAGATTTCAGGGTAGAGGGAAAAATATTGCTTTTGTTAGTGCTTTCTCTCACCTTAAGGTGCCAAAAAGCCAGGTGATGTGAAGCCAATCTTTTTAGGAGATAGTTTTCTGCCCAAAGCCACTTTTACATTTCTGCCTTATACTTGGCTCACTTTTAACTCTTTTAACCTGATCTTGCATATCATTGGTAGAACACAAGTTAATTTCTTTCAGAGTGAGTTCTCTCAGGCAATGCTTACATTTTCAATGACAAGTTTCTCTTGCTGAGTTTTGAGCCATGATTCTTTGGGCTCCAGTCATGTCTCAACGCTTATGATTATGAAAGACTTTTATAAAGATAGAAAACATTAGAAAAGCTCATATGGTCTCAGTGACTCAGTGGTCTAAGGCCTGCAGTTGCTGCTCCTGTAGGGCATTTTCCTTCCCCCCTTTCTCTGCAAGGATCTATGTCTGGATGTTCGAATCTCTGATAAAGGAGTGGAGCACTGACTGTTGGGTTACTTTTATTCCTGTTATTTGGCCGTGCACACCCATTAGTCACTTGCTGTCTGCCTGCTGTGCACAGGAACACCACCTGTGTCCATCATTCACACTCTGTGCCTTGCTAATGGCTGTGCAGTATGCATGCACAGTGCTGGTTTTGATCTGACATCTGAATTTGCACCCATTTCAAGGCCCTTTTATACTGCCAGAACAGTGCAAATGGGGCAGGGTGGTGTGTACATACAGATTAAGTCCCCTTTAAACAGGAAGGGTTCAGTTCTGTCACCCTGACTCACTTCAGGTAATATCTTGCTCTACAAGTGCATGTAGGTCCAGTGCATCTGTTTATATGACAAAGTGCTGTTTATTTGAGAAAGGATGACTAAATCGGGGTGTTTGCACTTAGGTCCAGTGTTAGGATATTAACTCACTCTGTTACAGAAGAAGAGCTGTCATAGAAGAAATTTTGATTCTGGGAGAGAAAGCACAAGTCAGCAGGATAACAAACCTTGAGGAACACAAGCAGTAATTGTATTACATTGTTTGTCAATATTCCCCTTCTGTAATCTAGAGCTGTGTTGGCAAAATTGGCTGCAGAGCTCAGTGTTAACTCTAGTGGGTTGCTGGCATCCAGGTAAACTGGATGGCTTAACAAATGCAAAGTGAGTGTGATTGGTAGCAGGCAAACAGGAGGCAATTTGCCTTCTGTTATATTTTCAAGGATGTTCCCCATAGAAGAAAACATTGCTTTGAAATGTATTTGTTTAGAAGCACTTGCATCCACAGGGCTCATATTTCCTCTGAGAACTTGAGAATAAAAGTTTGAGAGGAATCTCTGTGCGTAACAGACTCTACACTTATGAGCTATATTTTCCCAGCATGCATAATTCTAAATATTGAATGATGGCAATTACTAAGGGCATTTGAAGAGTGAGACATTGAGGAGTGTTGTCATATTATATTAGTTATGGGTAATAGCTGCTGACTTTGGAACAGTGATGTGAAAATCAGACCACCTCAGAAGCTCAATTTGGAAGCTCGGAGAGTCATGCAAGGTGACAGATCTGTACCAATGTAGGAAACGTCTTGGAGGCAGATAACTGCTGTTTCATGCATAAGTAGTCAGAGTCCCAACATTTTTTCTATGCAAATCAATGTCAAAATTCAGGTTAACCTGATTAGGATCATCTCCTTCCAGGAAAGGATTTTCTATTGCTACATCACAGATAAGAGCTATAATTACATTTTAGATGAAGAAAAGTTATGAATTCCATCATTTACACAGTATGTTGAATCTAGTGGCCTTAGGACAGTTCTTAATATCATTACTGACTGTATAGAACAATTACTGTTCGGAGAAACAAATGAGGAAGGTGCTTTTCTGTGAAGTTAAGAGGGCAATTTGAATTGGTATGCATGGTGCGCATTTGTGCTGATCCTGCATTATGCATTTCTCATAGATATATCACTAACTCACATTTGGTGAGAATACCTTGAACATTCCAGCAAACTGCTTGCTCATCTTTGGTAGTTTGCCTAAAACAGTGTGATCTCCATAGCTAATGATGCTTAAGGTTTTTTGTTGCGTCTCATCCCTCATCTACATGGGGTCACCTTTGCCATTTTTGAAGAAAGACTCCCACAAAAGAAGGGTGTTCAGGAGACATTGACAGAGACCTGCAATATGTCTTGGGGAGGAAGGAAGATTCTCTCTAATCTGTGCTATAAGTAATAAAATGTGGCCAGGCAAATAATTTTTCTTCTCTGGAAAAGTTCAAATAAACCATAAGGGAGATATTATGAACTCATCCAGCATATAAAAACCCTCATGTTCTCATTCATTCGCAAGGCAACAATAAAGAATTTATTTTGTGTCTTGCATATTTATCACTTTTGGATGTCAGAAGTATTGCTTTCTGTTATCATTTTAAAAGATTTTCTGATAAACACCTCATGTCTTCCAAGGAAGATGTGTATTATACCAGGAAAAGAATTTTTTTGCTATCATAATATAATCTGTATTTTAGAATGGAATTAACTGTATTCACAAAGAACTGTTTTTAGCATCTGGTTATCTAGATTAGGAGTGTTGCCAATGTAAACAGAATTTTCAAATGGAAAAATTTTAGAGATATGGAATTACCATGTACTATGTAGTGGCTTCCTGAACACAATAAAGTATGCCAGTGCTAAGATTTTCATAAGCTGTGCCTAGTTAGGAAAAAGTATATGTTGCAGTGAGGTAGGTTTGGTAGGTTGTTTTGCTCAATATAGCACACTCAATGGTCTTGGGAAATATTTAATTTCAAAGTTACTTCCCCTGATTTGTCTCAGTTTGCTACCTCATTCTGCCTTTCCAAACAGTGAGACTCCTTTTCTAGAATGGATCTAGTGTTATCACCAACATCAGTCCTTAGCTATAAATCCAAACATTACTGCAATTTTTTGACCGTTGAAAATTATAGAAATGCTTTTCTGGATGTGATCTTTCAGAGTAATTTTTTCCTTCTTTATTGCAGTACTACTTTTTGCTTTCGTAAAACCTGGTTTTCTTTAGGCAGTCTGACAGAAAAATACATGGGCTGCTGTTTAGATTATTGCTCACATTATTTTAGGATTAAAATGGGAATGTTGTGTTTTAGTGTGCTATTGAGTATTTACAGTGATATTCATCCTTGACCATTAGCCTTTTTTAAGAATATAAAAGGAAGGAAAAGCAGAAAAATGCACAAACTTTGAATATCTGAATTCCTATTGTTATGTTTTGTATGCAGTTCCATTCCCTAAGTAGTAAGGGTCATGCTGAATGTAACTACACAAGAACTGTCCAATTTTTAGTACTTTAAGTAAGGTTTGATTTTGTGTCTTTAGACAGGTCTGGCCCCTATTTATTTACATTTCAAGCAAAGTATAATATACCTAAAATTCAGAAATAAAAATAGAGCATAATATGCACTGAAGCTGTATCCATTATATGATGGTAGGTATTGCTTATGACAAGATTGATTTTCTTATTACCTGGCCTACTTTTTGTATAATTTCTGTATTAATTTTCGTAATCTTTCCCTTTCTAAGTACTTGTCTAAAAGGGGTTTTAGAGATGAAGTAGTGGGGAGAATTTGTTTCTTTTCAAAGCAAACACTTGGCTTTTCTCCTAGAAAAGTGCTACTGGTATATTTATCTTTCTCTTTTGATAACTCTGGGGTAGAGAGGTTAAACTGCAGTAAATCTTTAGTGTATACTGTGTGTTGTATATTTAATTATGTCTGTTCCCTGATAGACAAGTAAGAACCTTAACATTCCCAGTTCTGCAGTCTAAAGTTATTTATTACATTTTTTTTCCAAAAGTGAATGCAATGATAGTACACTGAAGCTTCTTTTCTGGAATCAGGTTGTTGATTTTTGCCACCATTCGAGAAACTTGAAAACAATAGGTAACTCTTGAATTTGGTGCATTTGCATGTACTTGGAGAAAGTACTTTTAAATAGGACAGCACTGTATCATTTTAAAGCACTGAAGAGTAAGTAATACAAAATCAACCAAGAGGATAATCTCTGACATTTACAAATATTTATAATGGCATTAGTTCCAGATAAGTTAGCTGAGGCAATTGGAACCTGTAGACCCGAACAATTAAATAAGCATGGCTTGCCACCAGCTTTTTCAGAAATGTACCCATATTGCTGTGGAGCTTTGTGCATCCAAATAGGCAGGAGATCTACCAGAGTTCTCTGGGGCTAGGTTCAGTCAAGATATTGTTGGCTTTATTATTAAGCCTTTCACAAACAGGTAAAAATGTTATGTCACAGAATTTCTGGGCTTTCTGGCATTTGTGCTGCAGTGTTTTAAAGCTGGTCTAAAACTGATGGGTTTACAAAAGACTTGGAGACAGACCTTAAAGTTGAAATTAGTTTTAATGAAATGTCCCAGATTGGCAGGTCTGGCAATAGTTTCCCTTGCTTGCCCATGAAATGACTTTGGTCTTTATGCAACTTGGTGCAATGGTTAGAATGTGTTGCCAGTGTGGGCCAGACCTTGCACTTGATCCCAAACGGACTTTGCCAAATTCACTGAACCCAAGCCAACGCTGAAGCAGTTTTCCACAAGCTCTGAGGAGTGCAGAGAATACGGACTGAGCCTGTTTAAATTTCTAGCTTGAACAAAGTGTTCACCTTGGAAGGAGAGCTAAGCATGGGTGTGCCTGCTTTTGTTTAGCCTCTGTCCCCTCCCAGAAGGCCAGTGGCATCCTGGCCTGTATCAGGAATAGTGTGGCCTGCAGGGCCAGGGAGTGATTCTTCCACTGTATTCAGCACTGGTGAGGCTGCACATTGAGTCCTGTGTCTAGCTCTGGGCCCCTTAGTTTAGGGAGGATGTTGAGGTGCTGGAGCATGTCCAGAGAAGGATGATGAAGCTGGTGAAGCGTCTGGAACACAAGTCCTGTGAGGAGTGGCTGACCAAGCTGGACGTCTTCAGCCTGGAGAGAAGGAGGCTTGGGGGCGACCTTATAGAATAGATAATTCTATTCCCCGTTTACTCAACTGCAACCTGTCCTCAGGGAAAATCTTATTTTTTGAGATATCATCTGACGCTGAGTGGTGGCTTGTTCAAGGCCCACTGCGTCCCTCTGCAGGCGCCCTGGTGGCCTGTGGCATGATGCTGGACAATGCGGTGCCCTGTTGCAAGTGGCGAGCAATCACTCGCTGGTAAGGCACGTGGAAGTAAAGAGGCAGGAGGGATCCTTCAGGTGCAGCACATAGAGTCTATCCCCCAGTGGAGTCCACGAACAAAGGACCCAGAGCTGGGGCATGCAGGGACTTTTGTACCAGGGGAGGGCTAGCTCGAAGACCAATGGGAAATGAATACAGGGGTGGATCTGGAGAAGACTGATAGGGTTACCACAAATCAGGGAAGAACAGAGGCAGGACAACCAGGTAGGGTCCAATGGTATATCAGGGAAAGGGGAACATTCTAGAGGGAGAGGCGTGCCCTGGGTGAGGGACAGGGAAATTTCTGGGGGAAAGAGAGTGGCTTAAATTGATTGGCAAGGGTTCTCTGCCCAGAGGGCAGGGATGGGGAAGGAATCTCTGCCTGGGAGGCGGGGGAAGGGAAGTGTCCATCCGAGAGGGGAAGTACAATTCATAAAGGAGAGTAACTATAGCAACCGGGGTACAGAATACAACTTATAATTATTTTAACTGTATAAACAATTAAGTAATAGCACAAACTGCAGCGAGGAAGCCTTTCCCAGTCAATTCCCCAGCCTGATGCTAGGCTGGGGCACCACAACAGTCATCCACATTATTCCTCAGGAAAAAATACATGAAGAGGAGAAAGAGATGTTTGAGTCAGCAGCCTGAGGGCCAATGGAGTTTGAAGACTAATAAGCAGACATTGCAACAAGTCATGCTCAGAGACTCAAGTGTGCAGAGTGGAGCTGACCACTAGCAGAGACCCTTCATAGGACAATATGCATCATGGTCCCAAGTCCCTGCATCAGCAGTGCTCCTATAACCTCTAGCCCTCCAAATTCAATTCCAAAACCTAAATATTTGCCCTGAGAACCTTTTAAAATTTAAATTAACCTGATGTGGTGTTCAAAACTAAAAGCTTGATTTAAAAGTAGGGAATTTACTGAAACACAACAGAGAGTTAAATTTGTCTTGTGAAGCCTTTATGTCTGGTACTAATGTTTAAGATGGAAAAAACCCAGCTTGACTTCCTGTTCCTCAGAGTGAATTTGTAGGCCTGAGATTTAGAAGAAAAAGTAATTTTGCTGGTGTATTGAGATATTTAACCTGCAAATCTGTAAGAGAAGACAAAAATGCAATTCTCACAATACTTTGGTTGCATTTATTTAGAGGAAAACCACATTTAGAAACTAGAAACAGTGCTAAATGCCAGTTGTAAGATGCATACTTTAATGCTGATTTCCTGCTACCATCTGTTCTGTAACAAAAAGGCAGTTTCAGTTTCTGGGTCAGAAACAAGGCTCTGGTAGTAACTTTGTACTTGGAGGATGTCATGTGCTTTAAACTGATTCACTCCTGTGGTGCTGTGCAGTAGGAGATCATCTGAAAAGTTTAAGATAACCCAGGACAATTTAAATCACACAGTTTTACCAAGGGTCTGTTAGTTTAAAGCACTAGCACAGTTTGGCTTAGGAGTACATGTAGATTGATTCTTCAAAGGCTAGTGCACATCTAAGTAGGACCTCAAGGCTTCCTGGAAATGGTTTTATGTTTATTCTTTTTCAAGACTTCTTTATAAAAGTTTCTAACTGGGTGATACTTTCTAGTTTATACCAAACTTTTGTAATGGTGAAATTTAGAGTACAGGATGATCATCGATCCTGTCTGTAACTGCAACTACAGCTTCTTGGAATATAAATCTGTTGTCCCATTCTCTATATTATTGTTCTAATGAATAACAACTTTTTGTAAAAGATGTCACACAAGTAATCTTCTGAGTTAACAACATACTATATATTCAAAATTTTTACAATTGAGTTTTTAGAGGTACTTGAAAGGGCAAATTATTTGATTGCCACAGTGTGCGATCTAATGGTTTTGTATGTATGGAGTTTTGTGGGAGCTGAAAGACTTGCTTTTTGTTACCAGTTTTCTGAAATTACTCTTCTGACCTATATTTTTGTCCTATTTTTGTTCTTTTTCCAAATGAAGTTCATATATTCTTCATGGAAAAAAAAATATACCAGCTGTTAAATGTTTTCATTTCCTGGAGTACTGCTTTATCAGGTTTAGTTTAGGTTGTTTAGAAGAAACCCAGGAGATCAATATTTACAAATATCACCACTTGGGAAATGAGTTTTGAGCATTCTAAGTAAGTGTGGAAATGTCTTGCAATTGGCATAAGAAAAGCCACCAGCACTGAAGGAGGATCTGTATTCCTAATGTGAAGTCTTCCTCCTCTCTCTACTGGCAGCGTAGGGAATGTAGCATCCCCAGTGTGCGTTGGAATTCACTTACAATGGGATGTTTCATCTGTGAATATTGGAAACCCAGAGGACACGCAGGGTGGTCCTAATTGCCAGTCTGGTGTTGGCATTGTCACCTATCTTCTACAACAGTCAGGGAGCACTGAAAGTCTACATCTTCTACGCAAGAATCTAGGGAAACTGAGATTACAGCCCCTGCTCCTGGGGAGTGGCATGTGCTTTGCACGGCTGGATCGCCAGATAAGCACGGACATGCTTCCCAGGGAATGGACTTCGCTGACCCCTGTTTCCCTTCATCTGTGGAATGAGTGGGCTTCTTGGAAGCCCCTCTGCCTGTCACCAGAGCCCAAGCTTCCCGGGATGGTGCCCTGTGGGCAGGTCCACCATCCTGATGCAGCGTAGTGGGCCTGTCTCCTTCCCTCCCATGCCAATGTCAGCAAATCACTGGTAACTTTTTCAGACTGGAGTCCTTATGCTTGTCTGCCTTGTCTTGTCTTGCTCTGGATCTTCACTTTCGGGTTCAGTGGTGGCTTCCCAGTGCATTTAGAAGCATGTAGTGTTGATAGGTGGACTTAGTCACCTAATCACGTTATGCTAGAAAGTAACTGCTTGGATTGCGGTCTTTGACATTCAGTGCATTTTCTGGAACTTTCTGAATAATTTTCTGTCCTCTTTTTTTCTCCTATTACCCTTTGAATGCTAGTAATTGAATCCTGTCTTTATTCAGAGAAACATGGTCAGTGGCTCAGCAAGGCTGCACATATCACAAACGCTTGTGAGTCTGCCTTGCTGTAATCAAAGCTGAGGACAGAATCCAAATGGAGAGATTAGAGTTAATCCTTGGAAGTAAAATGAAGTTCACAAATTGTTTATTTGACAATTTAGTTTATTTGTCTAGCTGCTGCCATCCTATATAGTCCACCTGTTCCATCTTGATAAAGTGATCATTAATCGTTCAGAAACATGCCTCAGTTTTTTCTGTGCTGGTGCACACAACTAATGCATGTCATTAATGCCATCCAGAGGGAGCAGTTTGGAAGATGAGAAGATAATTTACTCACCATGTGCATTTAGTCCTTGGCCACCTTGCTGAGATTCCCCTGCTGGTTTAGATTCTGTTTTCTTATATAAACCTGCCCTACCTGTGATAACCAGAAGTGTAGTGAGCCTACTAGTTTAATTCAGAGATAGGATGCTACAAATTCTGGTTTCAGTCTTTGGAAATCAGAATTCTCAGTTCTATTTTAATCTGCAGACAGATGCCTAGTTCTGGCATTGCTGCCTCAGTACGAGTTGAGAGCTGCATTAGGAAAGACTGTGAGATAATTACAATCACTAAAATATGAATAGATTTTAATTTATATTAGAGAAACCAAACACTTTGTATAACAAGTAGATAATAGTCATCCAAATGCTCAGTAAACATTATCCAATAATATAAGTGGGGAAAAAAGCTTAAAAATCTGTTGATGTACAGTGCTTGCATCTTATTAGTGTACTCTGGTCTGTGCTAACACCATTGTAAGCAATAGCAGTCCATAGGGAATTTGAGTGGGTCTCAGTGAAACATTTAGGATGAGGGGAAAAGTCCTCCTCTGTCATCATCACTTGAGACAATGTACAGAGGATGAGGCTCACCTGGGACCCCACATCTGCCCTTACTGACTGGCCTCCAGGGAGTTTTCCTTCCCCTCTCTGCATTTTCCTCTCTCCTGTTCTCTTTTCTCTGCCCTTCTCTGCTTTTGGTTTTTTTTTTTTCCCCTCAATATTACTTTGTCTATTAGAGTCGATGTGTGTCATCAGCAGTGGATCCTGCTGATAAATCTTTGTGCACATTACCCTGCCTCAGCATCCTTTGTGCAGCAGGGAAATTGATGATCAATGCTGAAGGAAAAAGCTGTAAAAGAAAGTGAAAGTTGGTAATTCAGACAGGTGAAAGCTGAAGAGGAAAGAGGGGTCAAGGTGCAGGACTTCAGGCCAGACATAGTGCTAGTATGGATGTGCTGTGGTTGTGCTGATCTCTGCTATCAAAGTGCTCTTGCTGAGGGTACAGTTTGTAACAGGAAAATTATGGGATGCTTTGAGCATTGTCTGCAAAATTGCAGTTTTTCTGGGATAAAAGCATCTGCGCAAGGACACCGGGGCACCGGTATGTCAGGCACAAGGACTCTTAGTGCCAGCAAACATTTGTAGAGGACTGGAGTGTGTCTGTGCATGTCGAAGAAAGCGGGATGCACACAGAGGCACATGCTTGCATTCTCAGCACGGTCCAGCACGTTTCCTCTGACAAAATGGGATGCAGAATGTGTCAAAGTTCTTCTTCACCCCCTGAATCACTCTGGCCTTCCTACAGTTTGCTTATTAAGTACCTGTTAAATTGTTTCCCCTCCTTCCTGCTACAGCAGGTTCTGGACACTGTGTTATCATAGAGTTATAGAATTGTTAAGGTTGGGAAAGAACTCCAAGAGCATCGAGTTTACCCTTAACACCTGCAGCGAGGCGAGCATCCCAGTCAGTGAGCACTCCTGAGGCTGTGTTAGCCCAAAGGCTGGCTCATGTGCAGGAGCTGCAGGGCTGAGATCCCCACTATGGGTTGGGCTGGGCAATCCCTGCCTCTGCCTGTCACTCCCAGCAGAGCTCCCAGCACGCATCAGAAGCCCGTCTGCAGATCTGTAGAACCAGGAGACTCTGTAAAATGACCTATTTCTACATTTGCTACTCCTTTTGCTTAGAAAAGCAGACTTAGCTCAATCTTTATTTTTAGTTTTGTTTCTCTTGCGTGTATGCTAATTGTATATTCCATGGAAAAATATAACTGGGTAGCATTCACAAAGAGATACAATATCAAATATAGTGTTGTTTTTTTCTATTCATAAGTATTTGATAGAAAACAGCAGGTGTTGTATTTTATCTTGGAGCAGATAACATTCAAGGAAGAAGAAAAGAAAACCTCTCCTTTTCCCATGGGTATGGGACTGATAAATTATTCCAGTGATAGATAAGGATAGAACTCACCCAGGTAACCAAGCTTTGGGAAAGAAAATCACATAATAGTAATAGTGGTAGTAATAATAGTAATAATAAAAGATGAATGTATGCTTTCACTGCTAAAACCTTGTTTGGATGCAGAGCTCCAAAGCTTTGCATGTTACTCATTCTAAAAGAAAACTTTTAATTGCCCTTAAATTAAAAGAAGCAGCAAAACTAATGTACTGTACAAATGGAGTGGATTTGAAGCTTTGACTGACAGTAGATGTCCCAAAGTAATTCATTATTGCTTGCTTTTCTACATTCATGTGTGGCACAAAATTGAAATCCCAGTATATAACAAGAATTTGTAATTCCAGCTGTCTTTGCATCTATCAAATAAGGAGAATAAATATCCAAATGCTTCTAAGACCCAAGAAAATTCTCAGGGGAGGAAGTTGACCTAAGAGAAAAGGAGCCACATGCATCTCCCTTTTTTTGTTCCATTGGCTTGCTCTTGGTCATGAGGAATATTCCTTCAGCATGTTTCTCCCATCGCTCTTGAGCTACTCTTAGCATCTGATAAATGCATCATGTACCCAATGAGTTGTCGAGATTCATTCAAGATTCCTGGTCTATTACACAACATCTCTAAGCTCCTTCTCAGAGTGCCTGGCTTGGGAACTACACCACAGTTTCCACTCCATTTTTTGGTCACTCTGAACCCCCCCATCTTTTTGATGCTCCCCAGTGCATTCTTGGTGACTTGCTGGCTGCTTTTGCCAGGGTCTGCTCTGCCACAAGCTGTGTGGCACAGGTCTGCTGTGCAATCTGCTGTGCTGTGCCTGGGATCTGCTGTGTTGCTGGGGCTGCTCTCATGGGCTGGGGGATGGTGAGAAAAATCCATGTGGAGAGGTTCACCAGTGAAATCCACACCTAGACCCTGGCCAAGACAAAATTTACTAGATGGTCTGGGTGTTGGCTAGAGTCTGTCATTGGAACAATTCTGTCAAGAACAGTAAAAAGAATTCCCTGATTTTTATGGACTAGATCATGGGCTCTGTGCACAGACTTAAACTGTTTAAAAAGTTTTGTCTTGGGCACTCCACCCAATCAATCAATATGAGAAAAAGAAAGGATTGAAAGTTGTTTGTAATGAAGTACAAGAGAATTAACTCACAAAATGGGTCCACATTCTTATATATTCATGCGATCCCTTACTGATTATATCTTTTATTGATATCCATCTGAATTGGTGATGAATCTCTTCTGTGTATTCTTCTCTCCAGTGTAATTGAGCCTCACCTATCTCAGGTATATTTAGATAACTAGCTGGCTGTGGTGCTGTGCAATTGATTTTAAATTAATGCTGGATAGTAGAATAGTTGCTTGTGGTACAAAATAATAAATGGAAGCAGCTCTGAGGTCTGCTCAAGAGCATTTTAGA
This sequence comes from Platysteira castanea, assembly GCA_013397175.1. Classification (NCBI taxonomy): domain Eukaryota; kingdom Metazoa; phylum Chordata; class Aves; order Passeriformes; genus Platysteira; species Platysteira castanea. The sequence goes on from VYXC01009310.1 coordinate 313,610, forward strand.
GATCATTTTTAATCAGACCTTAAGGAATTGGGTACAGATCTGTGCAAGTTAGTGGAATTGCTTATGCAGAGCTGAGTAGGGTATAGTGAGCTATGAGCTGGGTTTGCAAAGCTTTGGAGTGCACAGAACACCATCTGACACCACATAAGCCTCTCTTGTTGGTCTTGGTTGAATGTAGGGAAAGCTTTAGATACTTTGAAATTTGCTAGAAAACAATGAATGCAAAGGTGAAAACTTGCTATAATGAAACAGAAACTATTCAGGTATTTAGGACACTAAAAGTACATCATGGTAAATAAAAGTCTGAATCTCTGCTTTCCTTGGCCTGAAACAAAGACTTAAACACAGTTGTCCCTCTTTTCTGAGGTTAACACAACATAGTTTGCCATTTGGTTTTTCTGTTAGGTCATTCTTCATCTGCCCTCTGACATGGCAAACAAATCTAAGACACGTTTCCAACACAAAAATACAAATGCTTCATTCTGGAAATCTTTGCATGTAATGAAGTTTTGTTAGAAATTAGGTTAAGCTTAACATTTTTTTTTCACCTAGCTCACTAGTACATCCTTTTGCTTGAGTAAGGCCTCTGACCTCTGTCTTCAGAGCAACTGAATTTTATGTTAGGCATCTACTGACTCTTTGGAGGTAAAAACGAGGGATAACTTGTGATTTTAAAAGCTGGACGTTTTCATATGGATGCAACATAGATGTTTAGACATGCTGATCTAGTATGTAGAAGCTCACTGCAGCTTCACCAGTTATGTAAAATAACTCCATTGTATTTACTCTGGGAAAATGATACCTCTGCTAATGTCTGTATATTAAAGACAAGGATGGGCATATTTTCAGTTTAGCTTATTAGCAAAAAACTCAGGATCTACTCTCTTTCTTGGACTAATGGATTGTAAATAGGCTCAGAACTGAATCAGGGATTTTGTGTTGTGTTGCCATTCATTAAGTAGACTGAAGTAAAAAGAAAGGGCTGAAGGTCTGAGTTGCTTGGCAGGCAGCAAGGCAGAAATCCTGAGCTTGCAACTCTGCCATTCAGTTTAAAATGTTGAATGCATCTGACAAAATGGAACATTAATCCTGCCTGTTTTAATTCTCTCTAAAACTTTTGTAGTCTGACTTTCTCCAACAAAATGTGAAGGTTTCCCCTCTTCTTTGCGCATACCCTGGAAGATACCTGTTGTTCCCAGCTGCCTTTGAACTAACTAAGCTGCAGCTCAGTTAACAAAACTCAGTTTGTCGGTTGTATAATTTGAACTAGTCAAGCAGGTGGGAAGAGAAATAAAAATAACTGGGCCAGAATTACATTTTTGTGGCAAATTTTGACATAAGAAAAATGTCCTTTTATGGGTTCTAGCTGAAGGGGAAGGTATATTTTACAAATGCAAAGGGATTTTTATTGAACCATTCTTGTCCATTTTTCTTGAAGTGAAAGGAGGGAGCCAAGTTCTGAAGCAATTTATTTTAAAATCCAAAATTGACTAATAGGTTGCAAGGAATAAAAAATAATAAAAATATGTCTGTGGACTAATTGTGTACTTGGAAGGTTTTTTCAATTATTTCATTTGATGTCATCCTCTGTTTACCTGAGATACTATATGGATAAGAATATTTCACTTTCTTGACACACAATAGTACAGATGTTTAATATCATAATTCAGAAATCTTTAAATAGTAATATTTTAGTAATATTTTGCAGACCCTAAAGATGATTTTGAATTCTTACAGTCTTGGTCTGTTGATAGCTTTTTTCCTATCTGATCAGTGGTCCAAACATTGTAAAATGGGGATACTATAGTAAAACATTTATATTGGCTTTCACATATTTTCAGTGATGGAGGCATGCTTGCTTATTGTTAGAGTATTGCATTTCACATTATTGCCTAATCTACATAGTTGCGTACTAAAATTACCTTTTTAATAGATAAAATGTTTTGATGTTAAAATTAATAAACTTACTAACAGGAAGACTAGTGCTAGTACCAAGCTCTGTCACAAACATTTTGACTGGTCCTGAGCCTCCTTTCCTGTCTGTTAAAAGGAAGGAGGAGTGTTGATAGTTCATCCTTTCTCACATTCTTCTTCTAGAATAAACTTATTTTGCAGAGTCTTTAAACGTAACTTAGAGGCCACCATATCAGAAGTTTAAGTACGTGTTTCCAACTTTGCTTAAAAGAGCATAGATATATGCCATTAAGTCCTTTCCTGAACCAGGATCATGGACTGAAGGTTATTCAGGGTAAGAAGCACCCTGAGAGTGTGCCTGTGCTTCTACCCTATACAGGGGCACCTGCACGGAAAGAGAGTTCAGAAGGCTTGAGTGGTACAAGTGGCTGCGAGGGGTGTTTAGTACAAGGCCACTTGGATACATCACACAGTGAGAACATTTTGTTTTGTGTTGGCCGCTCTTCAGAGAAAGGACTTTTCTTCACGTCTGCACAAACACTTTCATACATCGGCGGCACTCTTCAGGCTGTTCCTGGCACTCTGGACCTGCATCAGTTCTGCGACTGTTGTATAATCATATTTTAATCATTAAACTTATATTGTTCCATTGTATACATTGATTTTATCCGAGCATGAATTCTTAACAGCATTTCCCATGATTATTGTTCGTTTCTCATGATTCTTGCTACACTTAAACAATAATTATATTTAATTATTAAGCAATTATTGCATTTAATTATATTATTTATCATATGCTGGTTATGTAGGTGCAGTTTCACATGATCTAGTAAAGACAAAGCCCAGTACCTGTTCCCAAGGCCTACTCAGCTCAGGCTCTCTTTCCCAGGGCCTTCCAGGCTTCAGCCTTTCTTTCCACCCCTCTCCCCCTCTGAATCTATTATAATTCTCATGATTTTAGAAACATTTTAACCCTATGCTATCACGACCACAGCATGTCTGGAGGGTGGGCTGAGGTTTCTATTTATCACACTGAAGGATGCATTTATGGTCTGTTTCTTTGATTTTATCATGATTATATCACAGTTGCATGTGAAACTGCTCTGCAATCCTATTAAATTTGGAATGACTGTGTCCCACTGTCCTGCAAAGGAGGAGCCAGCAGCTACTGTCAGAAACTACTGAGAAATTGAGACACTGAGTTCTTCCCTATTTCTGTCTTGCCAAACTAATGGTAAGCCGAACAGCCCAGCTGGGAGTCAGATCTGGTCTGGCCTCTTTGCCAGTCAGTGCTGACTGTGAAGATGGTGTGGATAACAACCCTAGATGCAGTCCTGGCAAATGCTGGCTTTACTGGTAATCAGTGTGAAAGGAGGATAGTTGTTTCTTTGCTGATTGGGGTTGTTTGTGACTGAAGTTGGTAGAACAGAGGGTGGACTGTAATTTTACTTACTTAATCCCATGCTTGAACGTTCATTTAAAACTTCTGGGGTTTTTTCCCTGGGGAGAAGATTATCTGTTTGGCTTAACATTCAGTGGCGTTTACACTATGTCTGGATGGCTCACATAAATTCATTTTAAAGTCTGAAACTAGTTTTGCATTTTGAATCCACTTTCTCCCCCCAGTACTCAGAAGGGAGCTGGAGATTGTTTTAGCTGTTTCATAACCTATGAGCAGTTGCATTATGTTTAGTTTTAATCAAGTTGTGTAGAAACAAAATGCTTTCTCTTAGGCATATCTCCTGAACATTGAGGAGCTAGGATTCATATTATTCTGCAGGAAATACGAATTGATAAACACACTTTTTTTCCTCAATACATGATTAGTAGGAGCCATGTGAGGGTAGTAAGGATTAAAACTATCCAAATAGCAAAAGAATTAAAAATAAAAATCTGCTAATATTTTAATTATACAGGGAAGAGAGTATAACAAACTGTCTACCCCTTCCAAAAAAAACTTATTTGTATTTTAAACACTCTGAGTTATAGTTGGTACAGCTGAGTGTTTCTTTCAGGGACTGTGTATGTTGAATCTGATTTGGATCAACTCTGTGTGTGGAGCAAGGCATCCTTCTGGAAGACAGTAAACACACCTGCATTTATCTTTCGTATGGGGAATCACCCCCCCACCCCAAACTTCTTAGGAAGTTACTGATGCTTCCTTTTACTTCTTTTTAGTTACATCATTTTTAACCCATGTTCCTTGGTGTTTATTTTCCAGTATAAACTGTATGTGATTGATACTGTGGGGTGACTAAAAATTAAAGCATGATGTAGCTAACTCTAATTACACTTTCATTTGTAGCTCAAGCTGTTGTCTCCTTATGTCCCATGAGATCAAGATTTGTCATCAACTGTGAAGCCAGTTTCCATCAGACATTTTAAACAAGTCAGAGAGAGTAATGTGTGCAAATCTGTAAATTAAAAACAAAAAAAAAGGGTTCCTGTCAGTGTTGCAATTAATTTCTTCTTGTTTTTTTTCTCCAGTCTCATGTACCATGGAGGAAGTGTTTCATTCTAGATGAGTGGATATGTGAAAGGGTATGTTGTCCCTTTAGACCACTTGGTTCAGTTTTGAGTGTAGATGAAAGCATGTCTGACATTTATTTCCAAGACTGTATTAGCAGGCAGGGCAACTCTACTCAGTGACTGAGTTTCGTAGGTGCTGAGAGTCAGAGCATGCTGATATACCTCAGAACCCTTTCTTACACGTTCTAAATGAACTACACTTGGACTTCATGGACATAGCATATCAGGCTTCAGCAGGGTAAACTTTGTTAAAGACTTAGGCATATTCAGTAGTGGGTGTCAGTGAGTGGTCTAGTATACTCATTGTGACAGTGAAAATGGAAGCTTTCAGAATGTGTCGTGGAACTACTGTGCTCAGAAACCCATGGAACAATACTGGTTCTTTTTCATGCCATACCAAATCATCTTTAAAATACAGAATTCAAAGGTAGGTGGCTTTATTGCATAGATATAACTCCAGTGAACCATCAAAAGCCCACATCTACCTCTAGCAAATTTTGTTATTGTTCCTAATGGACAAAGAATCAAATCTTTCTGGTATGGATTCTCTTCTGCTGTGTGGAGAAGGAAAAAAGAAGGATTGCTCAGCTGCCATTACTGGTGGTGGGGCAATATGAAGCTTGAAGCTAAGATGAGCATTTTATGAGTTTGCAATAGCTTCCATACTAGCTGGAGACCGCCAGGAAATATTGTGTACCTGTCAGTCCCCTCACTGCTTTTAGAGCTTTGTGTAAAGGTGATGCCGAGGATCTGTTTAAGGTGATGCTGAGGGTCTGTTTCTTCTGAGAGCTCCCTTTACCTGGGGGATACGTAGAACTCATTTCTGCACACTGTGAATGTGACTGTGGAAGTAGAGCATTTGGCCTTATGTACTATAGATGTAGTAAGCTACTCCTTGCCCTCAGAAACTAAGAAAATATATATATCAAAGTGAAGTTCCATGTCATTTTGATGTCTGCTCATAAATACCCTGAAAAAGTGTCATGGTTTAACCCTAGCCAGCAACAAATCCCCACACAGGGTCACTCACCCCTGGTGGGGTGGGGGAGGGAATCAGAAGAGTAAAAGTGACAAAACTTGTGGGTTGCAATAAAGACAGTGTAACAGGTAAAGCAAAAGCTGTGCACACAAGAAAAGCAAACCAAGGAATTAATTCACCACTTCCATAGGCAGACAGGTGTTCAGTCATCTCTAGGAAAGCAGGGCTCCATTGCACATAGCAGTGACTTGGGAAGACAAGCACCATAACTCTGAATATCCCCCCACTTCCTCCTTCTTTTCCCCAGCTTGCATGCTGAGCATGATGTCATATGGTATCAGATATCCCTTTGGTCAGTTGGGGTCAGCTGTCCTGGCTATTTCCCCTCCCAACTCCTCATGCCCCCCCAGCCTGCTCATAGCTCGGACAGTGGGAGAGGCAGAAAAAGCTTTGACACTGATCAGCAATAACAAAAACATCCCTGAATTATCAACGCTATTAACATAGTCCCACACTGTGAAGAAATTTAACTCTACCCCAGCTAAAACCAGCGAAAAGAAGTCATTGCACTGTTGACTTTCAGTATATTGTGAGCCAGAAGTGTTCTTTCCCAAAAAACCTGCAGGCTAAATCCAACACAAGACAGAGATGATGTGTGGGAAAGACATACAGCATGTACACCATCACTGTGCACTGAATTCACTGACTGCCAGGTGAGGCCCTAGGTAATTTTACTACTATACCAGTTTTCGGAAGAGATCAAGCTATGCAGAGTGGGACTGGTTCTGGTGACTCTGAGCCCATGCCTCAGCTACCCCAGACCTGTGTGGAGCTCTTCCAAGGGTCAGCTCTGTCAGTGCTGGAGACTGCAAAGGGGCTGCCCTCTCAAAACCTCTTTATTGAAACAGATCAAAAAAGAAAAACTTTTGTATAATACCTGGTTATAACACGTGATTGAAAGTTTTAGCATTCAAAATTTTTGAAGGAATAGGAAGAGACACTTGTTTTCCACCTCTACTTTATAAGCTTATCTGAGCCTATAAGCACTGGGAATGGGTTGACCCTGGAGTCATGGATGTTCCTGAATATGGAAATATTTTTTCTTGTTGTGTTTTAGTGGACTGTCTCTAGCCCTGTAGTTCAGGGCTTGTCCTTGTACTGGTCTCTTCCCTTATCTTCCCTGAGCCTGAACTATGCTCCAGAAAATAAATTTTCATGTGGGGAAAATATGTTTCCTTTAGTTGCAGAGGCAACTTTAAAAGTATAAGAGAGTTAAACCTGTGTGAGCTCCCAAGCAGTCTGGGTAAATCTAAAATGAAGATATAACCAAGCTGTCTTTGATCTGTGTAGAGCCCGTATAACAAGGACAGTGTGCTGAATTAAAGTAGCTAATTAGCTGTGATGAAAAGCTGATACACGGGTCTGGGCCAAGGCAGCTGCCTCTCTTCTGGCCTGGCTTGTTCCAAGGAGCCTCGGGGTTCCCTCTGCAGCACTGCACCGCGCTGAGCAGGCACACCTCCAGCAGTGAAAGGTTGTACAGCTGCAAGCTGCCATTGCTAATCCTACTGAGGGGCTGTCAGAGACTGCATCCTGGCTCCTGGTCAGGCTCTGACCCTGCAGCGCACAAGGCTGCTTCCTCCTTTCATCCCTTTGCTCTGATTTCTGCGGAAATGAAAACTAAGCAAAGTCCAGGGGGATCCCAGATCTGCAATCAAAATCTTGGAGTATGCCCTGTTTTTTTCTTGGTAATTAGGTACAACCTCAGGCAGTCAGGGCGGGAATGATCTCATTTAACTGAAGGTGTTGGAAGGTTAGCTATCAACTCTGGACTGGCTGGTCGCCTCAAAAGGAGTCTGCTCACCTCATTCCAGTGAATGCTTTATCTCTCCTGGAACAGATGAGATGAATCATGCTCTGGAGGTGTCTGTCTTTCTCCATTGACTGCATAGAAGAAGCCTCAATGGCAACACTGAACTTGATGCTGGTCTTTGCGACAGCTGGAGTTCGGTGAGGTGCATCTTGTGGTGTTTGAAGTGTCACCTCAGCCATGTGCTGGAACATTTGATGTTCAGGGTATTGTAAAAGAAGAGGCATATTCCTAGTCTGAAGATCTGTACTACCTAGTATAAATAACAGCTTGTTTATTGAAGTGATGAGAAGGGGATATATGGGAGTAAACCACCTGAGACCATTAAAGAAGACAAACTAAATAATCCTAAAAAGTCAAAGAGTTCAGACAAATTAGCCTATGAATCTAGCTGAAGCAACTGCACAAGTAACTAAAACTAGTTCCTTGTTAGATCAAGTCAGCAAGACACATATTATGGGTAGTATTGTAGGGAGTATGCTGCTTTATTTTCCTTGGTTTGACTCTTATTCTAGCTGTATATAAACCAAACACCTTTTAATTTAATTTCCAGTAGATAGCAGCAGTTCACAGAGCACTTTTTTCCTTTTTTTTCAGCGAGGGTGCTGGAATCAATGAGGACCTTAAAATGTTTCCTTTCTACTCAGAAAGTTCAGTAGCATTTTAATATGTGCAATACATGCTGGTTTTGTCACCGTTGCTAATTTCTGAGGACTATTGTTGAGGTATTGAATTTATCTTGAGAATGAACCAGTTAGAAACACTTTTATTCACAACACCAAGGAATAAAAGAAAAAGAAGAGGAAAACAAGGCTTTTTAAAGTCAGTTTTTATAGGTTGAAGTTACATTTGAGTTCATTAGTTGAAAGAGAGTGTATTTTCCTCAGAAACTTGATTAAACTCAAAATTTGTTTTAGGAGCAAGAATCATTAGTGACTTGAAATGTCCCAATAAACCATGTCTGATTTTTGAACTAAAGTCTTCAGAGTTCCTGAGTCTGGTGCACACCCTGGCTGTGGCAGAGGGGTAGTTTCAGGCTACTAAGTTGGAATGGCTATATCATCATGTACCTGCAAGCGATGTGATTGTACGGACCGAGAGGTGCGCTCTCACAGGAGTTGATTCTGTTTGGCTTCAGCCACCAAACAGACCCTTTTTGAACTTTTTTTTTAGTAGATTGAGAGCTGATTTTGGGGAAATTATGAGAAAAATGACATTGTTATTAGATGAGATCTGTAATCAGATCCCTAGAAGGTAGGAAAAATAGATTATGAAACAGGAAAGTGACTCATTATCATTCTTATGTCACACTGTACATTTATTCCACCTAAACTTCTAATTATACTTAACACACTTTGATTGGAATAATTTCTTCAGTCTTGCCATTTGTATAGGTAATTTTATCTACTGTAGGTTTTTCAATATGTTCAGAATTAAAATCGTTACTCACTTGTAATTGTCTGAAATTCCTGCATAGCATTTTTCCTCTGTGAAATTGGTTGCAGCTGGGTTTGGCAGAGGCAGCACGCTGTGTACAAGCACCTCACTTCCAATAACCAAGGCAGTTGCATAGAAGTCAGTCTTTTTCCATATCTGCAGAACAATTTTGGGAATCTTAATCCAAGTCTGTGTTCTGAAAGTATGCAAGATCTTTATTCAGCAGATTAGTACAAGATAAAAAGCTTTAAAATGAAGGTCAATTCCTTAGCTTTTTCTTTTTTTTTTAGTAGTACATTTAGCTATTGCAGTTGCTGTTACGTATTTATTGCAGCAGTGAGTTGAAAGCTGAGGTGTTATATTCATGGCTTAACTGTTAACGTTTTTCTTGCCTTCAGACCTTTCATGAGTTGTGAGGAGAAGGATGCTGCATATGGTGGAGTCCTTTTCTGGGCAAGAAGTTCCCTGACATAAAGGATAACAAAATATGACTAAATGGAAATAAGATTGAGTTATTTTTGAATTGTGCTACATTCACAATTGATGAAGTTCAATACAAGAAACTGATAAATGACTTTAAATGTGCATTTCTGGTACATGGCCTAAAAATGTCTGAAGGCCAAAGCAAACAGCTTAATTTTCAGCATGCTCAGGACCGAGTCTGGACTGAGATTTGCTTTATGATGATCTGACCTGCCTCTCTGACCTATCCTTATTCCAGTTACCAAGCAAATGGGTGAATTATTTGGACTTACTTTTTTTCATGTTTTTGAAAACGCTGAATATATGACTTAGCTTATTGGCATTAATCAGCTATATTAAAATTTTAGGAAAATGTGAACTGCTTCTTTCTTGTACAGTAATCAAACACTGATTCCATCATTTCTTGAAGCTTGGCTGGATAGCCACCACTGAGCTCTGCCTCAACCACTTCCTGTGCAGGGACCCCACCACCTCTGGGCTGGTGTGTGGAGCTCTGGTTTTAAGCAGAGCAGAATAAAATCCACTTAAACATTTAAAATAATTGTCCAAAAATGTAAAGAACAATTGAAAAAGCGTTGAATTGATGGGTGTCTTTCTTGGCTATGTTTATCAGAGCTTCATTGCACATGATTAATAAAAATTTTTTGCTCAAAAGTAAAATGGTAGTCAATTGCCCACCCAATAAGTGATAATCCTAAATGGGTCAAATTTGACCCCAGTAATTAGATCCTTATTCCATTATTTTTAATAGAGTGACTGAACCTGCCTCATTGTTCCTGTTTCTGCAAACAATTAAGCAGTTAACTCCACATATAAGCAGTGAATAATATACATGAAAAAACATATATATAGTAGCTTGGAGGATTCTTCCATACAGTTCTATAACACCTGTGCAATTTTTAAGTTCTTAATAAAAATATATTGTTGATAGAAATAGATTTACTCTCAAGCTCCACAGATAGATTAATAAGCAGATCTCTGTGTGGCAAAGTAGGGTATACATTTAGGTGGCAGCAGCAGTACATTTTAAGTGATTATTATTTATTTTAGGTAGATTTAATTACAGGAACACATAGGTACCTAGGATACCTAGGTAGTATCATACTAGATTGTAAGACATAGACTGGTAAAAATCCAGCCTACTGGTTGCATTTTGCTATTGTGGAATATATCGATTAAAAGGAGAAAGTTAAAAATAGCGAGAAGCTAGAAAAATGTCAAATTAAATTTTACATTAAAGTAGTAAATTTGATGTTTAGAATAGCTTCTGGCTATCAATTCAAAATCCAATCCATATGGAACACGGCACCCTTAGAATTTAGACTATAAATCCTCACTAGTGATTTCTTTTCACATTTTCATCAACCCTGCCCCTGAAGATTGCTAAATGCTTCTCATGAAAGGAAGAGACTTAAGACACAAGTATTCACTGAGCATTTATATCTGCATGCAGTATTGACTAGTGAAATTTAGAATTTGTGTACATCCCTGTCAGAATGGAATATAAATTTCTGTTATTAGCAGAGGCAGCTTCCATATATTTTAATGTCTGGAGTTCCTCACAGATAAACTTTTCATGATTATTTTAGCGAGCAGCAGCCACCGCATTTAGTGAGATGGCTCAGTGATATGGGTAATTCAGCATTTATTCACCAAAAGGGGAAAAATAAAACTCCTCAGCATAATGGGTAATGAATGTGTCTGACTTCAGTGGCTACAAGGGGCGGATGGTGAATCATCTTCCTGCAAGACTGAATATAGCTTTTTTTCTCCCAATACTTTCTGACATCTTTCATACTAGAGAATACATAAATCTATCTCTTTTTTTCATGCAGCTTGGCTTTAACAGCATCAAGCAAATTATGCTGAACAAATCAGTCTTAGCTGATGTCTATTTTTTAAGAGTTTATTATTCTTTCAGCTTATCATGTAAGATATTAATTGTTATACTTCCAAGTGCACAGTTTCATCTATATTCACTTAGGCAGTTATTTTGCATTGTTTTAAGGAAGTGATTGTAAAAGACATAATAAATTAGGCCCTCATTTTGCCTTGGAAGCTACAGTTTTCCCTTCTTATTTCAGAACAGAGGCACGTAACTTCTCTCCTAACAGCTTCAGAATTCTCTCAATGTATACAGTGCTCATTTCTTCTGTTGCTGACTGCTGGTTTTGCTTTCCATGTCCAGATGAGTTGATCTGTCCCTCAGCAGAACACAGTCTGTTCACTTACACCAGGCAATTTTGTATCAAAAACATACCTTTGAGTTCTGACAAATTTTTTAGCATTTGTCATGCAGTTAAATACTATCTTGGTCCATGTTCTCGCTCTCTCTGAATCTTACCCTCTGCCTATCTTGAGCAGATTCCTTTTTCAATCACTTTCTCTGTACTTCCAGCACTCTCCAGTGTAGTTAGTGGTGTGTGTCTGTGATTGACTCTGCTGTTGGGCAGCGTGACTGCCACTGTGCTGCTTGGCTCTGACAGGACTGCCATGTGGACTGTGTCACACATCCAGTGACAGCATTTATAAAGTGTTTTCTTGTGTGATAATATAAAACTTAGTGTAATTGTTTCAGTCTCACTGTTTGGTCCAGACATTTGCATAATTGACATTAATTACTTACTAATCCTATTTATCTGGGATAGTCTTCTTAGTCTAATGAATCGTAGCCCCCAGTGAGGTCCCACAAGACAGCATAGGGTTTTAAAAGCAAAAGGAATCAGGTTTGGTTTTTCCCTCCTGCAACGCTTCTGTTTTTCAGTGCCAAATACTGTCAACCTGCAAAAAATAAGCATATATATATTACATTTATTCATCTGCTCCTCTGAGCTGGATTCTTACTTGCTGACAAGTGGATATGGAAGTCATCTGAGTTAAGAAGAGAACAGACAAGGTCTAGATGCATCATCTAGATGACGTAAAGGCCTGGGGTAGGAGCTCATGGGAGCCATCCAAGCTGAAGGATCTAACTGGCCATGTGAGCCTTTATTACCAACTTAAATCCTTTCAATGCAAGTCCTAGATGCAATTCATAGGTGAGAGATCACTTGACTTTGAAAGTGTTCCCGAAGGACACAGCTCTCACCAAAATGCAGTATAATAGCTCTGCTTTGGGACTCTAAAAAAAAAGGGGCTGTCAACTTGGTGAGAAATTGCTTATAGACAGAGAATTTCTCGTAAAGCAAATTGATATTTATTGATCATTCCTTTTACAGGAAGAAAAATGCTTCATGTAGAGTCTTCAAAAAAAGCCCTTCAACACAGGACCAGGTGAAGTAGCTTTGTTCCTCTCTGGAATGTAAGCTGACTTTATCCTTTTTCTTCTTCATCTAAAACCAGTTTTTCTCCATGTGGTTTCATTTTCAGGGTCAGGGCTTAATAGGAATTTGTGGCTGAGATTTACTTCGCTTCTAGTTTCAACTTTAGAAATAAATTATATTATTGTGATTATATAATGAATTAGTCAGTTAATGAACTCTTTAGCAGTTACTAAAAACATAAATTAAAATCTTACAGAACTTACTAAAGGATACTAAAAGATCTGATTTAAAGGAAAGATTGTTTTCTTCATCATCAAAATTTCAAAACCCAGCTTGATGTTTGATGGCAGATCTGAGTGCTTAGAGAATGACAAAAATTGTTTATACCAGTGTTTGTTGAGTTTGTCTTTTTAGCTAAGGAGAAACTAAATATAGTGAAGGGTAATATAAATTAGAACTAGCCCAGAAATGACACCAGGATTTTGTTAATTTGGGATTGAGTATGAAACAAATAGGAACAGAGTATGCAGTCCTTGTTCTATGACCTCCTTCACAAGTCTGCATTCAGAATCACTCATGAACAAAAGCTTCTCAACCAAAAGCTTATTACAACCAAGTATACTAATGTCTTTGAACAAATGGAAATTTACATCCAGAAGGCTGGAGTTATACGGGGGCTTGATCTTACATTAGGAAGATCTTGGCTGATAACCTTCTAAACATCTCCAAGTCCTAGCTGTGATCGTAATAAGGCATTGTATGTGCTGTAATGGTGCTGAGTCAGCCACACTGTGGAGATTACAGACCTGTTATCACCTGCAGAAAGTTAATCTAGCAGTGCTCAAGGCTGTAGGAGTCTAGTCACCCTAAAATACTGATCTGGGAAAGACCCGTTTGGTCTTAGTCCTTGGCACTGCAGCTGTGCATTTTAGCTATCCACTTGAAAATGTAGACCAAAGCATCCTATGCACTAAAATTAGCTGTGATGAGATCACTGGACATATTACTGGTGGTTTTATAATTTTTGCATAATTTATTCTGCTGATTTATATTATGAGAAATGATTGTTTAGGGTGTTGGAGTTTGGAGAACGAAGCTTTTATTTTTTATCTGTCCTCCTTCTGCTACCCAGGACATGATTGGTTTCTCTGTGATTCCTTCTTGGCACTCACGCTCATATTATTCCTCTTCCCTTAATGTTGATACATGCTTTTTGTTTCTTTTTGACCTTCAGAAAAACTCTTTTAAGATGATTGAGCTTAAGGCAAACGGAGCATGAGGATGTGTCTTGAATGAATGCTGCCCAAGGGAGTGGGGAGGGTGGAGGGGCAAGGCAGCCTAGCGGAAACATTCAGTGTATTTCTTAATTATCTTTTCACAAATTGTTTTTAAAATTGTTCAAAAGAAGAACAAATACTTCGGGCAGAGAGCACAACTTTATTAATTTTCCATTAAAAAAAAATTTCTCTTGAATGACCTCCATGGGGTATTTCTTCAGTTGTGTTTATGCACACATTTTCTCCTTGAAATCTTAAAGATAATTTCTTTACATAAATAACATAATGAATTCACAGTGTGTTTTTAGCCACATTTGATCATATAGCCAGACATGCTTGCAGCACAATAACATTGGTGCTGGCAAAAACAAGGTAGCTAAACAGGTAGGCAGTAAATATCTACAGTCATTGCTTGAAAACTATCCATTATTTGTGTTCCCAAGTTTAACTGTTAAACTGAATATTTACCTTGCAAACTGAGAAATGGCAGCCAATCTAAGCAAGTCATTTGCTTTTCAGTATTAATTTTGCTTCTTGTGCCAGGCTCTGTAAATGTTTCCTCATGTATCATTGTGACAGTACCATACATTTGAAATGTCAAATTATGCAGTGTCTGGTGTCATAAGAATAATACTAGCAGCAGGGAGAGACAAAAAATACCATGCAGAGAATAAATACATGTTTTCAGTATCTACCTTGCCTGGTGTTGCAGTGCTATGGACAGAGTAATCTAAGGGTTGTTTGGATGTATAGAAAATACATCCTTTGAGTATTTTAGCCACCCCTAAAGGAGCCTTTTTCTTGTACTGAAAACAAATGGTTTGTGCAGCTCAGCTGCAGTATTTCTATCTTTTCCTACACTCTTGCATCCAAAGTTAGCATACCAGAAAAGGCAGAAAAATGCTATTCTCTTTAGTACTTATTTTCCAATTATTGTTAATTCACTAGCTTTTTGTGAGATATTATAGTGCTAAAGCAAAGTAAGAGGCGAACTTTCAGATGACTACATTTTATATGCAGTACTTTATTCTGCTCTCCTGCCACCCCATTTACCATCAGATTTATACCACACTAGCACAGCAACTGAAGATTAAACAGGGATTAACCTTTTTGGTTATTCACAATTTCTCCCACTATTTGTAGAATTAATGTAATTTACCACTGTGTTATTATTGTCCTGGTGGACTAATACTTCTAATACTTCTGTAGAGGTTAGAAAAGTCAGGGCTGTGCAACAATCTGTTTATAATAATAAGAAAAAAGTGATCACATTATTATTCTCAAGAGGCTTCACAGGAGGAGGGCCATGTAATGTTGTGTTTTGTCATTCAGACTGTGTATTTCTACCCAAAGTAAGAGATTCTGTGCTGTCTGTCCCTGGAGCCAAGCAATGCCAACTTACTTCCACCATCCCTGACCCCTTTTCATGCCTCTTCCCTCTCCGTCTGAAGATTTAAGAGGGAGGTACAGAACTATTTCTGTCAGCGTTTTCTCTTATGGTTTGAACATTTCAGCTGGTGGAAAAGTTGAAAGGGCTGAAATCCAAATTTAGTGTCTTTGGGCTTGATTAATTTGCTCATGCTTCAACATTCAGTGGTGTCTGAGCTATTGAGAGTATCCAGCAGCCTCTAGAAACGAATGGGTCTCACAGAGGTCTTGTGAAATACAAACCAGCTCTGCAGGGATTTGTCAGATACTCTGGTGTGTCTCAAGTGACACTAAGGCATTCAAATATACATCACTACACCAGACCCTAAATAATCAGTTTGCAAATGGGAAATGTATCTTCCATTTTCTGACTATTCAGTTCTGTAGGAAAGCAAAGAAGAGGCTGTGAGGTTCCTGAAAGGAAAGCAATTGCCTGACAAGATGTCTAAAAGCCCACACTATTGGTCAGGTCTAGGAAACAAACACGGAAGAAATTTATGCATTTCAACCAACTGCTTGTGTAGGTGCAGGGATGAAGTGGAACTGAACTCCTGTCGTCGTGGCACTTCTATAACCTTATACATCTTATACAACTTTGTAGGTAAGCTCAGGAAATGTGGGCTGGATGAGTAGAGGTGATGTGTATTGAGAGCTGGCTGAATGGCACCGGTGATCAGTGGTGTTGGGTCTGACTGGGGACCTGTAGCTAGCCGTGTTCTCCAGGGATCACGACTGAATTCAGTCATGTTCAGCCTGGAGGAAGGGACAGAGTGTACCCTCAGCAAATTCACGGATGTTACAAAACAGGGAGGATGGTCAATACCCCAGGGTGCTGCCCTTCAGTGAGACCTGGACAGGCTGGAGAGTTGGTTGGAGAGGAACATAGTGAAGTTCAACAAAGACAAATGCAGGATCCTGCACCTGGGGAAGAATAACCCCCTGTGCCACTACAGGCTGGGGGCTGACCTGCTGGAAAACAGCTGTGTGGAGAAGGACCTGGGGGTTCTGGTGGACAACAAGCTGTCCATGAGCCAGCAGCGTGTCCTTGTGGCCAAGAAGGCCAGTGGTATCCTGGGGTGTATTAGGAAGAGCATTTTCAGCAGGCTGAGGGAGGTGATCATGTTCCTTTACTCAGTGAGGCCACATCTGGAGTGCTGTGTTCAGTTCTGGGCTCCCCAGTTCAAGAGAAATGAGGAACAAGTGGAGAAGGTCCAGCGGAAGGCTACAAAGATGATAAAGTGACTGGAGTGTCTCTCTTATGAGGAAAGGCTGAGGCCTGTTCAGCCTTGAGAAGAGACTACAGAGAGGGGTTCTCATTGATGCATACAAAGATCTTAAGGGTGGGTGTCAAGATGATGGGCCAAGACCCTTTTCAGTGGTGCCCAGTGACAAGACAAGGGGCAACAGGCACAAACTGAAACATAGGACATTTCATCTGAATGTGAGGGAAAACTTCTTTACTTTGAGGATGGCAGAGCACTGGAACAGGCTGCCCAGTGAGGCTGTGGAATCTCCTTGACTGGAGACATTCACCGCTACTTGTATGTGCGATCCTGTGCAACCTGCTCCAGATGAAGAACCTGCTTTAGCAGAGGGGTTGGACTAGATGATCTCCAGAGGTCCCTTCCAACCCCAACCACTCTGTGATTCTGTTCATATCCACATAATTTCTAGTATATTTTCAAGATGCTGAAGTCCAGTGTCTGAGATTTCCAAATAGCACAAAGCGCTGGATTTCATTATTTAAACATGTGGCACATCAGTTTTCTATAGTCATATGAAACTTAAGGCCTGTAATGCAGAAGACATCTGTGAGCTGCTGTACACAATTCAGAATGAATACTGATGTGTTAGGTTCCTTTTTTGGTACCTTCTCTGGCTCCTAGTGTTTCATCTTGTGATAAATCTTTTATTTTCTATTAAATAGTTTATATCAAGCAATATGATTGTATTACATTGTATATATCTAGTTCTCTGGATGTCTTTGAGAACTTATAAAAGCACATTATTGTGTTACTCAGGTTTGAAATATACAGATGTAAAAATACTACACATCCTGGACAGTGTATATGTCTTTGTTTCATGTATGTTTACCTATTTAAAAAAAAAGATGTTTGAGCATTTCCTGTTGTTTATCTTTATTATTTGTTTTGATTCCAGTGTGGTTATTCTCTCAGTGTTAAAAGTTATGAGACAAACTGGAAGTTGTGGAAATATCTTTGGCTTAATGAAATGTGAAAAAGAAATAATGCGCATGTGTTCTCCTTCTGTATTCATATTCATACATTCATATGTGTCATATTATAGTTGCAATATGGTCATGGCTTTTAATGTGCCCACGGCTAAAGAGATATTGATAAGAAAAAAATTAAGAAAAATCTGGAATATCATTGAATCTCTTTAACTGACACTATAAGAACAAGTCCAAGTAGCAGGAGTCCAAATAGTGCTGCATTTGTTCTTAAAAATCTCTGAACACAAGGATTTCTTAACCTCCCCTGCTGCTTCAGCACTTAACTCTCCTTATAAACAGACTTTTCCTACAGCTTACAGAAGCCTCCTTCTTTACCAGTGTTGCTGATTTCTTGTATAGAGGGTACACAGAACACAATTAATCACTGACATGTTTATGACAGTATTTCACATAATCTCATTATGCCTCTCCTCTGTTTGAAACTAAGTCAATCCTGTTGCTGTATACTCTCTCCTCATATACTCTATCAGTCTTGTTGATTTCTGCTGAACCTAATTTCCTGAATTGTCACCTCTGTGTCTGATGAACCACATCCACATGTCCCAGATTTGCATTTGCCTTTTTGTGTCAGCATTGTGTAAGTTGCTCCAGTGCAGTTTATAGCATCTCAGTCCACTTCTGCTAGAGGTTTTGTGGAGGTTTTCCAATTTTTGACAATGGTGGTGGATATGAGGTACCTCGAGAAGGATCAAGAACAGGACCCAGCTGTGTGAGGCATTCTATGACCAGAGCACGTCAGACAGCTCTGCCTCCAGGCAGATCCTGTTGCCTTCTTGCACACCCCAGTGCTGTTCTTCCTAGGAAAGTGGGGCATTTCTTTGCTGTATACTGCTTATTGTAGCTTAGCTGAGACTCTGTCTCATATCTACTCCTTGAAGTTTGTTTGAATGGATTGCTTGTATAAAACCTCCTTCTGTTTCTAGTAGTTAGTAATAGTTAGCTGAAAGGACCAGTCCTCTGGAGAATGCGTGCAGATAGTTTTTCCTTGTAGTACAGAAACTGCTGCTGTTTTTATCCAGCATGTCCTCAGAAAGCAGTGCCTTTCAACCTGTGTACGGCATCAAAGTGCTGGAGTTGCTTTCTGCAACATTCGTTTTTGCCCCTGACATTTACAAAGCCTCAACTAGGAAAAATCTCACACAGTCATTATATCCAAACTGTGGATATAAGGATAGTCATATGGATTGGTGAAAGCTTTGCCTTCGTGATCAGTATGGCCAAGAATCCACACGGTATAGCATAAAGTACATTTTTGTATTCCTTGATTCTCCTTCCCCCTGTCTTAAAGAAGCACTGAAAAGATATCCAGTGTCTTCATCTGACATGCAGCTGGTTGGCAGAGTTACTTAAACCATCCTGGGGAATTAGACTCTTTGAAAGGAAACCAATACAGTATTTCCTCTAAATCTTGTATTTCCTGTATCCATCTTTAATTACAAATATCTCTTCTTCCTCTCTCCTGTCACAGTCATTAAAGGAAAGTGAGAATGTTCATTTCTAAAGCGGTTTATGTGCCTGGCGTTGCCTGGGACCTGCCAACATCACAGACAGGGATTTATTGAACGTGAGCGTTTACCCCCTGTGGATTGTTCTGCTGGGAGGTAACAGTCCTGCCTCTTCTCAGCAGTGTGGATATGCTTTTATCATGGAATCATGAGGGCTGGAAGGGACTTTAAAGATCATGTAGTCCTAACCCGCCCTACCATAGGCAGGGGCACCTGGAACTAGACCGGGGTGCTCAAGGCTCCATCCAATCTGGCTTTGAACACTGCCAGGACTGGGGCATCCACAACCTCCCTGGGGCGCTTGTTCCAGTATCTCATCACTCTCATAGTAAAGAATTTCTTCCCAATATCTAGCCTAGATTTCTCCTCTTTCAGTTTGTATCCATTACTCCATGTTCTATCACTACAGTTCCTGACAAAAAATCCCTCTCCAGCGTTTCTGTAGGCCCTCTTCAGATACTGGAAGTTTGCTACGTGGTCTCCACATAACCTTCACTTCTCCAGGCTGAGCACTCCAAACTTTCTCAGCCTTTCTTCTTAGGTGAGGTGCTCCAGCCCTCTTACCAACTTCGTGGCCCTCCTCTGGACTTGCTCCAGAAGACTTTCTGCGTCCTTATGCTGGAGGCATAAGAACTGCACCAGCAGTGTGCACAGCACTCCAGGTGGGGTCTCACAAGGGCAGGGTAGAGGAAGAGAATCCCCTCTCTTGACCGGCTGGCCACATTGCTTTGGATGCAGCCCAGGACTGCTGGCTTTCTGGGCTGCGAGCACACTGTGACTGCAAATTGTTTTTCATCAAACACCACACCCACGTCCCTCTCTGCAGGGTTTGTGGCCACGGAAAGGTACGTGCCCTTGGCTTCCGGGCTGGAGCCAGCGCTGCAAAGCCCGGCGGTGGGCGCGGGGGAGGCAGCGCAGTGCGGCTGTCCCGCGGGTGGCGGTGCGCGGCTGTCCCGCAGGTGGCGGTGCGCGGCTGTCCCGCAGGTGGCGGTGCGCGGCTGTCCCGCAGGTGGCGGTGCGCGGCTGTCCCGCAGGTGGCGGTGCGCGGCTGTCCCGCAGGTGGCGGTGCGCGGCTGTCCCGCAGGTGGCGGTGCGCGGCTGTCCCGCAGGTGGCGGTGCGCGGCTGTCCCGCAGGTGGCGGTGCGCGGCTGTCCCGCAGGTGGCGGTGCGTGGCCGGGGGACGCCGCGGCAGCCGCGCGGTGCGCGCCCAGCGCCGGCAGCATCGCCGCACAGCAGTGCCGGTGCCGGCCTGTGCTGCTGCGGGAAGGGGCCCTTGTGGTCCTGCTTTCCTCCCTTTTCCCATTCGTCATCTTTTCTGCCTTTGTTTGTCCTACGTACCGAATGGTTGGTATAAGGGGAAGGCTGTAAAATACCTTCCAGCCAGACTATAGCTTCTTTCTGTGTAGGAGTACCAGAGGTTTTTTTTCCTCCTGGTAACCTTCTGGCTGGTTCTGGTGGACTCTGCTGCCAAATCAGTCCAGCTGTTTCACGACAAACTCGAGCACTGGCTGCGTTTTCCAGCCTTGTTACCATAGTATTTGATATTCGGATGCCCCCTTTACCATTGACTTGGGGCTTATACTTATGTTTTCAGTACACTTAAAACATTCTGCAAGGCATTTTCTTTGTAAAATATGAGTATCTTTGCCTTTAAACACTGTCAATTTTTTCCTCACAGAATTTTTCCTTTCCTAATTAAGCTACTTTTGCAGCTAATAGTGATATTTAAAGAAGAAAAACTGGAGAAGCTGAAGGAGACCACTTACTGAAATCTAGCAATGATTATCATAGACTTCATTACTCTTCATGTAATTTTATTCTGTTCGTGTTTGATTTGATTAGAAATGTGAAACAGGTTGCAATATTTGAAGTGCTTGATCTTCTTTAAGCCTTCTTCAGTGCTTAAGGAAGTACAGAAAAACCTTGGATTTTTTTTTAGCCTTTACTGTTTTCTGCTGGTTTTTTTTGTCTGTCAATTTTAGAAACATTTGTAAGGCAAACAGCAGCTGTGAGTATGAACCATGGCAATGGATACACATGGCTCTGGTAGTGAGAAGTCTCTAAAATATGCCTTGTGCAATACCATTTCTATACACAAATGCAAAGTCCACAAGGTTATTATTTCCAAAGAGAAACAAATGCAAATAAGGCAGATTTGCTACTATAAGTGTTGTAATTTGCATGTCTGGATGAAAAGCTAGGAGTTAGACTTAAATTTTGCAGATATAAATAGAAGGTTCAAATGCTTTCTGATGTAGTTCCTAACATTTCTGATTTATTGATTTTGATTTTTGATTTATTAATTTTTATTTTTCTACACATGTATGTTCCTAGTATTGACTTTAAAATATTGAACGCAGGCTGCAATATAAATTGTAGTGATTTATTTTAAACAGTGTTTTACATTATACTATACTTAGGATGGTGAATCCCAGATTTTGAGGTTTGTATAATTTTTTATCTTTCTTTTTATTTCTTTTTACAAAGCTTTGTTTGTTGACTTTTACTTTTGCAAAGTCACGTATTTTAGCCAGTGGCAACTTCCTTTGCCACATTTGCATTTGATTTGTGCTTTTTTTTCAAGATCGTATGAGGTGATTAATGAATTGACTAAACTATGTATCTCTTTTTCATGTTTGCTTTTAAAGCAGTGGAAAGAAGTTCAAATTAACCATCAGTAGTCTATAAAGAATTTAACCAAGTTACTCTTCATCCTGTGGTGTGTTTTTATCCCCTGTATCAAAATGTATTTATGGTGTCCTTCTCAAATGTGTGTTCTTCTGCTCTCTGACTACAATTTATAAATCTGACAAATATGATGAACGTTCATGACAGCGCTGAGGAAGGGCATTCAGCGAGCTTCACTCAATCTCCCTGATTTTACAACGGCAAAGTTCCGCAGGAGAACTGCATCTTTGGTGATTTATTATGTTGTAGCACTGATTCTGTGACCCATTTCTGCTGTTGTGATCTGTCTTGGGCTCCCAGGCATTGCAGGGCACACCTTCCTGCAGTTTTGCCATTGGAAAAAGAGGGGTGTAAAGATGAGCCCTGAGTTTCATGGGTCTGTGCTCTGGGGCAAGGCACTAGATGAAGAGGTTACTGCATTTAAAGGAGTGGAGCATTTCTCATCCTTGAGTGACACCCAAACATCCAATAATGATGTGGGAAGCAGAAAAGAGCTGGGAAATTCAGGAGATCCATTTGATTCAGTGCTCTGGCCGAAGCCAGAAATAGCATAATGTGGCACCAGACTGATGGTATCTAGCTGTAGTGGTACTCTCAGAGATGGTGGTGATGCAAACCAGACTGCTTTTGTCTGGTGGCATCCATTAGAGTGCAATACCCTCAAATAGCAATTTCGGCATAATTTTCTCCATTAATTTATTATTATATCTATAATTATAATTAAATTTTAATTTCCATTTCAAAAAAAAATTTATTTTTTTTTATTATTGTGTCAGATTTTCTTTGAACTTTTTCTCTACTTTTCTCATTCCCCTTGCTGAATTAAGCTGTATTTGAAACTTTTCTAGTGGAGTATTTCTACCATCTGTTCTCTGTAGCAATTATTCAGATTATTTGCAACTGTGTTCCAGCAGGGGTGAATCTAGCACAGATTTCCTGACTGACATATTTTTGCCCTGCAATATGCCACAGCTGGTACAGATCTGTAATTCTGTGGGGTTGGGTGGGGGTGGAGGGTTACGCTTACATTTGCAGTTATTTCAGTGTCCGACTCTTAGGAAATCATAATCTCTGAGATTTTACGGAACGAATAAAGAGAAAGAGTGGTTTTGAAGGTTCTCTTTCCTTTACAATCTCAGCCTATGCTAGAATCCTCCAAATCCTGACTACTGTAAGTTGTTCACAGCACTGAACAAAGCTCATCACATACCTGCACTAGCTATTCCTTCTGTTACTGACAATACAAGCCCCTTTTTGTTTTGCTGTGGTCAAGGTGCCGCAGTAGTCTGCCCTGGTGATATTCACCTGCTATGGCAAGAAGAATGATTTTCCTACTTGTCCTGTGTCACTTTTTCCTGGTAAATCAGGGTTTTTGAAATGCAAACCTAAGGTACTCAAAGTACCGGTAGATCTGCATGGACACTTCATAGTTTATTTTTTTTTAATATTTAAAAGGAAGTCAGGAAAAATAATATGCATATAACTGTGAAGAGCGGACCTGTAAACTGCGTTAGAAAGTGCTGTAATGCTATAAAGAGATAACTAAACACCCTCCATGCTGATGGGCATACATGTCACCTGAGAGCTATAGGCAATTCTGGTCCACTTCTGGCCTCCTCAATTAAGGAGACTTTAAGAACAGTATCGAAGTAACTCCACAGCCAGAGGAAGTATTTTTAGCTTTCAGCAAGTATTTATTCATTTTATAGACAGACATACTTTCAAAACAACATGAGAGGACTGTGCAGCCTGCACCCTGCCCCAAGTTTCCAAAGCCATGTGGGACTGCTAACACGATGTCTAGGCCCCACAGATGGAGAAAATGATGAAAGATTTTAAATACAGAAGTACACCTCATACCATGTACTATGAGAAGGGCTGTGGGTCACCACAGTTGCTTTTCCTTTTCTTATGGCTATTATTTATTATAGTTTTATAGCATTTAAAAAATATTATTACTAAGAATCTGGCTTTGTTTATCTTAAAGAATTTTGATCTCTTTTCATGTTGTGCAATGATACACATGTATGCATGAAACATCTGTCATAAGTGCCAGGAGTGCACAAGTGACACCACTGCTGCTTTGATAGACGTTCCAACTGCAGGGAAGTTTTATTTCCCTCACTGGACTGATAACCTCCAATCCTGCATATTGCCTCACTTTTGTGGAACTCAACTGCTTTTTGGACATTTGAACTTCGGTAGAGTTAAAATCTATTTGAGTGGCATCATCAAAGAGTTACAAGACCAAGAGAGGTGGAGATTGGTCTCATGTAAAGGTTTTAATCCCCAGAACAGAAAGCCAGCCTGAAGCTATGTGGAAGTAGTGGAAGCTCGTTTTAGTACAAGGTCAACTTTAGCAAAGGTGCTACATGAGTCCAAAAAACTGGTAATTCACGTTTGAGTTGTTGTAACTTCTGAGGCACCCATTGCATATCTCCTGGGCAGAATACGTGCTACCTGGAGAAGGAGTATGAGCTCTGGCTCCATCATCAGCTGGGCTAGAGGCTGAGGCTGTGCTTAAGGCTTCCAGTTACTGCCCATCGTGAGACCACTAATAAGTTTAGGAGCTTTGAATGTAGTTCTGAAAGTCAACCCAAAGAACAATGCAGGAGAGAGATGAAGTTAAAGCATAATTGGAGCAGCATCTATGGGTTATCTAAATATTTAGATTAGGTGATCTAATGGTAAATTTTATGAATCTTCGCATAAAATATGTCCTTAAGTTCATTGCTGCATGAAATCGTCTATAGTCGTATAATGCAGTGGAAAAGTTTTCACTTAAAAAAGTTTCCACCTGAGAATATTGCTAAAAATCATTGTCTTTGCAACCCTTACAAAAACATTTAAAACAAGGCCACTGCCCACTGGAGTTTTCCTTAGTGGAGCACTAAACTCAGTATGTGTAAATGCAGTTTGTCTCAGGGCTCAGCTTCAACTAGAGTGAATTTTCTTATCGCACCAAATTTTCTGGGTTTATCTTAGAATATTTTCCACATCACATCACATCAGGGTGAGTCAGATGCTGTTCAAGGTGGTAGATAGGGAAAAAATTCTGCAGTTTAATGAACAGCTTGTTGATCAGCGGAGCTATGTGAGAGACCAAAGATTAAGTTCCCATCATGATTTGCAATAGCAGTTCATTCCGGATTTCAGATAGCCCAAAAGAGTCTTTGGTTTTTTGTGGTTGAAATGTTCATTGTCTTCTTATTTTTAGCAAAAAACTCAGTACTGAAGCTGAGAAGCCTTNTTTTTTTTTTTTTTTTTTTTTTTTTTTTCCAGCTACTGTATTCTCACCTAAATCTTTGCGTTCGTCTAACAACAAATATACATCTCTACCTTTTTTCTTATGGTTTATATTTACAGTATATTTTTTCTCTTTCAGTCTGTCCTGTTTCTTGCACCTCCTCCCTTGCACTTTCCAGGTGTCTCCTTTCATGATCTGAAAGTGCTGCTGAATAAAGATGAGACAATAGTTAGTCCAATCCCAGACAGTCTTTTGTTCAGGTAATTGCTCGGAACCAAGCAGCTCTTAAGTGCCCTGACTTCCCTGACTGAGATTGACTGATGGAAAGATTAAGTGAGGCAGAGATTTATAGCCGACCTGGTATGAAGAAAGGAAAAATGTAGACTCATTTAAATGAGGTGGTTTTGGGTTTGGTTTTTTTTTTTTCTCTCTTCCTCAATCCTCTGTATTGAGGACGCATCCTGAATGTTACCCAGTCATGTAGATCAGAGCCAAGCTCCTTTGGCTGGAGAAGTGAGCACCCTTCCAGCACTCCTGAGCTGTGCTGGAGCTGTGCTGGAGCTGTGCTGGAGCTGTGCTGGAGCTGTGCTGGTAGTGCACCCACAGCTGATACCACACCCCTCAGGAGAGCTAACTTAAAGATGAAATTTTACCAAGTCTCTCAGAGAACATAATGTAATTCTTACATTAAAGCCAGTAATTTAGATTTATACCTGATTTATTTGCCTCGGTTTCTCACTTGCTGAAGACATTTTCTAGTATCTATCAGATGACACAATCCATTTAAAACAAATGAAATTGGTCTTGAAACTTTTGTCCCCATCTTATCAGTATGACCACAACAGATTCTGGGTAATTAATAGTTTTGCAAAAAAAACCCAAACCCCACCATAACCTCATTTATATATGAAAACACCCATTGTAATCCTTGCTAAAATTATTTAAGAATTAATATTTAAATTTTATCAGTCTATATCTATGAGACATATTTATGAGAAAATATATAAAATATATATTCATAAATATGAAAAAATGTCCTAGAGCTCAACTGAATCAGCTGAATCTGATTAAGTGTATTTGCAATATTGCCAGCAGGTTTTTTTAAAAATCTTTTTAATGAAGCACTGAATAATGGAGAAACAATGCTATGTGTTGGCCTCTTTTTTAAAAGATTAGGATCTATAAAATGACTGACATTTTAACGTAATTTGGAATCATAGTTAGATCATTTAATGTAAATTGCAATATCATACTCTCTCCTGAGTTATAGTCAGTATTACAGTGGTACAGCTCCTGGGTCAAGCACAGTTTAGATGACTATCCCTGGTGCAGACCAGCAGCAGAGCTCTTTTTCTCTCATCCTGCACATCATCTATACTAATTTGTGCTTGGGAGGTGGGGCCAAAGCTCCCCCCTTTTCTTTCCTTTGGACACTATGTGTGTAAGCAAGAGAGAAAGGAGAGGTGCTTAGAGGTGGTTGGTTTCTCTCATGGCTTCCACGGGTACTTTGGGGGAAGCAGCCTACAAAATTCATGACATCTCTAATTCATAGCGTGGGACATACAGGTTGTGCCTTTTCTACAATGGCTATTCACTAGCTAGAAGAAACCCTTTGTGTTGATAGTCCAGAAACATTTTAGCTTAAGAAGTCAAAGAGGAAAAGAAAAAAAGTGTGGTATATTTCAGTACAAAGCTTTTCATGCCTGTGTTATATGGTGTTAATCTTTGGGCTCTAATGTGAATAAGATTTGCCTTCATATTTTTAAAACTGTGCATTATAATTTAATCTCTGCTCCTCAGACTACTAATATTTATGAAGGATATTCCCTTAGTAAGCTGTTTGGTAATGATTTTGATGTACAAACAAACACAAGTGTTCTGACTTAAATATTGAAGAGATGGAAAGATAAAGAACACAGAAAACATAAAAGCTCTTAGATTGATGTACTTAGATGATCCTATTATCTGTTTCAAGAATTATCCAGCATGATTTATAATTTCTATTAAAAATATCAAAACTTTCTGGACTGTATCTAAACTGGTGAAGATCCCTCAGTCTTTGTTTTATGTCATTCTAAGAAAAACAGTACATGTTTACCCACGCACTTCACCCTCTAGTCTTTGCTCAAAGCACAGCTTTATCTACAGTAACAAAGAGGAAATCAATCTTTCTTGAATCCCTAATTTCCCATGGAATTAAATGCCTCTTTCTCTTGAGAGAAATGTTTCAGCTTGTGCATTGGGTAATCTCTTCATTTTTTGCTCAGTAACCATATAAAAAAAAAAAAGCATGCAATGTTAATCTTCATTCCCCTCTATGACTTGGTCCTCTAAGCCCTAAGTAAAACACATCTATTTTCTAACAGTAATTTCAATAACATTTTTACTTAAAGCAAATGTGGGGTAAGAACCAGCTCTGTCGAGATTCATATCTGGGAAACAGCATATCTGAACTTAAACTTTAAGAATTAGTTCACCAACAACCTACTGCCTAACTGTTGCACTTTAAAAATAGATATTAGAGTAAAAATGAATTCTTTGTCACTGGGTATATGTAGAAAATATTTTTATCAGATATTCTCTGGGAACAATAGAGTGAATTCCAAGGGCTAATCCAAGAAGATAGAATACTACCTTACTCTCTGAAAAAACCTCAAATAGAACTAAATATGAAGTACCTTTGCTTCCAGAAACTGGAGAGTTTAATGTACAAGAATGAATGATGCTTTTTTTTTTTTTAATATTTGATCCAAGATATTAATTATCTAAAAACGTTTCATTTGTTGGGATATGAGAATGTTTCCCAGTCTCTGCTTTGACAGCTGAATATTGCAAATGTCTTCATAATAATTCTCACTCCTTCTTTAAACCATATAAACTGTTAAAGGCCACATGGAAAAACTGAGTTTGAAGGAAAATTCGGGGTTTAAAGTATTGGTTTGGTTCCATAAGAAAGGGTCAGGCAGGCCCCTGTTTTATGAACATGTTCTCAGTTCTCTCTGTACATGTAGAAGTCTGGAGAGAAATTTGAGGGTAGTCCCATGTCTGCTGGAATGTCATTAAATTCATTTTGTGGTGAATCTACCCTGGTCTCAGAAAAGGAAAACGTCTACCAGACTCAAACTGCTAATGGAATAAAAAAGTGGAGATGGGGGAGCAGGTAGCATTTTTTACTCATGTGATGTCCTTTGCAGGAATGAAACAGGATTTATAGTCTTATAGTGCTATTTAAAGCTGAAAGCCAGTTTTTCCGAGCAGGCGTGTGTATCTGCATTTGCAGCATGCCACTGGCAAGGTAAATGGGATCAGCAGTAAGCTGAAACTGAAAGCTGCAGCTGGCTGACAGTTGCAATTCTACAAAACTCCTTTTTTCCCCTTCAGAGTCTATGCAGATATGAGTTTCAGCATACTTGCCTCCAGCCTCTTTTAACTTTCTTTTTAATTAAAAAGCTTAATTGGGAGAAATAAAAATTCCAATTAAGCTTTTTAAATAAAACCCAAAAGCTCAAAGTGGCTGCGGTTGCAGATAACTGCTGCTGCATCCCGTGACTAGCACCGCTATTTGAACAAGGCATTTGTTTCACCATAATTAATATTGTGCTTTATGATTGTACCTCCACATCTTTCTAAAGTACTGTACCTTTAAGTCTCATGGAGTTATTGTTTGCATGTGAAATACGGGCATCCTTGTGAGTTTTGCTAAGTGCAGCACAGGGACTCAAGTCTCTGGGTTGCTCTGCATATATTCCCCTCAGCATCATACTACATGTCATATCTGTAAGCAGAAATAAATACAGTAACAAATCCTGGTCACCCGATTTCCCAGTGAATTCATGAAGTCTTTTAGGCAGCCTAAAATACTTAGGAGTGTTTACTGCTTCTCCTACAGCTTCATAGGGGTTTTCTTTTTATCTTTTTTATTTCCCCCTCTTTATTATTGACTAATTCCTAGCTCTTGTTTTGAAAGCCAACTTGTGTTGGCTCCAGGTACCACTGGCATTAGGTTCACAGGCTTTTCTCATCAGCTTGATGGACCCAGGTGGCCTTGTCTTTCACTGTGGTTTTTGCTTTCATTTTCTCAGCCATCTGTTTCTGATGAGAATGAATCACAGCCCTGTTTTCCAAGAAGTACATTGATAGTTGCAGCACAAATGATTACAGTAAAAAACCCCCCAGGATGGCTTGAAAAGCAAAATAATCATATATAAAACTTAAACGCATGTAAACACTCCAAGAACTTTGAAGAAAATAAAAATGTTAATCTTCTGCTCAGCTAGTTCTGAAATTTTAAATAATGTTGAACATATTGAGTTAAATGATGAATAGGGTCAGTTAAAGAATGCCTACATTACAACACAAAATGTACCTTTTTTCCCAAATTAAAAGCATCGTATAGAAATGTAAACCAAGGTTTTTTGCTTACTTTTTGCCCTAAAATTTTGAAAAATAGGAATATTTCCTCCAACAAACCCCTCGACTATCATTAAACAGGATCACTCTTCTTTCTACCCCAGCCTGTTGCAGTGGAAAATATTCCTCAAACCCAATGCTCCTGTGCAGTAATAATGTGGTATATACACTGAATGATGTGCTTCTGACAGATATAATGCCCTGTGTCACCAAGCTGCATCTCTGTCCAGGAAAAGTACATTTGCCATAGGTTATGGGAATTGAGAGAAATCTACTGTACGCTGGGCTTGCTTGACTCAGCGTCACTTCCTCTCAGTCAGGGTTTCTTCTGCTGGATCTGGGCTCTGACTAACAGCTTTATTCAAGAGAAATTGGCAGCTTGAATTACAGGAAGGTAGGAAAGATTATGTTTCAAATATAGAACTTTTTTTGTGGTAGTTTTTTTTTCTGATCCTTCTTTGAAAGCATTTTCTGGAATAAATCACAATATCTAATACGCCAATGAGTCTTTGAAAGTGGAGTTTTAAGAGTGTACCAAGGTCTTATTGAATCATGTTATCTAGCATTTCAAATCCTCTTGAAGTTACTTACAAAGAATAATAGCTATATGTTCAGTCTGAAGAGTTCTAAGATTTTAGTGACTTTGGATTAACAGGAAGATTTGAAACCATCAGTGTTTAAGCTACACCTTTCTGTCAGTCATTCCTGACAAGACCAGAATAAGGCAGTAACTGCAGTGACTTTAGAGAGAGTGGTTTTTCATTAGTTTAAGCAGAATGTCAATTAAAAAGGATTCGAGATAAAGAACCAGCAACTAGATTAAGTTTACACTTCTTCAACTATGATAAGAAAAATCCATTTACAGGTTCTATTTCAGGCTGAATATACTTTCTAAGGTAAAGGCCCTTCATATTATAGCTTCAAAAGTCTACTGGTAATTTCTGAAAAAGATTTAATAACTATTGTGTCTGAAATGTTGAAGAATTTTTTAACTGCTGGAAATAATTATTTCTTACCTGAAATGAATATACTAAAATTAATTTAAATTTAATTTCACACATTTGATGACAGAATGTTATCATCTTCCATCATTTCTTCTCCTTCTGTCTGACTCTATTTGCGTTCTCTAAGGACTGACAAAGCCTATTTAAAATGGGAAGAGAAATTTATCTTTCTGTGATCTGTGAGTGGGGGAGGACAGCCTGGGACTGATTTACAGCTAAGGAGTATTGGACACCATGGAAGCCCACATGAACTAATCTTTTTAATAATTCTGTGATCCATCTGCAAGATTTTGAGCAACTTAGTTTGTTCTATGAATTTAGAAGACTGCACAGGAATCAGGCAACATTGGCCTTTGGCCAGGCTTAAGGCAAAAGAGGCTTGTACAGGGATTCACTGTTTCATATATCCTTGTTACTCCTTGTGACAACACTGGACTTTAGGGTTCATACAAAAATTATTGTTTCATGCAGGATCACATAGGTATTTATTAATCTTGACTCACATATTCAGTTGTGAGGCATTTCTTTGCCTTCTTGCAGGCTTGAAATGTTTTCTCTAATGGAAACTGAAACTGTGATTTAATGTTACTGTGTTCAGAACCTGGTTAGTCATGGTTTTCTACTTTGCCCGGAAATGCAGACTAATTCAGAAGAGAAAACTTTTCTGAGGCATGGGAAGTGAGAAGTGCAGTATGGGCCACAGTGTATGACAAAGGATAGGAAGTTCAAACAGTTTGGGATGTTGAGCACGATCGGCAGATCTTGTCAACACCAGCAGGAGATCTACAATCCACTTCTGCAAGCTTTACAAAGGCAGCTTTTATACCTTTTAATTGTAATCTGAATAGATGGCAATTTCAGAGCAAATGACACATAAATACTTCCACATACACCTGAAGTTGGGTAAATCATTAATTCCTAGTATTATATAAGGGATTTAGTCCTCTTTGCTGTTCCTGTGACTAAATCCTTAGCAGATGAGTCAGGTGTGGGTTTTTTTAGTACTGAAACAGCTTTCAATTTGGGTCTCTTTGCCGTGAAATAGTAAAATACTGGTTGAAAGAACCAAAACTTTATATCACTAACAAAATAACAGGTAGTTTCTTTTATAGGTAATCAAGTTTTCTCTTATAGGTAACTAAAGAACAGGAAGCAGGACACCCACCCAATCTAAAGGGGAAGAGAACTACCCTTCAGAAACAGCCAAAGCCAGGAGAGGTGCTGACAAACTCTGATTCTCCTACACTATTTATACTGCCTGACAGAATGAGTCACATTATGCTACTTTTTAATAGCTTTCTCACCTTCCTGAAATGAATTACATGCTTGCAGAGCAGTGATGGTAAACTAGGAGTCATAGCTATCATTATTAGCTTTGCAGCATCCTTAGCATTCAGTACTCATGAATCAGCTGTAATATATTGTGACAAATAATCTGTCCAGAGGGACATCAGCATTGCATCTGAAGTACAGCCCAGGCTAATCCGGTGAAATCAGCTTTGATACAGTCTGCAAAGTTAGGTCTTGCTAAATCTCTCTGACTCAGGGCAAGATTTGGCTGATTCCTCCCGGTAAAGAAACTATTAAGCAGCTTTTTCAGAAGTACTTCAATGCTTTGGTGTTAGTATTTTAAAACTGATGTTTCCCATATCTTTCTATTAGCTACATACACATCATTACACCAAAACCTCACCTAAAGCATGGCCATGATGGAGGGTGTTCTTTTGAACACAGTTCTCCAGGATTTCTTTGTGGTTTTGAAGATTTCAGCTGAATCAATTTTTTGTCACCAAGTTATGCAACAGATTTTGTTTCCATTACAAAAGCTGTGGCATTAAAAGACCATGGGATGATGTGAGGAGCTTTTGCAGCACTAAGCTGAATCCGTAAGGTAACAGCCTGAAACAATTGCAGATTACAGAAAATAGCCCCTGAAGGGGCTTGGAGGAGTCATCTACATAGTATGCATGCTTTATTCTGAGAAATGCTCATTTAACCTCCTCTTCCCATAGCACTGGGGAAAGCTATAGATTAAGAGCTTTCACTTACCAGTGAAAACCAGAAGTGGTAAAGGCCAGAAATGTGGTGCTGGCCAAACAGAAGGTGTTTTTAGCTTTTTTTTTTTTGCTGTTGGATGGACCTTCAAACCTGTATAGAAGGGAGCCAAATTTAATGTGTTCAAGAAGTCCTTACCTTTCATTTACTAATGGCAGACCTGTTGTGTTTCAATAGCACAGAGATTTAAGAATGCTCTAAAAACCTCATATGGAAACCTCGTATGACCATCTGGTTAATGCAACTTTTTTTCCAACCAAACCTCCATAGTTCACCTACCAATGAAGAAAGAAACACTAAAAAGGACGTTTATAGCCTGTCAAATGCAAGTTTTACAAAACAGCTTTTATCTTTAGGTACATTTATGTTTCTTGCTGTAGTAGTACAAATGATGATGATGTGATTTAATGGGCTGTTAGCACAATAATGCTCTGTGCTTTAAAAGAGACACAAATTTCCTCCATTTGAAAGTCACCAATGTCTTTAAGGGCAATGGGATATATTCTTCAATTATGTTTTTGCCTATTGTCTGATGGTGAATTTAGGATTTTATGGATTTCAAATATATTTTTTCTGACAGCTTTTATTGTTGACTTCCTTTAGTCAGCACCTGATAAATCTATACCAGCAGTTGATACAGACATCTTTTACAGCTGAAAATGGCATTTAGCAGTTTGTGTCAAACAGATACATGTGTTCAGAACCTGAACTTTCTTTAACAGGCAATATCATGCTGATAAACTGTGTGTGCCTTCCGCAGATGGGCCCTTAAAAGGGTCAAAGTATGAAAACCAAATCTCTATACATTGGTGCTAAAGAGTTAGGGGTAAGTGCAAGGTGTGGGAACATCTGGTTGACTACAAATGGGATGTTATCTTGGTGAAATCAACACAGACTTTGCAGTAGTTTAAAACAAAGCCTTGTGGTTTGGTTTAAAACAGAGGATTTCCTTACAGGAGGAAGGAGATCTAACATGCAGGGAGAAGTTTGTCTCACTCTGTAGTATTGTGTACAGACAAATTTCTTCTACCTATATTTTATTTTGGAGTCAGAGCAATATGCAAATCCATTTAGAACCCTGCATCTGTTGCATGTCTTTTCCTCAGGGGTTTGATGCAGCCTTGGGAGAGGCCTGATGGAGCTGCTTCTGCACGTCCTGAGCACTGCATCCCCTGGGGGATGTGAGGTGCTCCTGCTGGGCTTAGGGAAGAGAAACCCATTTCTCCTGTCCCAGAGGAGAGCCAGCTGTGCTACCTGACCAGGAAGTCTGGTTGGGATGGCTAAACCAGAACAGTTCAGGTATTACTTAGAAGAATGGCATCAAGATACTTATGACAGTAGTTTTGAAGTAAGATCAGCAGATACAGGTCTCTACCTGGCAAACACGGCATCACCCCCTTTCTGCAGGTTTGGGCAGAGGACTGGTGAATTCATGTGCTTTGGGATGAATTGACAAAGGATCAGTTGCATTCATTCAGCCAAGGCAGTACTTTCCACCACCAGGATGTGGCGTTAGTGGTGTATGCTATTCTGTCAGGGAACAGGCTGAAGCTGCTAGAGAGCATTAACTACGGCTTCAGAAGAACTGTTAATAGTCTTTTAGTTTCAGAAGCTAAAGCAGTATATTTATGGTGCTCATGGACTACTAGCTTGTGCTAGTTTCAGCTGAGGTTGAGTTAATCTTCACAGTGGCTGGTATGGGGCTGTGTTTTGGATCTGGGCTGAACACAGGGCTGTTAATACAGAGATGTTTTTGTTATTGCTGAGCAGGGCTTGCACAGAGCCAAGGCCTTTTCTGCTTTTCATACTGCCATGCTGGCAAGGAAGCTGAGGGGCTTGGGAGGTTGGAAGGAGACACAGCCAGGACAGGTGACCCAAACTGACCAAAGGGATATTCCAAACCATGTGGAATCATGCTCAGTCTGTAAAGTGGAGTAACAAAGGGGGAAGAGGGAAATGTTTGCAGTGATGGCGTTTATCTTCCCAGGTGACCATTCCGTGGGATAGGGCCCTGCTTTCCTGGAGATGGCTGAACTGCTGCCTGCCCATGGGAAGCAGTGAATTAAGTCCTTGCTTTGCTTGTGTGCACAGCTTTTGCTTTCCTTGTTAAACTGTCTTCACCTCAACCCATGCATTTTTTGGCTTTTACCTTTCTGATTCTCTCCCTGGTCCTGCTGTGGGGGAGTGGGGGAGTGGGCGCGTGGGCCTTGTTTGCTGGCTGGGGTTAAACCACAGCAGTCCTTTTTGGTGGCCAGTGTGGGTTGCAAAGGGTTTGAGATAATGACAGGTTTGATTGGGATGTGCTAGGTTGAATATAGATCTGTTAGTAGTTAATTAGTAATGAGCAGGGTTCTGTGATTGTTATGGGGCTTACTTTCCTGACTGTATATTAGAATCTAGTGCTCGTTAGTGTCCACTTTTTGCTTTAGACTTTGCTTTAGCTTTTTGCCAGGGTTAGCTAAACCTAACAGAACCTGTGTCCCCGTGTGTCTCTGTCGCCTGGCACTGTCAGTGAGGCAATGAAATAAATCTACTCTTTGCATTTCAGCTGGGGTTTGGTGGTCACCCTGGTTACCTGTATGTGTTGAGTCACATATAGCTAAACTCGCTGTCATGGGAATTTCATGAATAAATTCCCATTAAATTCAGCAGAAGTTGAGTTGGTATGTCCTGGAGCCAGGCTGTGGAAAACCCCATGAGAGACAGCCTGTGTATCCAACCTGTCACAAAAGACTGATTCACAAGATTTAAATTAAAAGCTTAATTTTCAAGTTATGTATAAGGAGTCAGTTATTTAAATAATACCCTAACAAAATTACTACTGTAAGGATTTATAATTACAGCCACCTTTTATAAATTTTAAAGGCATAGAGACACTGACAAAACATTCACAATGTTTCTGCACTTCACTGGTTTACAAAGAATGTTGCTAGTAGGCAGACCAGTGGGGCAAGGAAACACAATTGCTTACAACAGCCAAGCAGGTATGCTTAATTTTTAAGCCTACCAGCCCTTACATAAATTCTTTTAATTTTTTCTGAAATCTTCTTGTATGTCTTAATTATCTTGTGTGGTCTCACAGGATGGGTTTGATAAGGAAAAACATGAACTATTATTTTTCATCTTGGGGTCTTAAAATGGCCAATTAAGCTTGTACTGAGAGAAAAATGCTGTAAATCTTCTGTGCCAGAATAGAATTCTCTGTGTCTCATTAGCATGGGGTTTATAAATTCCCTCCAACCATAACCATTCCATGATTCTATGATTCTGTATACCGTGCCCTCTAGCAGCCTTTAAGTTTTCAAACCAAGAGGAAACGGACCTTTACAGCAGTACAGGGCATACGAAAATGCCTGGGATAACTGACCTCCCTATCAGCAGTTTGCTATCAGCTTTTGCAACATATGTTTAAGATGTATTTATCTATCAAATTATGTACTTTCAAAAATTTAGAGATAAACAGACAACATGGTACACGAGAGAAACACTGTAGCTGGTTGACCTAAGGGGGTGTGAGGATAATTTGTAGACTGAAAAATATGCCAGCCTTTCTAGTAAAATTCTTCTGAGATGCAGCACAACAGAAACCAAGATTATATGGTTAGAAGAGATGTTTTCTTCCAAAGCGCTTACAGCAAAAAGATAAAAGCAACAACAAAAGCCCAAGGAAATCATGCCTCTTATGATTATCTACCTAATTCTGGCAATCAGATAAACTTCTAGTTGGGATATGGATTTTTTTGTTTGTTTATTTAGTGCTCTAAGTCATAACTCTTAGTCATTGCTAATTTACATCAAGACCCAACTGATAAAAGAAGTTTCATTATGACAATAATTTAAAGTATTAAAAAGTGTCCAGTTGTATTGCTAAAATCCTTATTTCATTGTTCTGGTCAAACATACTCTGAAGCTTCCAGTTAACCAATATGATGACCTAGTGTGAAACATGACCTGATTATCTTCAATAGCCGCCATATAGATAGCAAAAATGCAATCAGCCTCAGGGATAAAAACTATGCTATCATAGAAATTAAGCTTTTCTATTCTATAACTATGAGATTGCTTTATTAAAATCTTGGGTTTGCTTTTGGTGTTGTTGGTTTTTTTTTTCTATTTTATCATGAATTGTGAAATATACATATATTTACATACATATATATATTTATGAATTCTAGTAATGTCAGTCATTTCAGGGGTAAGAAGAAAGGATGCTGAAAGGAAGCAATAATTCCAGGGAATTAGCAGAGAAAACAGCAGAAAATAAAGATGAAAAAGAATGGGTGATGTGGAAAGAAAGTACTGCACATGAGTTTTAGAAAGAGGAAAGTGAGATTGGTCATGACAGCGTGATGGCAGAAAAAAGTGACTTATGAGTTAGTAGTGAGAGAAATCTGTGATATTACCAGAATGAGGAAATGAAAAATGTGTGAAATTTAAGTGAGAGCTGGTGGGATGTCTGGTCTTCCCTGAGTCAGAAGATCCATCATGTAGTACCACCAATGTTTTGTCAAGCATTCCCTCCACAGGAGTGCCTGGGCAGTTGAGAGTAATAACTGGCATGAATTTGTGTGTCAGGAAATGAATTTTAAGGGAATAACGGGATCTTAATTTGACTGATTTGATTGCCTGGACCTACCTCTTTCTCCATTCTGTGGAACTAGAAAGTCTTCTCCCTGGACAGAGGTAATTTATAAAACAATGCTTCGTGTCCTTCCCTACTTTGTGTAAATCAAAAGAAATTTAAATTAAGAATGATATGGTGGGAAAATGGATCTGAGTTAGAGCTAGAAGAATGTGTGTTTGCAGGAGTATAGTTATAGATATATAATGTATTGGCTAGAAAATTGGAAATACTGGTTGCAGTTGCAGAACAAAATTTCATTGCTCTAACAATTATGTAGCTCTCTGGAATATTCTTGGATTTAAATTCAACCAGATTTATTACTTTTGTGGCATAAAAACAATGAACTGAACATCCTTTATGACAGCTTTTCCAACTTAGTGTATCAAAGTAATGCAGAAGTACCAGTGAGTCCTGTCTGTATCTCTTTGATAAGTTGCAATTTAAACAGGTTCCTCCATATGAAATGAATATTTATTAATAAAAATACGGTTTTGTTCAACGTTCCAGCAGGAAAAGGCAACATTCTCAGGGGGTTTTATCAATTCTTTGGATCAGGGAAAAATCTGATTACTTAAAGGCTTTATTTTTATTTTCTTTGTAAACACATGTGTTGCTATCTCTAAAAGAAAACAGCAGAAGAAAACATTTAAACAAAGCAAAGAACCATTCTGTGTAGGTTTTCTCTTCTTTGTACTATGTATATTTCCTTCAAGCACCTGAAATCAGTATTGCTTACTTGTGCAAACTGGAGCCAAGATCCCAACTTAATTTACAGAATCATAGAATCATTAAGATTGGAAGAAATTTTCAAGGTCGTGTTGTCTAAAAGTCAACCTAGTTCCACCATAATCACTCCTAAACCACACCCCCAAGTGCCACTTCCAGACACCTCTTGAACAGTTCTGGGGCCAGTGACTCCACCACTTCCCTGCACAACTTATTCCAATGCCTGACCACTCCTACAGTGAAGAAAAAGGAAAAAGGACTGAAAACTCTTAAATAGCCATGCAATGTGTTATTTGTACCAGTGGGAATATACAGGGAGATAGCAGATATTTGTACAATCCAGTGTTGGAAGCTTTGCTCAGTCAAAAGGGGAATACATTTGCATATCCTTTAGAAAGGTAGCAAACCACTAAAACATACGTAAGTTAAATGGATTCTTCATATTCATAGGCTCCCTGTGTGATGTTAGATTGTTTGGGTTTCATGGTTTATTTTATTACTTTTAATGACGCTATTAATCATACTTTCTCATTTTCTTTCACTGCCAGGATTTGACAAGGATTTTCCTTCACCTTGAAAAAGTGCCTGTTCTGAGGAGTTTCTCCTCAGCATGCCCTGCTGGGTGAAGGCAGCTTGTCTTCTGCACCGCACTTCTCTCTGAAGGGTGGTTTTGGAACTGCGGGTTTGAGCTCTCTCTTGGTAGTGAAAGATCATAAACAAATACGTCTTTCAAATTGTTTTTCCACTTGAAGCCTTTATGATTCCATCGAAGAGGAAACTGAGCTAACTCAGTGAGCAATGGACCAGAAGGCAGTAAACTGACACATTGTTAATTTTTATTGCTGAAGTTTCTTCCTCCAACTCTGGTTCAAAATGCTATTCATATTTTATGATGATGATGATGATGATGATGATTTTTTTAGGTTTGCAACAGCAAATCCTTCTGATATTTTACTTAATATTTTTTGTTGACATCTGTTTGCCATAGCAAGCAACAAGACAGGGAGTGTAGTAATGTCTCCATCTGAACAAATGGAGACCAAACAAGTTACAAATGGAGCTGCAAGTCGTTGGCCAAGACTAACACAGCACCTGGCTGGCTGCTCCAGGAACCTGCTCTAGAAAAGCCTTGGAAGAATAGATTTAGATGCCTGATGAAGAAGGATGCAAGGGTGTGGCAGCCCAGAATACTCCTCAGACTGTACAGGGGGGTCTGGAGCCATGCCAGACAGTTTGGAACTCGAGACAAAAGCACAGAACTTTATGCTTGAGCCGTGTCATCGGAGAACGCTGCCCACATTGAGAGATGAAATACAAAATAGAAAGAAAGTGTGTAATTAGCTTATTTTGTTACTGGGTGATTGTAGTTTTAAATTTATGGAAGTATGAGAGAAGAAAGTTAACATGGAGGGCAAAGGGCGGTGCCCCTTCCCCTTCCTTTTTCTCCTCTTCCCTCCATCTTCGGCTATGACGAAGATGATGGTCATTGGTGAAGGTAGCACTGTCATGTTAAGAAAAAGTAGAAGTTAATTGGAAAAGATTTATAAATAGTTATACGTTGTAAAACTTGGTTGGTTTTCCTGAAAGAGATAAAAAGGTGAAGACGGCCTACTCAGGCGTCATTCCTGCTGTGAATTTTAGAGGAGCAGGTCATGCTGTCCTTGCTCCAGACTCTAAAAGATAAAAAACAATAAACAACCTGAACACGAATCGCAGGAGTGTCCAGTTTCTTGGCTCGGGCTCGGGACTTTTTAACATCAAGAAACAGCCGTAAAAAACTTCTCAGCGGACACTAACAAAGTGAACGCTAATACAAGGGTATGAAAGCAGTGAGAAATTTTTTTTGTGATGGGTGCTCAATAACCAGCTAAGCAAATATCTAAGCTTTGTGGATCTCCTGTGTCCCATAGTGTTTTAGTGTGTTGTAATCGTGGACTGAGAGCCCCCTGAGGGGGCCTTAGAGACTGAGCTCTGGAGGAAAAGCTTCTCAATAGGTGGCAGAGGTGGCTGCCCTGGTTCAAGTTGTAGGGATAATTTCTCTCTGCTTATTCAGGTGCTTCTGCATGTTGTTTAATAGCACACTGCAACTGTCATGTTTGTTTTGCCTCCAAGCCCTAATTTCTCATGTTTATTGATTACCTAGCCGAATGAGACCCCAGTCTTGACTAGGCTGTGCCATGATCCATCTGGCCAATATAAAATCCTATTTAAAGGTTATCAAGGTACTGATTTTGCAGACTTCATTCACGATGTAGTTTGTTAAATATCTCCGAATACAAAAACACAATCTGCTTCACCAGATTGTGTTTTTGGTCCTTCAGGTCCATTATTCTATTTCCAGCAGTCTCTTTGTTTAATGCTTCAGCAGAAGGAAGAGGACAGACATGACATATCTTGCCAACAGTATGAGGGTTTTTATAGTGGGAAAATTCTGGTTTTAACCCTATGTCATCAGCTCCTGCCTATTATACACATTTGTCCCATCAGAAAACCATTTTTTTTTCTGAAAATGATCACTTTCTTTCAAAGTCCAATGCAAGATTGTAATCCTTGCAGAAAAAAATTCACTGACCATCAGAAAACTGCCTGGAGAAATCTTCTCTCTTCTCCCTCGATATTACTTATATACAGTGTCTTACTTCCTATAGATAATATGTATTTGAAGTTAACACAGATATTGTGGACATCTAACCATTCTTTGAAGGTACCGTTGTAAATCAGAGAAAACTCAGTTTATCCCTAAGATTAGCTCAGATTGATTTAGTCTGTTTTACTCTGATATAGTCCCTGACTTGCAGACTTTGTTGTAAATTGGATAATATTCCTCAATTAAATGAGTGTATGAAGTAAAAATAGGCACATCTATGCTGCATTTTCTTGTGATTGTGGAAGATTATTCAAACTTGCTCATCCAGGTAGTCAACATTACAGTTTTTTAGGATTTGCACACCATAAACTTCCTACTTGGCCCACTACCAGTGACAGATCTAATGAGGGATGAACAGAGATTTAATGTTTGAGTGCTAAAATGGTCATTGTAGTCTCACAGCTAGACCTTTAAAAGCCTTGGTCAGTCATTGCCTAACACTCAGAGCATTTATGGGCTCTGGCTGCATTCTTGCCAGCACTGTTCCCTGGCAACCTAAATCACGAGTTTGTACCCTGGTGGCTCTGTATTGGAGTTCACTCGCTGTGTATCCACCTTCCTGTCTTGTTGTTGTGATAACCTGGTAGTTTGCAGTGTGGCTTTTCAGCCTAAAGAAGGAGGAAGTGGAGTTTTCCTTTCCTCACCCCATAACCTTAGAGTTTGAGAAACAGCATGGAATACATTTCACAGATAAAATGCTATCTGGTCTGTGGAGACTTGGAACTTGCAACAGCTGGGGTCCTCTGTCACATGCCTGGCTGAAAATATTCATAAATTGTGGACATCAGCCTTTTTCTCCCCATCTTGTAGGCTTCTGTGTTGAACAGGCTGCTCAGGTGCCCTACATGAGTCTGTAACATGTCAAAGCAACTTAGCTGAGAATATTGCAAAGCTAAGTTTGTGGCACTCAGGTTCCTAGGTGTGTTGTGTTTTAAAAAGGAAACTTTTAATGTGGTCACAAAAATTTGCACTGAGTGCACCTCATCTGACTTTTAAAAGGTTTACTTAGGTCATAGGACAGCAGTAGGGTAGTATTGGGCCTCAAGACATCATTCACCCCTGCTTACTTGTACATCTGAGACTAGAAGACAATGCAGTTTAAGCTCTGTTTTCTGTGTTACTCAGATTTCCTTTTGATTCTTGCTTATGATGCCAAATTGATTTCTTGCCTTTTTTCTTTTATATATTCTCTCTATTCTTTTATATATTTGTAAGACTATTATTGTATTCTAGCTGGCTCCAGTACTTTTTCTTACCCTATCTGATAGGCAGAAAAACAAAACACATTCCAAAAGGTTCCAAGCTGGGGGTCTGAGGCTCCTATCCTATCTTGGTTTTTTCTGGCAACCAAGGTTGAGACCAACTCTTTGAGACATATCCTTATTAAACAAAGTTTAGTTCCCATCTGAGGGGGGAAGATTTAGAAGGGTCTTTAACCAGGGGGAAATTACCTCACCAATTATAATCCTAATTAGTGATTCTTGTCAAATATGCTAATTTGCAAAACCTATAAAAATTGTATATGTGTTATGCTGTGTGCGCATCTTCAGCATTTTCCACCTGGGAAATTGTGCACCTAAGGATCCTTATAAAGGCAACCCCTTTTTATCACCCTAACTGTGTCTGGCTCATAATTTTAAGACCAGCGAAAAAGGCATCGCTTCATTTAGATCTGCAAATGTGTGATCAGTAACAACATGGTCATAACACCTCAGTTTCAGGATGAGTAACTTCTGTTATTCACTGAATTCAGCATAGTGTTTTGTCAAATTCCTGATGGAAAGTTTCCAGGGCTGGGTTGACTTCTTTCAGAGCAAACACTGGGATACTAGTGTGCTAATATCTTCCTCACTTACAGTTTTATAAACACTGGAATAGATTGATATTAAAGCTGCAGTTCAAATGAGAAAAATGGCAAAGATGTTTCTGCTGTGTTTGTAATTTAATTTCTATTTGCCAGGTGTATAGATGCAGTGAAATTATTGCTTAAAATTTAAAATGTACTTCTCATACTTTATGAAAGTTTACTGAACTTGTATATTCTTAAGAATACTTCTTTAGAAAGTATTTAAAATTGCATGTAACCAGTTTAATAGATACTTGTTTTCTGCTAAAATAGCTGGTTTTTATAAAGACATACGGGTGCTGGTTTGCTCTCCCAGTCAGTTTATGTTTAGAACTGTGCAAAGAACAAGCATTTATGTCAGTTTAAATGTTCTTGGCAGTGAGAATCTAGATATTTTTATTCTATTATGATGATAAAGCTGTGAAAATATAAAAATTACTGTGAACTATCAAATCAAGAACTATTGAAATAACACTGTAAAAGCTGGAATTCAGGTGAAACAGTGTTCATAGTTACCAGATGTTTCTATTCACTACTGATGCTCACAGAAGGGAGTCCACTTATAAAAGATGGAGGCTGTCAGCTTAATTTGTATAGCTGTGAGGAATAAAGGCTCACTCATACCAATTTTGTTCTGATGACCTGAAAAAGATATGCCTCAGTATTCCATTACCATTTATTTCCCTGAACCACCTAAATGCAAAAGTTTTAAGTTTTTCTAACATATTTCAAAACGATAAATATGAATGAAGACAGTGCAATAAAAAAGATAAATAAAATCAGGACCTATTCTGCATCTGACAGGGTGAGCTGAATAGCTCCTTGTCTTCAGTATGTAACTAGCTGGAACCATTGTTTAGCTTTTGTGCAGAAGGAGACAGTATGTAATTCAAAAGCTTTTCTTTCAAGACTTAGTGAAAATTGACTTCAGAAGCAGCAAAAACATCATAAAACCACATCAATAAATCTACAGATACATGCTGAACCCAGCCGTCTGCCAATTTACATGGAATTCAGGCTATCCTCTCTTCCACAGAGAGGTAGATTTTGTCTAGGTCCATTTCCAAAGACAAAGAAATAGAGTAATTATCTGTCAAGGGATAACTCTTTTTATAAAATATTCTATTTCAATATTTTAAAGCTCTCCCCAAGACTGAATCCCATTTTTTTTTTCCTGATCATCCTGTCTCACTCACTATGATGCAGTTTTTCTGTCTCTTGCCCTGTTTCTTTGCTGCCCACATGACTTGGGAAGAAGAGGGGAGCTGCCAAAATGACCCATACTCTCTGCCCCAGTGTTACACTGCAGCAAAAGCGATGTTGTCCTCCTGTGATGCCCTTGGGCGTTGTTCAGTAAATGAGGGAGTTGCTCAGATTTTATGAAATAAGGCTTCAGCAGCTGAGACTTTGAAGGAGTAGCATAAGTTCAGATAATGCTATCTATGTACCTTGCCATCAAAGCAGGTAAGAGCACACATCCTTAGAAAAGGAAGCTGCTCTTTGCTTTCAGTGTGTGCTGTTCGACTGAAAAACAAAGCATCCAATTTTCTCAAAGGTTGAAAAAGTTCAAACCACAGAATGTTTTTGCCCTTGAACACAGAGGTACTTAATAATTTCAGGGTACTCTCAGCACTCAGGTAAAAGAACATTTTGAGAACATACAAACAAAACAAGTGTGGTAATGATAGGTGGTGTAAAATGAGTTATTTTGTGTCTCTAGAGTTATAAACATTAATGGCTTAATATATATTCTATCTCCAGACAGCTAAATTAATCCTCTCAGCAGAAGCAATATAAATTTAGACTATATTTTCCAGATGATTTTGCTTACTTCTGATCTCCTTTAGCACATAATGTGCTGTAGCTCTAAGAAAATGAATGCTTACAAGTGTAGATATTTATATGAGTCAGCAAAGGTGGCATAAAGTTGATGACACCTTGTATGTCCAAAGGAGCTGACATTCACTGCCTAATGAAAAAAATAAAAATCTGATCTTCAGGCTGGTTATAGCACTGTAGATTAATGTGTCAGTGAGCCTATTTGAAAACATTATCTTGTGCTTGCATAGCAATTTATGTAACTCAGATTGCAAGAAAGAACAAATATGAACATTACAAATTAAAGACACAACTACAGTCAAATACTTCTGTTCCAGCTAGTATTAGCTGATCTGCTTTAATCTTTGCTAGGTCTTTTAGAGAGCAGTTTCATGGTGCTGAACTTGGTCTTCAGTTGGATACTGCTTGCAGTTTCTACAATGAATCTGTAAGGAATGCTCCCACTGTCCCCATCAATTTACTTAATCTTGAAAATTTCCAGTTATTTTATGGCAACTACAGTCTGTGACTTCATACCATGCTTGTGTATTGCACCTCTCTGCATTATTTTGCTTTTCTTTCTCTGAGAATTAACAGAACCCAAAGGAGAAATTAAGGCATAGTAATGAACAAGGAAAAAAATCTTCTCATCGCAGAGGTATATTGTTAGATGTGTTCCTTCCATGGCTGTCAGTGGGATTTCAGCATTACTTGTGGTGCAGATGTTGAGACATGGAAGTTTCAAATTAAAGGTATTTATCAAATCAAGCCATTATTTTAGCAATGAGCATAATTAAGGAATAGCTCTGGAAACTGCTGTGTTCTGAGTAATTGTCTCAGCATGGTAAGGAGTGAAGATGAATCCTAAAAGTTTCTAAGGTAAAAGCAGCAGTAATCAGCAAGTATGATGGGAGGAATGAGAAAGCTACCATAGACTCAGGGATAGGGAGATGGATAATATCTAAGCAGAACTGCAG
This sequence comes from Platysteira castanea, assembly GCA_013397175.1. Lineage (NCBI taxonomy): Eukaryota > Metazoa > Chordata > Aves > Passeriformes > Platysteira > Platysteira castanea. The sequence goes on from VYXC01009310.1 coordinate 358,588, forward strand.
AGCCTTGTGTATTGGGGTGACCAATTTTTCATACAGTGCTAGCAACAAACATTAGTTCTCTTTTCATTCTGTAGAGTTTTTCAGGGTAAAAGTCATACTTACTAAGGTCATATTTAGTAAAACAAGCCAAGAAATCCCATCAAGTTAGAAAATGCATGTGATTGCTTTTAGCAGAAGTATTTCATCTAGAAACACCTAGATTAACAAATTTTTTATATATCAAGAAAATTACATTTTAAATTCCCGAGTAGACAATCTCCTTTTGGTTTGCCTCAATATTCAAACACTCTTCTAATGGTTTCCTGAAACTTGTACAGTGTCTCTTAGTTGCTTTTTGGGGAGAGATTTCACATTGGATGAGATACTGTGAGAAGACAGTGAAGATGAGGGCTGTGCTCCCACATAGACGAGGTTGTCCTGCCAGGCAGCTTGGGTGACAGAATTGTGGAGATTTCCTGAGATATCATAGAAAAAATAGTGGAACTGTGAACTCTCTCATAACTGAAAGTGTATCTTTGGCTAAATGATATGAGGAAGTTCAGTTGGCTTGATTGAAAACTATTGTATTCAGCTTTCCAAGGGAAAAATATCTGATTATGGGCAAAAAATTAGTCCTCAAGTAGTAGGCTGTGAGGTTTCCAGCTTTTTTAAAAAAAATGTGTGTTTCAGAAGTGCTGATTTTCTACTGTCAACAGCTCAAAATGCAGCATTTATTAAAAATGCAAGAGAGTTCATAAGAAAAAGGCATAATCATAGCTGGACTTGATAATTTCCTTTAGCCATGACAGTCTATGGACAAAAGCCAGGGCCAGAATGCAGATAGAGGTAATTTAGTTTATTACTAGCTCATGTAACCAGTAGGATTTAAAAAGCTTTGGGCACACCAATGCTTTCTCAGATCTTCAAAGGAAAGCAGAGAGAAGATGCAAGAGTAATTGGGGTTTTGGCATAAAAGCAGGTGTTGACAGCAATGAAGTTGATGATAGACTATTTTAAAAGGCAAAAGCAGTTAAATCTCAAACCTTGTCAAAGTGCAGATAGTTGGTTGCTCCTGCTGCTGTTGTGCCTGGGTAGCAGAAAGTGGCTTTCATCCTTACTTTTTCTGCAAAGAGCAGTGAACTTTCAAATTCTCAGCCTCTTTCTGTGTTGCTAAATAAAAGAGAAATGTGATGTTACTTCAAGCAATGGTCTCTCTACCATTCAGACTGGTTATGCCCCATGCATGTACCCCTAAAAGTTTTGTTCTGTGATGGCTGGCCCTTTCTGAGATGTTTTTTTGGGTATGGCTCAGAAGACAAAAGACACCATGCTCAACATCAGTATTGGGTTTGGCTGCCATCACATCCACCTCCATCATTCCCTCAGCACCTTTGCCTTCCCAAACTGCAGAGGTGTGTTCACAGCACGCTGCCAGACACCTGGAGTTTCATCCTGCAAAGCGCCTCTGAGACAGGCTGCAGCACAGCCTTGATTTCAGACACTTTGGATGAGAAAGCTCCCCTGCCCCCACATTAGGTGCATCTTCGGGCCATAAGGGTGCTAAATAGGATTGTGGCCCTATAATGTCAACCTAGGTGTGTCCACAGAGAGTGGCAGGAGTAGCAAACATGCTGTAGATTCATGTCCTTTGTGATGCACCATGGCTTTCTGTGTGGGAAAACCATTTATATAGCAGCATTCAAAGTTGTGGCTAAAAATGACCCCTAAACCTTCCCAACATACTTGTCTTTGGAAACAAATACATTTGTTTGAGTGAATAAGTTTTAGTCTCTGTGTTGTTTAGAAACTGTTTGCTTAACTATTCTTTTTTAGTGTTTTGTGTTCCCTGTCAAAGTCATCTTTTACTTACCTTTTCTTTGCTTGAAAGAGAAGAAAATCTGGAATAAATACTTCTACAATCAAATTTTGAGGAATAATCTTCTAGAAAATAATGACTTTTTCCCCCCAGTTATTGTCCTCAAATATGACTACAGATAACCTTATCTTTCACATTTCAAATGAGAATATATATGTCAGGTCTTCACCATTTAACAAGCTCTAAAAAACCTGCTATTTAAGTTGGGTAGCTTCCACAACATACCATAGATATATAATGAAATACAAGCTTGTAAGTCTGAAAGATTACAATTAACATCCTGCTCTTATCAGTAAAAATCAATCTACTTAGCTTTAGTTTAAACCTGGTCTAAAATGCAAATGGTATTTATGTTCTTCAAGGGCCAGAGAAACTAGATTTTCTAGTCAGATGCACAGCTTTGAAAGACATACGGTACATGGCTAGTCTGTCAAAGGTACGAAGAATTTTAAGTGGTTTGGCATTATCATAACTGTATTAAGCTGTGTTTGGTTTTATCGTGTAGTGTTCTTTGACATTCTGCTTGGCGTGTGTATGCTGCCTGTCAGTCAGAGAGTCAGCATGTCATGGGGGAACTTTACTGCAGGAATGGTGCTGCCTGGAGAATTCAGATGAGCTTAAGGAAGAGGAGCAAGGAATGCTTGACAGCTGTGAGGAGAATTTTTGAGGTGAATCTCAATCTCATTAGGTGTACGGTTAAAATCATGAATAGTGATGGCATGGCAGTGGAAAAAGCTCTAACATACTACAAAACTCTTTGCACTGGAAATGCTTTCTTTTTAAAAAATTCTCTACAGTTTTTCACTGGTGAGAAGCTTAGTGAAATGAGTGAGCAGCTAAGCATAACAACATCTTTCTAAAGCAAAAAAAGGTAGTTCCTGAATCATCTAAAGGATGCATGTATAACTATGTAATATATACTGAACATTCGGAAAACCAAAACAGGATGAATTCAGCTAAACTTCCTTATGTGGACAATTTGGGACAAATTTGTCCTGTGCCATGACTTGGCTGTGCATCTGTAGCGGCCTAATGGTTTCAGAGCTTGCTTGCTATTGCATTTTGCTGAACAATTTCTCAAAACCTGTGCCTATCTGCCTTCTTGCCTGTTTGAAATTCTCCCTGCCTTGCTGGATGCTGCCATCACTGTATCCATATGACTAAATCAAGTGGTGGCAGGGAATGTTCCTGGGCCTGGAAGCTGACCAGGACATGTCATAGTGGTCCCTGGGGTGGTTTTGCCCTTGCCAGCCATCTCTCAACCCATAATGGGGCCTTGTTCAGGTGTTAGCAAAAAGGAGGGACCAGCCCTAACAAACAATCTCGATACAGCTATCCTGTTTGGGAGGCGAGAGGAATTTAGTCCATGGCATTCATTTTCAGTGTCATAGAATGGTCCTGCCATATTTAATTTACTTTTCTGTAGATACCAAGTTTTTCTATACCTACTGCTAAGCTGCTGATCCTTCAATTTCTTCTCCTCAGCTTTGGAGATCAGAGTGTGACTCTTGTTCACATTCAGAGGAACAGAGAAAAGAAATACAAGATATAGGCCACGTTTGATACTTATCTATAGTGCAAGTGATGGTAGTTTCTGCCACACCGTTTCTCTCAAAATCTGGAAGATAAGAAGCACTTAAAATGTACTCAGGATTGGAGTGGACCTTTGGCTCAGTCCTTCCTCTAACTTCACAGTGATCACAGCAATGGGACATCACTCTGTCCTGGTGGAAATGGTTACTGTGAGTTATTTCTTCTTCAGGGCTCCAAAAAGGAGAGATGGAAATGGGAGTGTGACTGTAAAATATATGCAGAGGTATTTTCAAGGTTAATGCTAGAGGCAAGTCCAAGTTCTGGTGCATTTTATCCAGTAATAGAAAAAATATGATTTATCTCCAAAATACTAAAGCTGGGTGGTAAATTCCTTGATGGAAACTTGTGGAAAAACAAAACTCTGGCAAATTAAAAAGCTCTGTGGAACACATAGAATACCAGATTTTTATCTTAGGAAAATTTGAACAAACAAATATTCCTGCAGTGATGTAATGTTCTCTATTCACTCCTTATGGAATCAATGTTTTGATTTATTTTTTAAATTTTGATGTGACTTTTATTGCAACTTCTTTTGATGTTTTGTTATTATGTGCTTAAATGTGGTAATTTAAACCAGACAGATTGAAATCTCTAAATCCCCTAAATCATCAAACTCCAAAGAAAGACTGGGGAAAGATTTGTCTCTTAGGTGCTGCCAGTTCTTTCATTTCCCTCATCTTATAGAGATTAGGAACAGTGAAGCTTTGCTGGTGAAAAATACTATTCTTATTTCTTCTGTCTCAGTACCCAAGGAATACTGCAAAGACTATCCCTGTTCAATTTGAAATCCAGGTGCAAATAGACAGGTTCGAGCACCCAGCTTGGAGCAGACACAGCTCCTTTCTTGTAAAATCTGTTTGGGTGATATATCTGGGAGCTTTCAGGAAAAGGAAGCAGTTTTATTGGTAGTGAGAAACTGGATACAGAAGAGTTACTTCAGGAAAGTGAAAGCAGAACTGAGCTCAAGAATGATTCATTTTAATCAGACTAGTGTTGCTTCAACAAAGCATACTAAATCTTTGCTGGTTTTGTGATATTTAATTAAATTTGGAAGGTTAGAGAGAAAAGGTATGTTTCTCAATTTACCTTTACCTCATTAAAATTTCATTCTAAATTTTAACCTGTTCTTGAGAGTACATGCTGTTAAGCACTATCTGGTTATTTTATTTCCTGGTATAGTTGCTACTTACCAGAACTTAAATCAGGGTATCTTTATTTTAAATTCTTACTTTGGGAATTCATACTGTTCTATATATATCGCCAGTGACATGTGTCATATTGTGTATTTTATGTCTGCAGAATAATTATCTGATTGGGTGTGATTTTTGCTTGATGTAAGGACGAGTTTTCTTTGTATCTTAACAGAGGCTGCAGCAGGGCTGTTGTGGTTTTGGGGCATAGTATGACTTATAAAGAGCTAACATTTCAGAAAAGAAGGCTTTTGAAGAACACAGCCACAAAGATAAAACACTGGAACTGCTTTTCTTCTAGCTGGGAGAAATCTGGCCCAGAACTCTGTATTTACCTCTGAATTCTTGGGTATGGTTTTCTCAAACATCTGTTGGGTTGAAGTTGCTAAAATTGAAGAGAGAATAGGAGCATGTTTTAATGTAGTTTGAAAGTTTTATGATTTGTGGAGCTTTTTCCAGTAAGTGGAATTATTTTTTAAGATATTGGCAGGAGTATTAATGGGAAAGGCAGATGTCATTCGAACAGAATGAGAGTTATGTGTCACCAACGCGATTATGAACTTTGAGCAACTGTTGTTTCCCCAACTGCAGTAAATCTGACTAGAATTATGTGTGCTATGGTTACAAAGAAAGAGAAGAACTCAGACCAAGATACTTAAAAGCTGTCAGTGAATCTAACTAGATTGAATCTAGATCTCGAGGTGGTGCAACATATGAAATGCAAGATATGCTTCAGGCCAATGTCATAAGATCAGAGTGGCTGGTCTTTCCAAAATGATGGTGTATTACTTTTTAAATAACTTTGTTCATTCAAATTTTGTTTTGTTTCAGACCAAAATCTTTTGAAGACAGATTTGTAAGCTTAATATCTTTTTCTTATGTAGACCCAAATCTATGCTATAATATTATTCTGAGTATTAAGCTAGAACAAGGAGTAGCCATTCACAAACACTTGATTTGGAAAAAAGATTACAAAGGAAAGGAATTAGTGGGTTTTGCACAAGGACAAGGTAGCCATCTTCATCCTAGGAGAGAGACTTTAGCAATCTTCATCTTTCATCCTAAAATCACCTTCCTGGATTGAGAGATATAAAATTAACTTGTTTAAATTTACTCATATTCTGAGCATAACTCCTGTTAATGCTGATGAGAAATGTACTGAACTTACTGGGGATGAAGTTACTTAATTCTCCAAAGGAGCTTATATTTCTTTTTCATGGCTGTGATAATTTCCTTCCTCTACCATAATTATATTCCACGCTATATAGATCTCAGCATTTTATCTTGGACTTATCCTTCAAAATAAAATTCTCAATAATTTCTTTCCAGCAGTATTTCTGTAATCACATCAGAGATTTTCCATTCATTTCAAACATGAGAAAGAGAAAATAGTTTTAATTATTTTTTTAACAATTATATATTTTTCCTTTTTGTTGACATTATTTATCCATGTTAAAAATAGATATCAATTTTGCATTGATAGCTGACTCTGTTATGGTCTCAGTTTTTTATCATACCTAACTTTAACATTTTTGCATAGCATTACCCAGACAGGAGTTTAAATGATGTTAAGATGTTTTAAACAAACAGTAGTAAAACCAGGCAATTGAAAAGATAAACCACACATTTATGTTCACTTGAGCCCAAGATACTTAAAGCAAATCCACTACTGAGTTTCTTCTAATGCAATAAAAAAATTAGCATTACACACGCCTGATTTTCTTCTTACTGTTTTTATGTCTAAGAACCTGTGCAATTTTAATCTGTTTAAAAGTATACAAGAGTCCATAAAAACATTTATTTACTTTATGCTCTTTGTGACAGGTAGGCAATATCTAGGCCCTTTTTCAGCACTTGTGAGTTTATGGAAAATAATGCTGTACACAGCCCTTGTGAGAGATGGACAGCGGGGTTTGCAGAGGGATGGCTGTGGTCCTTGGCACTGGGCAACCTCCTGGCACTGGCTCACACTGTGAATTGCCTGGAGAGAGAAGAAAAAAACAATCCTTGGATTCTTAAGTTAGTTTTCCATTAGGTTACAGTGTGAAGAGAAACTTCACATTTATCTGGCCTTGGGTTTATTTCCTTGAGTAAGTGTGCTGCAGGCTTGGTGTAGGTGCACAGCTGCCTGCTCCTCTGGAACCCCTTTGGGCTTAAAAAATGTCTTCATTGCAGCAAACCAAAGTATCCCAGATAACTGAAAGCACACCTTAGTTCAAAGATCTTTGCTTGTGAGTCTTTCTTCTCTAGAACTGTAAATGGGCAGAGAAGACAGCAGGTTTTTGCAGAGGAGGATTTCACAGAAACTGTCTGGGAGGGTCTTGGCTGTCCCATAGCTGCACTGGCAACAGCACGGCACAGCCTCTAGTGCTCCAACTTCTCCCTGTATAGAAAACATCAGAGAAAAAAATATTTTGTGCCAGATAAGGTTTACCCAACTTGTTTTTCTTCCTTGCTGTTCACTCTGTAACACTGGTAACCTTCATGACTTCTACCACACTTTAAAATATCTGCCATCTTTATCTGGAAATGTACCTCATGGTAGCCTGTGATATGGAAGAAATCAAGTTTCTACTAAAGGATCCTAGAAATTGGAAAAAAACCCACCCCAAAACAAAACAACAAAACTTTGCAGATGTTTAGCCTTTTGCAGAGGTTAAGTTCCATGGGAAAGATGCGAAGATGCCAGTTCTACAGATTAATAATCAAGTGCACAAATTAACTGGGGCTCAATATGCAATTTTAAGACCCAGAGGTTATTAAACCAATCAATGAAATTTTTAGGATTGACTAGTCCTCTCTGAAGGATCACTGTTGGAAGGTATTTAAATAACAGGACTACTAAAACAGTATGCAAAATAAGGGTTTACAAAGTCTGTCGTGCTCACAGAGAATGTTTTCTCGATGACTTCCTCAGCCTGAGCCAGCATCCTGGATGTTGCTGAAAGATACAGCAGGACACAAAAAGCCTAGAGAGACCCTTAGTTCCTAATAAATTTTTGTCAGATAAATCTAGGTAAAGTCTGAGTAGCAAAGCAATGACTCAGGACCTTAGGCTGACTCTTAGGACTGACTGCAGCACCCCAGACAGCTGTGGATATGTGAGTCCCTACAGCCTGCTGGCATCAGGCAGAGGGTGGCTGGACTGCCAAATGCATCCCAAATGGAAAAGCAGCTCACTTGTCAGAAAAGCACATGCACTGCCAATAGGGAAGATGTTTTGTACCTGAGGGTGGACTTAGCTGCTCCAGAGAAGGTTGTTCCTGTGGAGATGGGATTACTGAACTATCCACATGTATTGTTACTACTTGCACTATGTAGTCATCAGGCCAAGAAGAAAACCTGTGTAGAGATTTCTGCTTCATAAATCCTCTCTGCTTGGTTGTTTCCCTTCTACATAAATCCAGCAAGGACTCTTTTTTTGTTGTTGTTTTGCTTTTATTTAAATGCTGATACTCTTCAATCACATGGGGCCCTGATTTTGCCTTAAGTCACTGAAAGCTGCAATAATGTAAATGCAGATGTTTTTAGCAGTATTTCTATTCACTAGAGACTAAAAGATATCTGTAAACCCACATAATGTATTGTTTTAAATCAGAATTGTGCTAGAGGACTCCAATTTTGTCTAAAGCTTCTAGAAAGCACAGAATTTGGTATTTTCTTATATTTAGTAATCTAATAGGATTCCTTGAGTGTTTGAAGTCAAATGTGTCTGGGATGATTTCTTAAGTAAACACAGACTTTACTTCAGGATTGAAATTAGTTTTTCAGAAACTATAATACTAGAACTATGGTATTGACACTGACAATTAAGATAAGAGACATCCTTTGCACAGAAATTTAATGAAAAGGATTGCTATGATGAATTCCAAAATTACAGTATGATCATTTCTTTTCATTTTTTATAACCATCACATGGCATATTTTTCCAGAGGTGCTACCTAATTATGTTGTAATTCAATGTGACTCATCAAATAGAACTGAAGACAAAACTGGCAATCAGTGAGTCTTTTTCCTTCACAGAATCTGTAAAATAGGTGTCTCTTGTAATTAGTTTACAGATGTTTACTTTTGAACAAGTAAATCAAAATTATGGTAATTTTCTTCTCATCATCTGGTAGAATATTTTAGCATATATATGCAGCACATAACAATTGCTTTTATGGGTGGGTCTACCAGAAATTATCAGCATAACTACAATAATGATAATTATTCAGAGGATTTAAAAATATAGCCTCTTACTGAAGGTAATTAATAAGACCATGTTTTAAGTCTAGAGACAGTATAATAAGCTTATTTCTTTTTGTGCACACTAACTGTAGCGGAAACACCATAGAATCATAGAATGTTTTGGGTTGGAAGGGACTTTAAAGACCATTCAGTTCCAATCCCCCTTCTGAGGGCAGGGAACCTTTCACTAGGCCAGGTTGCTCAGAGCCCCGTCGAGCCTGGCCTTGAAGGTTGTAGTTACAATCAAATTTTTTAAATGTTTTTTATTTTATGTTGATTGAGTTTGCTTTCCTATGTAAAGTTAAGTGAATACTACTGGCAAACCAAATACTTCCTGACTCAGTATATTGATTAAAAGTACACCTTCTTAGGAGTATTTGTGGGCTTCAGTTGTCTTTCTGCTGGAAGGATTTGACCATGCTTTAATTTCACTGGCTATAATTATGCAGCTTTTGGGTAACTGAGAGAAATGGGTTGGTTTGTTCCCTGGCTGCTCAGTTGCAAAAATCTGAACAGACTTAACATCTGTGGGCTGTAAACACCAAGGTTTAGTTTTGGCCCAGTGCTCTGCTCAAATACAGAAGGAAGAGGGTCTGTTTTGGGCTAGTGTTTTGGGGCTGTCCCTGGCACGTGGGAGTCTGCCATACACACACTAACACAGAGCTGGTGGCCTGTGGGTCTGCCTGCTCCTCCTAAAGAGACCAAAAAAAGGCAGGTCCAGGTGGCAGAATAACCCTTGGGATCAGGGCACTCGTGGACATAACTATCACATTTCTCTCCCCAAGAGAAGACCAAAGACAGACAATATCAGAATTGTAGCTGGCCCCTGGCCCCTCCTGTCCTCATGCCTGACACCAGCTGAGGGCAGGAGAGCCTTCTCAGGGAAAACTTAACTTAGATATTTTTTTGTTTTGTTTTGATTGCTAGAAGTATATTTAGCCTAATCAAGCTTAAAGCAGGTAATGATGAGCCATCCTATTTATTTATTGCTTTCTTCTAGAAAATAAATTTCTAAATACAGACCCAAGTCCATCCTATTTCTATCACTCACTGTGCTTCCCTATATTTATCCACCCACATAATCTATTTGAAGGTACAACCTTGTAGGACTCATCTTTCCAGACTTTGCAAAGGCTGCCTGGAGAAAAAAAAAACATTTTAAGTAAGCATTGTTTAGGGTTTTCTTTTTTCCCCTTTTCATTTGCTTGAAGAACATTTGGTTGAAATCTAACTTTGCTGTTTTGTAGCTATTTCTGCTCTGTGAGTGGCAACAAATTTTTGTGACAAACTATTTCCAGGACAATGTGCTGTAATATGAAAGAAAATTACAGCTTAAGAGATGATGAAAGAGAAGGAGCAGATGATATCTCATAACCTTGCAAACAATCCTGTTGTCATGAAAAGTATGCCTACTAATAGCTATAAAGATGAAGGAAAACAGGTACCATTTACAGTTTTAAAAGGATGGTTGCTAAGCTGAAGATTTTCCTAAGGACTTTGAGCTGCTTTTTGATAGTGATAAGCCACTATCAGTTCTGAAAAATGCCTGGCAGTAGGCACTGAAGCAGGAGATACAACATAGGCAGACAGGGAGCACTCTTGAAGCTTAATCACATGCAAACTGGAGATTAAGAGATTAAAACTGACTTCAGTGCATGTGAGGAATATGGTGTAACGCCTTCATGTACCTTCAGTTTTAATTCCGTATTAATCTCTTAGTGTGAATCATTCAGAATTGGGAAGATAAACCAAAGAAGCCTCAACTTCTTTGCTGCTGAGATCCACAGAACCATTTACAAAGTTAGGGGATTTGTTACATACACATCTTCCACTTAGAGGAGGTGTGCTGTAGGAGATTAAAATGTATTTGCAAAGATGACTTCCACAGTGGGGTCCAGAAGAGCCTGCAGGATTTTGGGGGCCATGACTGAAGTGGGAGGTATGATGCATCCAGCTGCCCAGGCCATGAAGATCTGAAACTCTGATGCACTTGCTCTGTCTGGGACTGGACAATCATGCCCTTGCCAAGCACACATAATCTTTAGTGATGACCTGTGCCTCCCTGTTATCTGTTCTGAAATCTATTTAGGGACAGAATAAAATGTGCATTGGCAAGGAATAGACTTCCTTTATTTTATGATTATCAGACACAAAAGACAGCTGATGATTACTAGTACAAGAATAGACTGCAGGTGTAGATGTGGATTGTCCTTTATAATATTATCTCTGTCATGAATTCACAGGGATACAGACCTTTAACCAGAAAGGACCGTGATGATAAATGATCTGTTGTACAGTTTTGGAAAAAAAATGCTTCATTTCTTTGTGCCCTCTCTGCTCATCTGTGACATCATGGTAATCAGAGGCTAAGTTCAACTTAATATTTTTCAAAGGAAGTGCTGGAGCTGGTCCAAAGGAGGCCACAAAGATGATCAGAGGGCTTGAGCAGCTCTCCTTTGAGGAAAGGAAAGGCTAAGAGAATTGGGATTGTTCAGCCTGGAGAAGAGAAGGGTTCTAGGTGACCTTCTGGCAGCCTTCCAGTACCTGAGGAGGGCCAACGAGAAGTCTGGAGAGGGCCTTTTTATAAGGGCATGTAGTGATAGGAGGAGGGGAATGGATTCCAACTGAAAGAGGGTAGATTTAGGTTAGATAGTAGGAAGAAATTCTTTATTGTGAGGGTGGTGAGGCACTGGAACCAGTTGCCCAGAGAAGCTGTGGACGTCCCATCCCTGGAAGTGTTCAAGGCCAACTTGAATGGGACTTTGAGCAACCTGGTCTTGTTGAAGGTGTCCCTGCTCATGGCAGGGGGACTGGAACTACGTGATCTTTAAGGTTCCTTCCAACACAAAACATTCTATGATTCTCTGATTCATATATGGTGAGATGGATTTCTTTCATTTTCTCTTTCTAAAAGTGTAAAATAATTAGTGGGATGTATGTACTTACTAGTTGTACTAAGATATTATTCCTTGGTGCCTGGTTCAAGGTCATCCTACTTTGAAATTTTGAGTAAAATGGCTTTGGCAAAAGCTCTAATATTATAGAGACAAACAAACTGCAGACAGCCCTGGCCTGGATACATATTTTTGTGGAACCTTGGTCGAATTATTTAACACCCTCCCCACCACACCCTGCCATTATTTCGATTTATAAAATGAGTTCAGATATTGTTTCTAATTTGTACGAGGATACTTTATGTCATAGTAGAATATATGGGCTAGATTCTTAGCTCAGGATAATAAGGGATGTGCCACTGTTGACTTGTGGTAGCTGAACATCTTTTTCCTGAGATAGAAAATATTTATCTATAAAACCACTTTATTCATCACTGCTAAATGTATTCAAGGATTTTTCTACTCCAGTTTTTTTTCCTCTTCAACCATGGTATATAACTAATATTGTAAGTCCATTTTTAAATTTTTATAAATTATTTTCTGCTAGTTCCAAAAATAAAAAATAATTCAGAAAAAAATACTGTCATAAATAATTAAAAAGAAGATTAATTTAGGCCAACTGATCATCATTTAGTGATCAAAGGGAAAGAGCCTTATTTATATGGTAGCATTTCATACGTGCTTATCAGTAAACTGCTTTTAGAATATATGACTAGGACAGGCAGCTGTGTGATCACAAATAAGAGAATTGTAATTATTCTGTCTTTTATACAAAAATGAATACAATGCAGGAATTATGTACATATTCTTTCATAGCAAGAATAACCAATAAATAACTAATATAAATAACCAAATAAATAACCAATAAATTACCAACCACAGGAATCTCTCAGCTGGATGGAGGCAGGAAGCAGTATTGCGTTTTTGTAAACAATCCAGATGTATGCCAACTGCCAGTCTGACACTGAGGGAACTGAAAAGCATTTTCCTCCAAAACGTTATTCCCTTGAATGAAATTCTGGGAAAAAGTGTTGTATGAGACCTGTAGTAGTAGGGAAGAAAGATAATCCCCTAAAATAAACTATTCACAGACATTATTTACAACCAGAAGGTACTCTAGGAGAAAATTTCTGTTGAAAGCCCAATGATACTGTGGTTATTACAATAGCCATTTTATTGAGGGTACAAAATGATTGCTTAAAAGACATCTTGTAAAATACTCTTCCTTGGCATGAAGATGTGTGTGTAGAGTTAAATAGACCTGTATTTCCCTCCAACATTATAGACAGAAATGGTGAATATATGCAATTATCTTCATATTGCAAGCATGGGTTCAGCATGTATGAGGAGCTAAAAAGCTCCAGAATGATACAGCACTCACATCCATTCGGAAATGACAGGAACATTGAGAAGGTGACAGACAGGACCCAGTCCTCAGCTGATGTAACCTGACAGAGCTCCACTGAAATAAGTGGAGCTATTATGATCCAGGCCAGCAGAGGAGCTGGTCACTAAGTGCACTGCTTTCAGACTTGAACTTTTCTAAGCTTACGGTGGATTGTGAGTGCTGTGGATACTTTATTTTTTTCTTCAGGGCTACATATATATTTATTTCTTCTGCAACCTACTTGGCATCTTATAAAAAAAAAATTAGAAAAAATCTTAAAGCTTCTAATCTGTCAGTCCCCTTTTAAGGCAAAACTCTCAGCACTCAAGACTTTGGTGAGCTTTCAGCCTCATTACAAACACACACTGTGTTGAAAGGAGCCATTTACTGTGCATATAAGTGCGTGCTGAAGCTGGTCACTGCTGCCAGTGAGCTGGACTGAGTTCACAATTTCACTTTCATGACTCAGAAGTGCACTGCAGGGCACCTAATACCCTACAGCCTGCAGACCTGGTAGGTGTGCTTTTAGCAACCTGCTGTACATTAACAGCTTTGGTGCTCCAGGAAGGTGTCTAGCTGTATGCAATTTTAAAGTATTCTTGTATCTCAGTTGGAATTACTTGAATTTCTTTTGATCGTGCCTCTTTTCAACAAAAAGAGTGCAGAAAAATATCCGGGGCCAAAAGGTTTCACACAGAGCCTTATCAGTGACAACTATCAATGACAAGACATAATGGTTCTCTATGCCAGTATCCTAATATTGTCTCAGTCAATCATATTCCAGTGAAGTGTAAGGCTGTGTTGGGGAAGATTGAAAACAAAAAGTTTACATGTGCTGCTTATATACTATATATGCTTCTAAAATTCATAGAGTTTCAAGGAATCAAATTTACTGAAATCCTGAGTAACTAGTATTTTGAACACTTCATCATGGATAATGAACACTTCTGATTAGGTTTTTGTGCCTCTGGATGTCACTGTTGTTTTGCAATAATATAAACATTGTTATTTGACAAAGCAACAAATGAAAATGGTATAATCGTCACCATCTTATGTTTGTTAGAAAGTACAAGGCTGATCACACTGGCAATTTGAGATCTACCATTAATGCAGTGTAAGGGCTGAGCAACTTAATGTGTAAAATAGTGCTTTCTTCAGTTCAGTATTGGTGAAAAGGAAAAAAACCCTGTCAGCTTCTCTGATGTCCCAAAATGCATTTCTTTGGAAGCACTTAAAATGGAATGTGAGCCTTCATTGCCCTGATGGGGTCCTGTCAGGATGTGTCCAGGATAAATACTGGTTTATGCAAGTCAGAAAAAATGGTGGTATGTGTGAGGAGGAGGTGAGTAAGTGTCAAGAACCATGCACTACTGCTGCTGCTCATGGCTGCTTGAGAGGAGTGGAACTTACTTTTCCCAAGTAAAGCTGTTATGCATTTGTTACAAAAATGGGACCAAAAAGAAGGGAGGAAAAATCACACCTTTCTTCTTTTACAGACTCTTGCAGAGCAAGCTGTTCTACCTTATGAAATTATATATAAAGTTAATGAAGATTTAGTGATTAGGAAGGGTATTTTTCAGATTCATAAAAGGCTGCAATTGCCTCAGTTATTTACAGTAAAATAGGATGCATAGGATGCGCTATGTCCAAAAAGTCTTCCTTGGAACAAGGCAGATTCATTAGAAGTTTGTAGGGCAAGTGCGGTGTGACAGGAAAATAAATAAAGGAGTGCACAATTTTTTAAATGTCTCTGATCTTTAGTTTTTGTTGTCAGTTTAAGGAATGAAAGTGGCTGCCTTTTGTCGGGAAGTATCAAATATTACATAAATATAGAAATAGAGTGTTTCCATGAAAAAAAGGAACAGATTTCATTTTTTCTGAATCCTTGAATTTTATTTGATCTAAATCTGAATAGGAAATTTTGTGTCAAAGAGGTCTGGGACATAGTGATCAGGAAACACATTGGCATCCTCTGTTTTGAAATCAGTAGCCACTGACTTCAGTTTGGATAGAATTTCTTCTTTACAAATGGATCCCGTAGGATCCCACTCAGTCAGGGTCACACTTACTTCCATGAGCAATTGTTGTGGTTTAACCTCATCGGGAAATGAAGTACAGAGCAGCCGCTTGCTCACTTCCCTCTGCCCTGGCCCCCCTAGTCTGGAGAAAAATTGAAAGAAAGGCATGGGTTGAGGTAAGAACAGATTAATAACTGAAACAATTGAAATACAATAATGATATTATTATTAATAATAGCACTAATAATACTAATGAAGAGATACAGAGGGCGAAACCCCAAGAAACAGAAGTGATACACATTACAGTTTCTCACCACCCACTGACTGATGTCCAGCCCATCCTCAAACAGTGGTGGTGCCTCTCAGCCAACTTGCCACAGTTTATATACTGAATGTGACATTCTATTGTATGGAATATCCCTTTGGCCAGTTCAGCTCAGCTGTCCTGGCTCTGCTCCCTCCCAGCTTCTTGTGCCCCTGCTCACTGGCAGAGCATGCGAAAGTGGAAAGTCCTTGACCAAGAGAAAGAACTGCTCAGCACTGTACCAGATACTAGGGAGAAAAATAACTCTATCCCAGCCAAAACGAGGACAGCAATGAATTAAAGTAAATCCAAAGTACTTTTTGCTATCATACCTCAGCTAGACTAGAGCAAATGTATTGAATCACTCACATACTCTAAAGAAGATGCTATTTTTAGACTGTAAATTCCTTTTCCCAGTAGCAGGGTGTTAATGTCACATTGTGCTATGAGGGTGGGTTTTCATTCCTTTATCTTTTTTTAAGCTTGCAGACAAATATCTTACACATTTCTTTTATGGTTTTAAACTGCTACCATTACAAGGCTGATTAATAAGGCTTTATGAGCTAATTAATATGCTTTTATCAATATGAGCTTTTATCTTTATGTGACTGATTGCTACAGCAATTCTATAAAATTACAGGAAGCTATTTATTTTCAAATTAACAATGTCATCATGACCTTTTACCACACAGCTAAGTCAAGGTTCTGGCCTGCCAGGTACATGAGGGCAGCTCAGACTGCTCAGTGCTGGCTGTAAATTACAGGCTGATGAGTGTGTGATGATCCCTGTTCCTTGATGTACATGCAGCAGTTTATTCTCCCAAACATAAGTGTTGATGGAATTCTTGAACACTGAAATGTAGGATGAAACAGTCAATTTTTAAAGTAGTGATGGCAGTAGAGTATTAATGAATGTGCTTACTGGGGAAAGTGTTGGTGTGCCTGAACCAGTCCCTGCTGATACCTGTGGCTAGACCTGGGCCCTGGCCACGCAGGGATATCTCCAATACATCCAGTTGCTCTGTCCAAGATCCTGTGCAGGGTGTGTTTTGGGAGGTCACAGCACCAGGCTGATTTTTGATTTGTGGTTCCTCCAAATCCAGTATCTGACATTTACAGGGGGAATTAATTTTAAGTATTAATTTTCTGATCTTTAAACCATCCAGCGTCTCAAGTCTCTTTCATTTGAAATGACTGGACATTGGCAGTACCAAGATAGACTACAAATACTTAGACTTTAACAAAATATGTTATTTTGATGAAAATTATATTTGGATTCTCTGGGAAAATTTTAGCTTGTATTGATAACTCATCTAATTTAAATCACAAAAATAATATTAATTGGAATAATAAATATTACTATTATACTACTCGTACCAAAACCCCATGTTTTTTACTTTACTGTAGTTTCAAAGTTACACATAAGTAACATAAAAATATTCATTAGATTTGCTTCAAAAAAAGTTTTGATTTGGATTCCTCAAAAGTACATACAGTGATTTCTTTTAAGGTTAGAACTGATCTGACTTCCCTCCATTAGGACTGTTAAAATTTCATATTCTGGACAATTACACAAAGGGATTAAAAACTGTAGTATATCTAGGGGAAAACACTCACAAAAGGATGGGAAGGAATTTACGTGGTATTTGTGCAACTATCATACAAGCTTTCAAAGGATTTCTATTGTAATTCAAGATTAGTTGAGCAAAAGTTAATGGACTCTTAAAGTATTACCCAAAGCTTATTATGATAGACTATAGCAGACTATTTTTAAAATGTTTTTTAATAGTATCAACTACAAGGTCCCTAAAGACATGATATTTCTAGGCTTAGTATTTCTTCATCAAATATTAAAATAGGTCAAGCAATTTGGTTTCAGTTCCTTTTCTGTTCATGCTCTTGCTGTAGTGTGCATACCAAGCAGAGTGCATTATGTAGATTTACCAACTGTTGAGTTCTCTGCTTTGTTTCATTATGTTGTTTATTTTGCAATCTGTACTGAGAGTGGAAGAGCTACAATTACACACCAAGGAATCCTGATATTTACTAATTCCATAAAGTTAAGGTTATCTTCTGTAGCAATGAGAGAATAAATTAATTCGTCAGAATTCAATCTTGCAGATGCAGGTAATCCATAATGAAAAGACTGAGATGAGAACAAGTGACTCAACAAGGTTCTTAGTTGCATGATTAAACTACTAATATCTTACAGTATGAAAGGCAATATTTCACTGTGGATCAAAACGTGTGTTTCCCAGGAAATATTTGCATTTGTCAATTAGAATTTGTCTAAATTAAGGCTCAAATTTTTATTTTTAGAGCTAAGTAGTCAAAGACAATCCCCAAAAGGCAAATATTCCTCCCTCACTTTGCAGCTCAAAAATTTTCCACGTCCCTTGTTTTATTTCTGAGCAGAAACGGGGATGAAGCATGTTTAAAGCTTAATTCCATCAATCAGCATTAAGTTATGTACAAAGTTTTGCAAATACTAGACAGGAATCAGACCAAACAGGTCCATGTTATAAACTTAGCTTTGATTGGGTATAAAGGAATGTGACCCTTCAGACTTCTTTTATTTAAGAACTGAATGTACTAAACAGTGCACAGGGGGAAAAAAAAGATTAGGTAGATATTTAGAATAGAATTAAAAACTTTTGATGTTTCAAAAATAAAGCTGCACACATCTTTTAGATATGGCACCTGACACGAAAAAAAATGATTCTTAGAGCATGAGTTGCAGTGAAGACATGAAAGTGTGTGACTTTATATTTGTAGTTCACCATTAAAGTTGTTAAATGTCTCTTAATACCTTTTGTTATAGAATAGCAAAATGCTACTGTCATTGATTTCATCAAAAGCAAGATCTGGCAGCAGAGCTGATGCTGGGCAGTACACAAGGTTAAGGGATAGTTTGGCATGCTTGCTTTTGATTTTAAGCAGTCTAATATTTAGCAACTTAACAACTCAGTAGGCTGACTCTTTTGTTTTGAAAAATGTTGCAGGGGTTGTGAAGAGAAATGTCCTTGATACAGGAGCAGGATCCATGAAAGAGTATGTCAAGTAGAGTTTGGAGTCGTCAGACTAAAATTATCCATGAGTCTTTGATTTAATTTTGATGCCAGAGACAATCTTTGTTCTGATGTTTATCACAAAGACTGTCAAGTCCTTGTCAAGTAAAAGTAAAATCATGTGTTTCAGTGTGCCCCTTTGCCAGTATTGGCTTATCATTATCTTGGTTTACCTTTCTTCTGTGTATTTGGTTATGTTTGTGGCAATTTAAAATGCTTATCATTATGATTTCAAAGATGCCTTATTGGTAATTATATATTTCAAGATGAGCTGCCAGCTCATTTCTGATGAAACTTCTGAGTATCACTTTGAGCAAACTTAGATTTACTTATTTTCGTAGCTCACTGAGGAATAAACATCATGATTATCCTCTTGTTATTCAAATATAGCTCAGATTTATTTCCATGCCAAGCACGGCGAGACAAAATAACACTCATTTTTTAATGGTGACTGTGACCAGCAAAATAAAAGTGCCATTTCTTAGGAAAAGACTTGATCCAACATCCATGCACGTTACTGCAATGCGTCTTTTGACTTGCAGATTTTGGATCATGGTGTAAGTGTGCAGTTTCAAAGACTCAACAGTTACGCATATTTTGTGTCTTTTTACTGCCTGCCTTATTACATCTTGGTTGCAAATTGTGGCCAAGATTACATATCAAGAGCTTCTGTGGAAGGATTACAGTTTCTCATGTATATGAAGTATTTTTCAAGTTTCTGTTGGCTCTAAAATAATTAACGATTGTAAGATAGAAAGTCAATAACCTGAATACTAATAACTGCAACTTCATTTTTAAATCAAATTTTAAATACTAGAAATTTGCAAAACTACTTAGGCAATGAAATTTCCCCATCTCACTGGCTATAATAATCCTACTCAATTATGTTACTGCTAAGACATATACATTTATCGAATTTAGATAAATGTGTGCAATTCTTCAAAGGCTTTGTGTAATTGCTTCTAGATTTGCCATCAGCTGTACTTGTCTTTGTGATTGTATCTGTACTTGGTAGGTTTTCATGTTGTAATTGTATGTTAATTGTTTGTGATTGTATCTATGAGGTTTTTATGCAGTAATTTTGAATGGCAATTGTCTGATTCTACCTTTGATGAAAATTTTAATGTTACTTTTACCCAGAATGTACTTACTAACAGGCAATTCACATAAACCAATATATACTAGAATGAAAATTATATAAATAAAATGGGAGGGCATTTCCACAAAGATAACATGCTGTGAATTACAACGGTGAGTACTTTAGTAATTTATAACTTTGTACTTCAATTAATTCTGACAAAGAAAAAGTGATTGAGAGAAGCCGGTAAGTATTGTTTGACTGTTGCTTTGAGGGTTTTCACAATCTTTTTGCTTGTTCCTCTGTGCAAATTCCCATATGCACTCTAGATAATTATATCAACTTTTACAAGATACTCAGGTTCCACTGTCATTTTTTCCAAGGCAAAAACACAGAATAAGAGCAGAGCCAGAGCCAGCCCAGTGGGCAGGCAGGTATTTTCCTGGGTACCATCCAGTGGCAGGGACTTTAGTGTGGGTGGACACCACGCACCCTTCTGCTCTTGTTAACCGGTCCCAGGAGAGCCTTGCTATAAGGCTGTTCCATCCAGGTAATTTTGGTAGTGAGTGCTCTGAATGATTTCTGTTACCAGAATCTCTCAAGGCTGTCAGTACAGCCCTGGAGCCACCAGGTATTTTCAAAACCATATGTAAGCATGGTCTGGCTGCAAAAAAGGACAAAGTATAGGCATATTCTGTGAATTCTAGTGTATGAAATATACTTTCACCTAAGCACTCACATATGGAAGACAAAAGCTAGTTTATTGTCAGCAATACTAGTTTTAGAATTAGATTTTTTTTGTTTGCTTATTTAGGAACTGTTTTCCCATGATTTCCATTTTCATGGCTGGTTCAACTAGAAAAAGAAAAAAGAAGTAGCTTTAAAAAAAACCTCTCCGAAATCAACAGTCCAAAATAAGTTTAATGCTTTTGGATTATATTTTACTTTATTTTCTCATTAAATAAACTTTTTTTTTTAGCTTAGTAACTTTGAGTAATTACAGACTGTCTTTTCTGTTTCATCATTCAAGGCCAGTGGTAGGGAATTCTCAAAATGAATTTTTTTCGTACAATATTTTTATGTTTGATTTTTGATGTTTTTCTTAAATGTCTTTATTTCAGATAGGGGAAGTTGAATAAACATGCTACACTCAACACATTTACTTAATTGGTTGATGCCACTTCATTCAGATAATGTGATGAAAGGTTCTTTCCCTTAGAGACTATTTATTCAGTTTTGACATTGCTTGTATTTCTAGAAATAATGATTGGATTAATTTTTTACAGATAGCATTTTTTTCGGTTCCTCCATGTTTTTCCCCCAAACAGCTTAACAGTAAATGATAAAGGTAGAGGCCCCAGCCCAAGTCAGATGTAGTAATTCAGTGGCTAGAATTCATCAGTAAACCAGAAAAAAAAGAATTAACCTCAAGCTGTTTGTGTTAGCAAATGCTGTGGTGATGAACCACAAATAGGTGAGCAGGCAAGACCAGAGGCACTATTCCAATGGATTAGGTGGGCCAGTTAACTATTGTTAGGAGTCATTGCAATTAATTTAATTGAATTTTTTCTTTTGGCAGTGATCCCAAGAGGCAGACATTTAATTGCCCAGAATGCCTGTGGTAGATAAACAATTTCAGACTAAATATAATATACTTCTAAGGTATTCTGTGTTTTCCTTAAATGTGAACTATCCTTACTGTTTTAAAGGTAGGAACAATTTGAAAGCACTGATTTTATTGCTTTTGTGCAACCTGTGGAGTTGTTTAGGGTTGCCTGAGAGAGAGCATGAAGACTAAGATGGCATATAAGGAAAGATGTGCCATTTTGGCAGGGAAACTTCAGTACTAAGGTAAAGTAACAAACTGGGCTCTTCTGCTATAAGTCCTGCCTGAATAGAAATGTCTCAAAAGACTTAATCAAAGGTGTCAAGATTTATAATTCTCCACAGTTTAGAATTTCCTCAAACCACTGGATCTTGTGAAGCTTAGCATCATGATGAATTAGAATGGTTCCCACACTTCACGGGTGCCCAGAGTCCGGTAAAAGGGAGGGAATTAAATATTTGTGGCTGAGAGTCTTTCAAGAAAGAAGTGAATGCATAGTTTAAACCTATGCTTTCTGAGCTGTTTATTTCTTTAACACTGAAGAAGTTAAAAAAACACCAAGACATCAAATCTCTATACCTCACTGTTTCTGGGATGGTTTCTGGAGTCTCTGGCAGACTTCATTAGATCATTAACCAGTGTCTGTGTGGGACTGTGTCCATTCCCTGATGCTTTGTAGCCACGATATTGGGCTTTGAGAGTTTTAACAAGTCAAATGGGACTTGAAAGAATGAGCACAGGAGGAACTCATCAGTGAACCATGGAGATTGGTATGCTGTTGTGCTGCCTTTTAGCAAAAGAGAATTCTGAGTTTTGGTCTATTTTCAGAATCATATCTGTGTTTTACATTCTTCTAGCACAGCAGACCAGAAAACCTTCTACAGGAGCAATAAATATCTGTAATAAATATCTGCAAGAGGGATCAATTGCTTGCTACCCCTGCATGGTGACTTACCCAGCTTGTTGTATAACAAAATATTCTTCATTACAGATTTTGAACTTTGTGTGGCTGAGGAAGGAACAAAATCAGTGTCTCCATTCATCTAAGACATCTATAACTACATAACTGCTATGCAAAAAATATGTGAGGCTTTAAAATAATTATTAATAATCGTCCTAATTTTGCTTCCTTTCAGATCACTAAACCCACAAACAATTTTTTTGCGGTAATAAGCAGATAAGGAATTGGTATTTTCCATCTGAACTATTTTTGAAGATTTGATCCCTCCTTTGCTTAATTGAAAGAGTCCTGAAATTGAACCAATATGCCATGCACAGCATTTCTGTGAGAAAAGTATCTCGTGTCCACTTGTTTGAAGGTCTGGAACTCCAGAGAAGTTTGTGTCGTGTCAACTAAAATCCACTTTTTTTCAGGAGATCAGCAAAAGGTTTTCCCATGCTCTGTTATGCACAGATGCCCAAGCTTCCTGCGGTATTCTGCTTTCATAGATCTCAGTGTGCTCCTTGGAAAGAGGGCAATTTCAAACCTGAGGGGAGCAACTTCTTTAAAATTCACAGCTGGCCATGCTAAGAAGTCCATGTTCAAACCAAAAATAAGCATCTGCTTGAAGAGTGTATAATGTGACTAGTAGTGAAAAAAAAGGAAAGGAAAATTTAGGTTGAAAGCTAAGCCAGTTTGAGACTCAATGTGGACATTTGTTTGTGTACCTCTGACAGACTTTGTACAGACAGACCTTCATCGAGAGATAAACCCCTCCAAGGAAACTCTGCCGTAAATATTAATGTTTGCTTTCAATTGTTTGTACTCATTTACTGAGAATAACAAAAAATTTGGCCATTTTAAGCAGCAACAATAAATTATATATCATAGATTCATAGAATCATCCATGTTCCCTGACACTTGATTACTTTATACTAATTGGTTTAGTAAGTACCAATTATATCCCTAAATGGTTTTCTCAATGTTAATATATCAGCTGCATTCCTCATTTTCCTACATATTTTGTAGTTAGAAAATGAAGCAGCAAGATTTCTCTTTTATACCTATTAGTCATCATTACATTCTCTAGTAAAGTGTTATTTCAATGTAATGATATTTGCAAACACATTCAGACTGTAGTTCCCCACGTTCATGTTAAATGTTAACCTGTTATATTACTTGAGGTAGAATCAATGTGGCACAAAAACATGAAGGAGAGAAACCATCAGGTGAAGTTATGAACAGAATGTGTTTTATATATTTTTCTGTATATAACTTTGGCTGACTAATTAATGGAAGTATAAAGGCTTTATAATGACCTTAGCTATTGATACGGCCTAATTAAACTCTGGTGCCATTTAGTAATGCATCACATTAGTGATTCCTCAGAATAGAAGTGGTCCCACTGGTGTTAATATAGCTGTCTGGTTGGCTTTGTGTGCTGAAGATTTTTCTGCTGAAGAGTAATATTTTGCCGAAACTTAAAGCCTTGCAGGGACATGTCAAATCCAAGGGAAATTTAAGAAATGTAAAAAATAATTGGGTTTTGAACAGACACTTGGAAATTAAATGGCAATCTTCATTTAGTTTTGCATGAAACTTCGCTTAATTTTATCTAAAAATAAAACAAACCAAAACCAACATTTATGTTGAAATGTTGATATGAAATGACAGTGATTAAGTCTGGACTTCTCATGCCCATCTTCTGTTTAACTTCAAGTGCTAAAATTCTCACTGTCTTCCTTGATTGTTTTGGAAGAAACTATACAGGTTTAACATCCAGAAACAGAAAATGAACAAAATTTAGCTTATGCAAGTACACATTAAAAATATATACATATATATATATATAGACAATAACATGTACCTGTTCTGCCCATGATGAGGCAGATGAGGTTAGCTGTAAGTGAATTTGTTTGCACTCCCATAGGAGTCTAGCTGCAGTAGAATTGAACCCTATGTGAATTAATTCATCCTGCTTTCGGGCTGCTTGGCAGTTTTTGGCACTTCTGCTCCTGTATTTATGGCTGGCCTGAGGATGTACATGCTGCATGACAGTGTGCAGCACAGGCATATATCCTTATTCAGTGCTTAAGCATGGGAGCAGTTGTTACTCTGAGTTGTCAGCTAGTTATTTCTTAGAGAAGCTGCCATGGGGATTGCAGGCTGTGGAATTTTCATTACTATTTAAAATACTGTATGATTTTTTTTCGATTAAAGGACCCTGTCATGTAGAATACACACCACATTTTGAATTTTATGTCTTCCCTCTATTCTTAATGTGTTTTGAGTTAAAATTTTTGAGTTTGTGTTCCGTTTGACTTACTCTCTCTGCTACCACACTTTGCTTTTGTGTTAATCTCTGGTCCTTTGCTGGTAAAAATGTGACTTCTCTTTGTTTTAAATGACTATTTAGAATTTCTGAATAAACATAATAAGTTTGCATAAAAACTTACGCTAATTGTTTGACAGGAGGAATGTAAATTCACTTCCAAATTTTCCCTTCAGAAAGTCCCATTTTCTTTTTTTCAAAGAAAATCTGACATTACAACTTAATGCAACTGTAAAGTCTTGCAGTCTATTTTTATCGGGGTTTTTTTGTTTGTTTGTTTGGGTTTTTTTTATGGTGAGGATCTTAAGCTGCCTATCAGAACCGAGGCACCTATTGTGCTAGATGCAAGGACTTTCTTAGCTTATTTCCAGCCCATGAAGAATGCATGAAACAAGTGAGGTACTAAACATCAGATACATGCTAAAGGGAGTGATTATTTAGACAGACTACGTATGCCCATAAGTGATACCAAACGGTGAAGAGAGGAAAGAGTAACCTTCCTTAGGTACACACACGCTTTCAGAACATGGTATGATAGTAAGAGCAAAGGTGTATTTTAAGGTTCTGTTACCTGAGCTGGGAGTCTCATAGAATTTGTGTATTTAAGACATGGTGCCATGCAAAGGGATCTAAAAGAGAGTTTAACATGTTGTTACATCTAGCACAGTGTAACTTGGTTCTAGAGGTAATTCAGTCACATCAGCATTACACCATGGCCATGGTGGATTAGCTGTGCTAGAGTAAAGCTTTTAGAGTCAGTCTGGATAAATCTACATGGAGCTGAATTGCAGAGTAGACCTAATGAATATTGCTTTTGTATTTAGTAAAGAACTTAAGAAAGTATTAATGGGGGAAATTCCATGTTGTATTTGCAGGAGAATGGAGAGTCTTCAAACTGCTTAATACCCTTTTGTGTTGAATAACTCCAATATTTGAAGCTGTAACCAAGTGGAATCCAGTGGCAATTAGGTACAAAGACCCCCCTCTCTTTCTATTTTAAAGAAGCCTTGGGATTTCTTGGGTCTGTGGTAACTTGTCATAATATATCCTACACTACTTAGAAGTCCTCCTCTGATTTTTCTTTGGCTTGTCTTTGAAGTTTCTAAATCAGGCATCAGCAGAGGAATAATCTCTTTTCCATTGTTTCCAAAAGATGGTGTAACTGAAAATTAGTGGAACTGAAGGGAGAAAAATTGATACCCTCAAAGGAAAAAAAAAAAGTGCAACAAAGTCTAAAATTAAAATGTACTGAAGTAGATTTGATATAGTACATAGTAAGCTTGAGCTAAAATGGACTGCTGCCAAAACTGGGTATTATTTTCCTTAGGAAAAGGAGAGTCTGTTTTGAATTCTATGATCAACCTGGCAAAAGCATTACTCATCATTATGTTAAAAATTATAACAAGCTTACTGCAAGACAACACTTCAGCAAGTGTTGATTGTTGTTCACTTTCTCCTGGGACAGATGGTCTGTTTGGTAAACTGGGCATTGAATAAGTACTTGTACAACCTAAGGTCTGTGATGGATCCTGCTATTTTTCGTCTTCGTGATCTTGAGTGTGTTACTCCTCTGCTGCTCTTCCTACTTGTTTTTATGTCTTAGTTACAGAGGTACAAAACTCATGGGAACAGTGCCTATCTCTTCTTTTCCAGAAAGCTAAGCATGACACATGATTTGTTCTCTGTCTCTGTCAATTCAAATTTCAAAATCCCAGCCTGACTTGCCTCTCTGCAAACCTGTTTATGCTTTCCAGCTCTTTGTGATCCTGCCTGTTCCTCCCATCTGCTCTCTCCTGCTTCAAGAGATGCAGGGATATTAGAGGACCGTGTTTCTGATCTCAGGGAAAGCTATCGTTCTGCACTAGTCTGGCTTGTGTCATTGGCTAAGTACTTCACTGTTTCAAGCACATATTTTGATGACTCTCTTCAATACATATTTGTTTCCAGAGCTGAATAAGTCAGAGCTTTTCTGAGTCACATAAATCAACACAAAATCAGTGAAAGGAAATCCTGTAAAAAGAACACTCAGGTCTGGCCAGTCTGCTTCTAGTTTTCCCAGAGTGAATATTTTGTGCCTAAACTGTAAAGCTGCACTGATTTATGACAGCTCTGGAACAAGACAACCTGTTTCCAAGGAACTTTGTAATCAAGTAGTTTTTAATGAAGTGTAAGGCATTCAAATATTTTTAAATTCAATCAGACTAACATTTCTATTGCATCAAATAGTTACAGAGAGGCTAAGGAGTTCTAACAAATTCTGTAGGATTTTTATATGAAGGGAAGAGTAAATTTCCCTTTTTTACTAAACATCTGAAAAAAGATGGTTTGTAAGAAATGCTTGGTTTCCTAATTGAAAAAAAAATTAATCTATGAACTTATCTTCAAGGACTTTTTTTGCCTAAGCTTCTGTTTTTGAATTAATGTTAAAATATTATTAAGAAAGCCCAACAGATATTAGCTCTGCCTTTGAAAAAAATATGTTTATTAGAAAGAAACTGGGGATTAAACAGCTTTTTAAAATGAGGCCTGTCATATCTTTACCATATCCCATATCTTCCCCAGCATTCTATTTAAATAGAATATAAGCTAGGGGATTTTATTTGTTTGTTTGGGAAAAGGAGGTAATTTTCTGCTGGAATTAATGGTAGATGAATGGTAAGAGTCAGAGAAGAGATAGGGACATTATTTACATGAGATCTCCTTATAAGTGCTGGTACTAGAGAACTTACTCTAAGGGATTTATTTTAATGGGATGATATATGCAGCAAGGAATAAAACACATACTTAATGTGGGTAAAAGCACCGAAATAAAATGGAGAGAGGATTAGATCAAGCTTGCAATTACTTTTGTCTGACAATAGCTAATTTTGCAAAGTACTTGGGGAAAACAAGATTGGATCATAAGGATTTAAGCCAGCTACAGTTAAATGCTTGCAAATGAACCTTCTTAGTTTCAGTAACTTTTAAAGGATTGATTTATATTTAATTGATATATGTATACCTCTGCATAAATGCACAGATACATGCATGATTAAAAACTGAAAATACAGTCAAGAGAAAATGATGGGCCACTTAAATGATATAAACTGAATTCCTTTGAAAAAAGATCAAAAATTTGATTTGTAAAAAACTTAAAAAAAAATCCTCTGAGATAATGAAAGTGGGTTTATTTTCCCCAAGAAAATGTACCCAAGTATTTCTCAGTGAAGCTGAGAGGCAAAAAAAGCTTTAGCTAATAATGTCACTCACTGCAGAGAGCTCTTGAATTCTAGATATGATTTTAAAACTGAGGTTCAGAAGCTGATTAAGGACTAGAATCCCTCACTGGGTTTCTGATTAACATTTTGAACATGGAGTGAAATAGTTTCTGTATAATTACAAAATATAGACATCAAAGAAGAAAAATGCCTTTGAGTGATCTATTCTATCTCTTTGTGAAAGTAAGATTATATTCGTAAGATGGCAGTTACAAGGGTTTTTCCAAATGTAATTTTGAGGGTTCTCATTGATAGAATGTAAACTGTTTCTCTTGGAAAAATATTCCATGACCTAAAGGGTCTTCCTGGAAAATTTTGCTGTTGCATTGACATCCACAAATCTTTCTCCCTTTCTGTCTCAGGTGATCTCTCTTTACACTTACTGGTTGCCTTTACATTCATATTAAAATATTAAGGGAAGAGTGAAAGAAGAAAAGACCTAAAACCATACAGAGTTTAAAAATATTTCAGAAGCCCAAGCCTGCATACAAATAAAAAGAAATGCATTAAACTTTTTTTTAAACATTTGACTCATAGGAAGGGATACATTACATTAGAAGCATAACAATTTCCTTATATTTAGTGAAAGTCTTCCTTCCTTCCTTCCTTCCTTCCTTCCTGCTCCTATTTTAGTATAGGGTCAAAGTTACACATTCAAATCAAATCAGGGATCAAATTTGAATTATCACATATCTAGACTCATGTGAAAACTGTGTCCAATTGTGAAATTTTCTTCTGCTCTGAAATCTCTTCTTAATATTCTGTTAAACAATTTTCTGATGCTTCTTGAATTTAAATGTGTCAAGAAACTGCTTCTTACACAGTGAATAAATAGTGGTTTTTAATTATGCAATATTACTCTTTTGTTTATGTAAAGAAAAATGCATATTCTAGCTTAAGTAATTACATTTGCCCTATATTTATTTCCTTTGGAGTTTAGTATGTGCATTATTTTCTCCCAGTTGCCTTAATGGAACATATGAAACCACACGATGTAAAAAGAAGCCAAATATACATCCATAGAAATAGCATATTTTTTAACACAGCTATACACTATATATTGCTTTTTATTTTTGGGTTTTATTTGTAACCATGCAACAATTGCTGCAGCCATGATCTGATTGGCTTGTATATTTAGGTATAATAATCAACGTATATACTATCTGTGTATACATTTCTATTTTATTTTGATCTGTCATACAGGTTTGAGAGACCTTTTTTTTCACATGCCCTCATGGTTTGGTTCTTTGATAATTTTCCAGTTGTCCCTCACTCCTCACTGAATTTGCCTTTTTTTGTAAATTCAGTAGAGAGTGCCTTGCTATACTTGCAAGATGTTAAAGAGCTTTAGACCTGCAGTTTGTGTCACAGAGAAAGTGTTGCAAATCTTGTTATGGGACTCCTGATGTGCAAACTCCCAGCTATTTTTTCAGACAATACTTTTGCTACTTATTTTTGATCTGCCAACTTCAAGATTTTCTCAACAATTATCTCAAAAAGAAAACTGAAGGTATAAACATCAGCTGTTCTCATCATGTTCTTTTGGCAGAGAGGTTTCATAAAGTCTGACACTTGGCTATATTTTGTTTTTCATTTGCTGTAGGTGGTTGTGGAAATTTGTTGACAAAGACCAGGTAAAAGTGAGATCCTTTGAATATATCTTGAAGATGTCAGCTGCTTTCCAGTATTTCTGCTGCTTTCCAGTAGTGCCAGTGGTGTCTGAGAATATGATGTGAAAACCAGCCCAAAATACAAATGAGTAGATGTGTTTACTGTATACTTATCCAATTTAGGAAAGCTGACATACATTAAACATGCACACTTTGAAATGCTTCTCAGAAAACATGGGTTAGATTTCATAGGACAATGACTGTGTTAATTAGACACAGGACTGTTGACAGCACTATAAAATTAACAGGCGTGTAGACATGTTCCACATGTGGTTTACTTGGTGTTGATACCAATATAGCATTGCTCCTGGCAAAAGTGAGCTTGGAAGTTATATACTTTTCATAGACATAATCACAGGAGGTCCCATTTCCCTCTGCTCTTCCTGGAAGTCATAGAGGTGTTAATTGACAGAAGGGAATTCTGTAGCGTTAAGCATGAAAGGCTCCTTCAAGAGGAAAGACACAAACACCAGTAAGCTCTGTTTCAGCTCCATACACAAATGCAGTCATTTGAAGGCAGCATCTGCTCTCCATATCAGTGACTAAAATGACACTTTGATTTCTAATAATTAATGTAATTTCTGTAGGATCCAATATAAATACACCAGAAGAGCAGCTCCATCTCAAGCAGTTGATAGTCATCCATATTGATGGGAGAATTTTCGGTGATATGAGATTTTCTAAAATTTAAATGAGAGGTATCAAATCTTTCAAATCAGTGGAAACAAATTCCTATCATCATGACATAGCCTGCTAGGCTAAACACCCTAGAGAAAACTTACATCAGCTCCAGATGATTATCTGCTTTTTGCTTGTATGGGAAAGAGTGATGATATTTTGAAAGCATGGGCAACTTTGTCTAAATTATGGAGGCTATTTTTTAAAGTCTTTATTTTCCTAATCATAATGACAGTAGGGTTCCCTTATTCTGCTCATTGGGGAGTAAATGGAAACAACAATCTAAATGATACTCAAACTCTTATATTTCTTTGTTCCTCTCATAATAATCTGTTATGGATGTGAAACATAAGACCTATTGATCTGAGTTCATAGACATTTTCCTAACAGAATAATTCGTTTTTGAAGCACTTAGGTTTTGTCCAGGAAAAGATTGCCATTCTTTGCAAATATTGCAAGATGACACAGGCAAAATGTTTCCTATCCCAGTTTCAGCACCAAGCAATAGGTAGGCTGCTTCTGCTGTAAGTAAATGTACTTTCCAACCAACAATGACAAGCCATTTTCACAAGTAACATCACTGTTAGTATTTGCTAGAATCTTGATGTATTAAACTTCAGCTTTGCTGTGAGTATCTATGATCTGTTACAGAATTTTGGAGATTGGACAAACGCAGTTGTCTGAAAATAAAGGTTGAAATAGTTCATTCTTATATACTATGGAGCTGTATTTTCAGTAGGTATGCTTTGCATTGCTGTTTGTTTTGATTGGGTATGACAATGTGCAAAACAGAAAGGGATCAAAATTGCTACCTGCCTTTCTAATATCTGAATGCGTATAAATATTTTGAAATGAGGAGCAGAGATTTTTAAATGCTAAGCACTACAGCAAAATGGATTAGCCTTTAGTAAGGGGAGCTTCAAATTGCAAGTGCCAGGGGGTTAATGGAAAGCAGTGTGTCATATTTCCTGATTTACCCTTTCACTATCTTGTCCAAACACCTGGGTAATGTGTGGCTCATAAATTATAATTCAATAAGCATACTTTGAGTTTCAATCGTTATTCTTTTCAAAAGTTTCAAATAAACTGTACAGAAATTCTGGCAATGTGGAAATGTGTTCTTCTTTGGTTAGTGCTATAGCAACACCCTATGGGCAGAATGAACATAAGGTTGAATTGATCAGCCCTTTTGATAACCTCAGAGTAGTTGAAGATCTAGAGATACTCCAACATTTTCCTAGTGGACTCATAGAACCAAATCTATTAATTTTAAATGATTTTTTAATATTTATCTCTTTTAGTTTGCTGGGAACACAGAAACATTTTGTGTGAGACTAAGTTTGAAAAGTATGGTAGCTTTATTATTTCCATAAACAGAGTTTACACGTATGTGACATAATACCTTGGTGATGTATGCTTAACTTGGATTTCACCCTCTCCTCCTGACACTCTCTGACTGCAGTCTTCAGCTCTGAAAACAGACAAGCCATGGAAGATGACTGGCTTGCAAAGGATTTACCATATCTCTTGGCAGCTTTGCAGATGGTTGTGGATGCTGTGCTGCCCCGGCTCAAACACCTCAGCCACAGCAGTACATTTGTAGCCTTGTAAAACTGGGATGTGATGAGCTGGAATCAAAGGGTTAAAATACATTTCTACATCTTAAGAAATATATATTGGCTTCTCCCTTCTCTTGGGCAGAGGCAAAGCTCTTTGAGAGGGAAGGGGTGTTGCATATTGGCTGTGGTAGATTGCGCTTCACACAGCAAGTCTTTTTCAGGGACAGGGTTGTGTCTCCCTCTCTCTGTACCTGACCAGTGTGCCAAATCTCAAGGATTTCTAAGGGCCCCATAATTTATAAGGGATAATCAGATTCTGCTTTGTGTCAGCTAATGATGCTACTTCCATGTCCTGGTTCCAGACAGGACAGGGTTAATTTTTTGCAGTAGCCCAGAGGGGGCGTGTCTAGGATGAGAAGGTTATTCTCTACCACCTCATGCCATTGCTGGGGGCAGGGAAAAGGGACTCTCTTCTGGGGAGAAGGCGTTCCTGCCAGTCAAGAAAATGGAGTGGAGGGAGCTGTCCTGTTGCCCTGGAATTCTNGGTGGAGGGAGCTCTCCAGTATTTTCTGTTATCAGGGAGTTTTCCTGTGTGAATCATTTATTTTCTTATACCTTTTGTCATTAATATGGTAGCTGTTACTCTCTGTTTTCTTATCTCATTACTTTTTCCAGTAAATTATTCTTATCTCAACTCATGGTCTTTGGTGCCTCCAGTTGGAGGGAGAAGAGGGAGTGGTGGATGGTTTTAGTGGGACTACTATATTGGAGAATACAATTCCGAAACCATCACGTCTCTCCATCTTGTTCCCCAGGAATTTTTCTGCCTCTCCACTCATCCCACTTCCCTCATCATTTGTTACTGCCCCACTTTGCCACTCGACAGAGTGGTGTTTTCTTTCCAGCTATAACACCAAAAAAGGACTAGGGAAATGGAGCAAGGGAATGTTTTGATCTATATAAATTCTCAAGATCAGATTCCCAGGAACATTCTTGCCAGAGAGACAGATGGTGTTGCTATCACCAAGTGTCTTGTAAATTGTTGAACGATTACTCTGAGTGAGATTACTTGCATTTCCATTTTCACATACTATGTTAGTCATATCCTTTAATACAAGACTTTTATCTGGCTGTTTGGTATTAGATATAGCATACAGAATATATATATAGTATTTCTAACTGCTTTTTCACCTTCTTGTATTTTGATTGATTTTTAAAATCGATCAATTCACTGTTTTATTTTTTGATCTTCTTTTCATTCTGCTCCTTTCTAGAATGAATATCAGGATATTTTCTTTGACGTTGCACTTTCTACCCTTTCTCAATTTCCTCTGCTGCTCTTCCAAGAAAAAAAAAATCAAACTATTTTCCTGATGATGATTTTACTAGATCTGCTCTGCTTTTTCAAAGACCTTTATAGTATGGAATGTACCTCTCAAAAAAATGCCAAACAAACAGTGTTTTTCAAAGTGAATTTAATAGTAGACACAAAGAATGCTGACAATCTCAGTCCCCAAGAAATTAATGGGATTTTGGTTATTAATTTTCTGTAAGGGCACTATTTTGTGCTGGTATACAAGAAGTTCTGGTCCAATAACCATCAGTAGATGAAGTTGCATCAATTGTGTTCAAAATGAAACAGCAGTTCAAGGTCTCAGCTGCAACTCCCAAAAATGTCTAAATCCAAAGATTTTATTTTACCACAAAATTTTTGTTTCAAAATGCCCTTTATTTTATTTTTATACAAAGGCTATGTTGATTATTTTTCTGTTGTGGGTTTTTTCCCCCCATTATTAGTTTATCATGTCAGGAAACATCATGTTATTAATGTATCCTGCTGTGACAGCATCCATGTCACTATATTAGCTCTTGAGCAGTCCTATCTTATGTTCTGATTCTCCTGCTTTAATGTTTTCTCTGGTACATATCACTTTGAGAACGCTGCAGCACAGTTATATATAAAGATTGCTGCCAAGAGAAAAGACAAAACCTGGGAATGTGGCAGCACACATGTTGAAAGGAAAACTAGAATGCCCTGCAGATCAGTGCCTCTAAACCTTTCCTGGCTTGTTATATTTAGTAATTTAAAAGTTGTATAGTATGATAGCTTGAGTTAATTTGTTAAATTTAAATGTGTCTTATCGTGACTGGACATTAATTCTTTCTCAATATCTTGTAGTGAACCCTTCCCTGAGTATTTATTGCATACAAATTTGGTGATTACAGGCTGTAAGTTTCTACCATTAGGAAAACTTCATCAGACATTGTTCAAAGCCTTAGATAATATTTTCTGTATAATATATATGTATGTATAATATTTATTAAAACATAGCATTTTTTTCTCAGGTACCTAGAGCATTTTTGGTAGAGCAATTAGCTCTAGTATTTCTGTTTTGTTTTCTTTTTAACGTCATATTATTTTATTTTTTGTTTTTTTGTTTGTTTGTTTCATCTTCTTCTGCCTCTGGAACTCTTCATTGCATAAAATTTAAAATGCTCACTACATTTACTCTGTGGTATACACTAGCTTTTATTGGGCTTCTTATACCTTGCTATATTTGTTTTGATGCTACACAGGAAATCCTTGTTTATTTTTGTTAAAGCACTTTTAAAGATTTTTCTGCCTCACACTTTATGGGGTGTGATATTTTTTCCCCCACAATTCTGACCAGCCTGAGGATACCTTTTAAAGAATGGTGAATAGAGTCTATGATTAAGAAGTTTTCATCCTTACCCTCTGGAGACACCCAAAACTCACCAGATCACTCTGATCTTTTTCAGAAGTATCGGAGAAAAGTAACTTTTTGTAATACAATTTCTGATCCTACAGAGACATAAATAATTCAGTACATGGGGGAAAGAGGTGGTGACCACAGCTTTTTTTAGAGCTGCTGAGGAACAAGATATACACCAAGATAACTTTTTGAACTTCAGTCTTAAAAGCTAAATCATCTATTGCATACTATCCTTTTGATTTTTTAAAAATTTCCTTTCTTTTTGACAAACTGTACTTCCACATTCCTAATGAATGGTAGGTCACTGACTAGATGGAAACCCTTTGGTTTCTGAAGCCTCAAGGAATCTGTGAAAAAAGAAGCTAGCTACCATCCCTCCAGAAGAACAGGGCCGTGCTCTATCCTCATCATCTTCCTCATGTACTCTGCAGTGTTCAGGGAGAAAATGAACATTAAAAGAAGCTATGAATTTAAGGCTGAAAGCCAACATTTCATATAGATATTTCTCAGTGTCTAGAATTAGTATGTGCTTTTTTTTACGTATTTTGATTAGGGCCTCTCAGAATCACTGCCTTGGACGTCTGAGGAAGGACACTTCCTGAACACCACAGACATCTGAGGCTGGACTCAATGTTCAGCAATAGTGAACCCTAAGCTGATGTGAATGACAGGGATCAGTTGGCTTAAGATAGTATGAATAATATTTTTAAGCAAAAGCTGATATTTTCATGAGATCATGTGAGGCCTGTTCTAGTGTTTAAAGCAAAGAATAATGGATATTGTGAATAAAGTAAAACGGAAATAAAAATGGAATTATGGAATGGTTTCTGTTGAGCTCAACAAAGAGAAAATGATAATTTGTGTAAACCGCAGAAAATGTTATTATAATTATCTGTCATGACGATGCAAATAGTTTGTGCTGGCCACAGTACTTGGACTCGCACAAAGTTTTTTTGTTCCTCACATCCATTTCCCACCATGGTGAAAATCTACAGTGTAGGCAGAAATTCAGAAACTGAGATGTACATTATAACCCCATGGAGATTAAATTTATCCAGAAAAGTAATCAAAGACCAGAACATTATTTATAGGTAGCTTGCATGAGACCTTAATAAAAAAAATTACACTATAGACAGAATGAAATTTGCTTTAAATTAGAGCTCAAGGATCAGCATTATGTCCCAGTTTTAAATGCAGGAGATGGAAAACCATTATCATAATCATTCTGAGGATTTGAGTTAAAGACAAATGAAACCAGCACCCCAGGATTTTTACTGAGACTACTAAATTGAACTCACCAGTGACAAAGATAATTCAGGACTTGGTGGCTCTGACTGTAACAGTTTGGAGTAGCATTGGGACTGCAGCTGTAGTAATGAAGGACACAGGAAAGTGAAGTTCAAATGTAGGATTTTTCATGGTAATCAAGGTGTGTAGCATCTGTTGAGAGCAGTCATAGTAGCAAGGTTTTGTAAGTGCTTTTTTCCATGTGTCACCACATATTGCTGAGATTGAATGGAAAAATCCCTCTTTACATACGTTCAGCAGCTGATCACTAGCAACATCAGTGTCTGTTAAGACTTCTTTTCTTATAAACAGAGGGGAGCCCTGCTACAGTCATTGTTATGTTAAATACTATGTACCTTGTCTAGCAATGCATGTAACTACATGTTTACCTTTCAAAATTCACCTCTATTGTACAGAATCAAGGCCTCAGTGCACATTTATTCAAAACTCCTCTGAAATCATGGAGCACTGGCACCTTGATTTGGTAAAAATTTATGTGTGTCAAGGCTGCAGAGCTTCAAGGCACAAGTGTATGGGTTTAAGGTTAAGTTTGCATTGCTCCTGCAGTTCACATGAAAAACTGTCCTAGAGCCATTGGCAAGTGCAGGATATCAATCATTCTGCTTCACACGGGGGCACAGGAGTAGGTATGTGTGTGTAAAGCTCAAACAGCAATTCTTCCCCTTTTGACAGCCCTAGTACAAGTATAGCTCGGATACTATGTCCAGTTTTAGCATATTCTTCCACAAGGCATGGGCCTTTTAAGCAAGTCACAAAATAATGATCAGAGGTCTAAAAACTGTGTGTAAAGAAATAGTAGAAGAAATGAGATTGTTCATTTTAGAGAACATGTCAGGAAGGCAGAGTAACCAATTTCCAAATGTTGCTACAGAATAAATGAAAGTGAAAAATAGTACTTTCCATATGCAGGATGTTGAACATATAACAGTTAATTCAAAGAAAACAAAACATAGGTTATAAACTAAGAAATTATGGTAACAGCTAAAGTAAATTATCTAGGAGGGTTGTGGAATCTTCTGCCATTTAAGGTTTCAAAAGACAAGCTGGATAGATGTCCCTCTGGTGTCTATATGGGGGAATAATTATGAAATAGCAATTTGCTTCCCAAAATGACATGTAGGTTAAGAAGCAGAGCTCAAGTTGAAAACCCATGTGATTTTGTGCCAGGCCAAATTCCAGCAGATACAGCTCTGTCTGGTTGGGCTTTTACGTGGTTCTTAAAGTTTTAAGTTAAGTTATCCTGCAGTAATGCTTGGGGAGGGAGAGGCAGCACGGAGACCATGGTGACCCTAAGGGACAGGCAGGGCCTGGCACTGTGGTTCAACAGTGGAGACAGGCTTAAGGTAGGGAAAGAAAACAGCAACAGTGAGCTTTTGGCTACAAAAAATGAGGGGCTACTGGATTAGGTTGCACCCCATGGTCACATTTAATTGTATGATGCATCAACATTTTCCTTTAAAAAAGAAAAAACTTTGGGAAATTAATTTGGAATTATGAAGTAAAATGTTAATATTGTACTTCCTTTCATTTGGAATTGTCAAGAAATACAACTTTATAGAACACTGCTATTTATTACATTTTTCTTTTAAGTAAATATTTTAAAAGTAAAATACAGGCTGTTAAGCCTGTAAAAAATTACATTTTAAATTTATTAGGTTTTGTAGGCTGCTTTTTCATTCCATATTATTAGAAAATAAATTCTATCAATAAATAGGATTGCATAAAAAAGGACTTTTGGCAAAAAATTGGGTTTGTTTCATTTTTAAATTTAAGCTGTTAATACCTATAGATATGTCCACAAATACTAATAGCAAGGGTAAGAAACATTAAGCATGTTGTTGGAGTAGTTTCCCAAAGTAATTTTGCTGTAGTCTGGTCCAAAGCCAAAAGGAAATTTATCAAATAAATTAAATGGTAAAACTAATGGTAGCACTTCAGACCTCAGTCTTAAATGGCAAATAAAGGTTCCACAGAAAATTGGAAAGTTGATCTGTAAATGGTGACTACTTAAATATGCAGTATACCTACAGCAACCCTTTAATTCAGCTATAATTAAGACATATGGAAGAACATGTATATTCACTCTTTCAGCAATAATAAAATTATTATTCAGTTGACATTTGCAATAAATAGCACTGGTCAGTGTCAAGGAGTAGGCAACAGGCAGATTTCTTTAACAAGATGATGTATCAAAAGATTGTGAGATTAGATAAGCTCCTCCAAGTTGACTTTTTCCCCCTCATATTTTAAGTCACTTCTAATTTCTTTCCATTTCTTTTCTTAAGGATACCAGATATTTCTATTTCTTCTGTTTTGGTCTGTTCTCCATCATTCTTAGGTGAAGCCATTTGATCAAATTTATTGTTTGCTTTACAGTCACTTCTTTGACCATAAAAATTTCCACTAGAAAGTCTTACTCCCTGTAATGGGGCCATCTTTTGGGAATGATGCACTTTATGAGTTACTCCCAGGAATGTCCTTGGGCATAACTCTTCCTCCCTCCCATATTTGCTCAGACTTGGCTTTGGATCCCATACTTCCCAAAGAGAACACTGCAGTCCTTGTTGGTCTCAGAGCATCTCCCCCATTGTCCTTCCCCATTCCCAGAACTGGGTGCTGCTCTTTTGGCAGTGCTGAAAATCCTGCCAGGTTTCACTCCTGCAACCCAGAGAACTAAGCTTAATATTCTGCAGATTCAGGTTCCAGATTGTATCTGCTCACTATCATCTTCATCTTCATACATTTCTTTTGCCCTCTACTTTTTTTCTCCCTGTGTCTTTCTCATTCTGTCTTTCTTTATCGAAGCTGTCTTTTTTTGGCATCTGATTTCCTTTTATTGTATCTTATTAATATTCTGATTTTCCCAGAATGCCCGGGACAGTAAGGATCTTTAAAATGCATCTGATCTTAAAAAAGCAGGGAGAAAACAGAAGTGATGGAGACAAATCTGATGGATTGAAGTGACCTTAGTACCAGGATACTGGAAATACAAAGAACTGGTAAAAATGTTGAAACAAAATACTAAAAATATGACTGAGTGATGATGATGTTTGTCATAAATTCTCCTTGGAACCAAGTCAGCTAGTACTGAAATTAATTTTGTTCCAGCAGAAATTGGAATAGACTGTTTGCAGCCTATCAAAGAAAAATCATTTGAGGTTTGGTGAAAAACTGTATATATTATATTGCAATTCTTTCAGGATCTTGCTAATATTTATAATACTTCATTGTTCTATATTACTCTGCTGTTTTTGTTTTTTGGTTTTTTTCAATCTTTTTCAGTTTTTAGCAGTGATAGCAAAGGAATTTTTCTAAAGCAATGTCACTGTTATTGTTATAGCTGGTAACAATATTTGTGTTTGGAAAATTTTTTTTCTGTCTCATTTACATGTGTGTAATGATGTATCTTGAAATGTCTGTGATATGTGGATATACACCTGCATTGTCTGCTGACAAATGCACTGCACATGAAATATTTCTTCTCTATCACAAAGAGGCTGATTTCAAAACCTGTAAAAACCCCATAAACATTCCTATGGTATTATCTCTGAAAGGCTGCTTTATTTTTATGTTCTGCCTCATATGAGGCAGAAGCTTAGATTTCCTCTGCTCTCTTCTGTTTGTATTGTGATCTGTCATTGATATTCTGTTGTGAATTAAGATGTCTGCTATATAAAATCAGTCAGAATGCAGGATGTCACTAAAAGAAGTAAAATGCAGGTTTGCCATCCAGGGAGCAGTATCTCTGAATCAGAGACTTGCTGTTAATTCACAAAGGCAGTGAATTCTGAAGGCAAGTTTTATATGGATAAACTGTAGGTAATTTGAACATGCTACAATTGGAGACAAATTTTTACATGGATAGTGGAAAAATAAAATAAGAGGATCACTAATAATTTAAATGATGGAAGATACTTTGACCCATTTAAAAAAAAAAAAAAAAGAGAAAATAAAAAGAATTGAACCTTCAGCTCCTGCGAAATGCCTTTTCTTTACTTATGTCATTTGAAAGGGTTTCCTTTTTATAATGTGAAGTTACAGTTCAGAGAGGTTTTAGTTTCTTTTCTTAAGGCTTCATGTTGCCATTGTGTATGTACTTCTGGACCAATAGTGGAAGTTTAAGCATTTGAGGGTTGAATAACCGAAAGTTGTATTACCTAAAAGTGTTTAACATAAGCAGTGCTGCAATGGGGTCAGTCACCGTGAGAATGCTTTAAATTTCATAACAGTCCTGGTAATTTTTGGATGACATGTGAAGGTTTATTCAGACATACTCACATGTCTAGTAAGGGAGCAGTGACAAGTGATTGCAAGTGAGGCATTCAGGGACTTCTCATCTCAGCTGATGTTTGAATATAGCTCCACAGTGTTTTGCCACAAATTAGAATAGAAGGTTTAACAATTAGTCTGCCAATGAAAAAGATATTCTTGATTATCTTGCAATTAATCTGACCTAGGTAGTGTGATAGGAATAATTTAGATAGATCTTAGTGCTGATCAAGATGAAGAGAGGGTCAAAAAGAGGTTCAGAAACCCTTAGGGTTTTTTTCTGGGGGAAAGAGACATCACTTAGAGGATGTTTTCATGCCTTTGTGTGACATATTGTGTACTTCCAGTGCTTATTGAAAAGTACTAATAAACAGATGAGGAGTTTTAGAGGATATGTGAAGGCAACATAAATTGAGTAGGGAATCAAATACATGCAGAGGATCCAATTACAGTTTTTGATTCCCTAAATATACCATTGCTGTTGCAGAAATACAGAGGAATTGGCAAGGTTAATTGGTTCAGAGATTGAACTAAAAGTTTCTGCTTGAAATATGAATCTTTGGATCAGCTGGCTGGATGGCCAGACTGTAAAGTCATAAATTTTAATTACTCTTGCTCCTGTGGAGTTTGTAGAAGACCTAATCCCAATTTCTGTATGCACCAAAATGTCTAATGACTTCTGTACAAGTGAGTGTGCAGAGAATGCACAATCAGACCTGGAATGATTACACAGCCTTGGATCTTGCTACTGTTTTCTGTGCTATGAACTGACTGTTGATTTAGTTTAACCTGGAAAAATTATGTGACTGAATTGATTAGCTCTGCAATTTTCTGGACTTATACACTGCACTGTGCTCTTTCTGTTCCTTGCAGCTCAAATACTACAATATGATTTTATCAAGGTTTCCTTGGGATGACTTTTCTTGAGGACCAAGTTAATAAGTCTTGCTAGCAAAAAAAGGAGAAAAGAAGAGTAACCTAAATTCTGGTTGTTTAACCATCGTTTACATGAATATTATTAGTTTTCCCTACACAATGTTAATATGACTGCTTTCATACCTGTGCTATTACCATTCCTCTTTGTATTGTTTTATCTAGGAACTTTCTGTCATGTAAGGAGAAATTCTGTGCATTTTTTAAGACCAGAGCAGATATTGCAGACAAAATACATAACGGAGACCTGGAATTAGCGAGTTGTTAGGCTGATCATCACCTGCAAAAGGGGCATGATGTGTTTTTGCTGGTAATCAGTCAGATGCAGAGGGGTCCATGCCTATTGCTCCCTGAAATATCTATGTTGTCTTCTACAATTCCCTGCTTTTTGCTTCAGCATTTTTTGCATATTCATATCTTTTTTTTACCACTTGATCCCTTGGACTTGTCCTGTGGCTGTGAGGGCCAGTGGCCCTCACCACCCCAGTGAAGAGAAGGGCAGCTCCACAGTTCTCCCTCACAGCTTAGCTGCCTCCTTGGAGATCAGAGCCAAGGCTGCACAGCAGGGCCACACCAAAACAGGTGTTGGATGAAAGATGAACACTCAGGAAAGGGGAAGATTGCCGTGCAAACCTCCAGGTCATTGGTAGGTGACAGCTCTTATCTTCCTCCCCGCCACCTGCCCTTGGAATTTCCTTGTGATAAAACCGCTTTTTGAAACTAGGGACAGTTTAGGGGCATTAGCTAGAGATGGACATTGGGCATCACCCCTGGCACCCATGATCTGCAGGCTCCTGTCCCTCTGCATCAGAAACACACTCACTGCAGTCACCACACATGGTTTTTTTAATTTAGTACATCTAAAACTGTAAAAGTATCTTTCTTATATTAATGTACAGCAGTTTCCTCTCTCTATTTGTATGACATATTTAGAATTTGTTATTTATCTTTTACTTTTTTTTCCCCCTTTGTTTGTTAGTAGCATTCTTATTTCAGGCAAAACCAAGTAACATTGCCTGTTCCTGAGGTTGCCAAGCAATCTCCTTGATACATACCTTTTTTAAGTTACTTATAACTCAGCCAGACTCTAGCTGTTTGTGATGAATTTTTCCATGCCAATTTCTGCCTCCAGCTGAATTTTTGCATCAGAATGTTTCAAGCCTTTCTGAGAATGATGCTAGGGGAAAATAGGTTGTTTTGTTCATATGATTCAGAAGCTTTGCTTTGAAATACTAAAATATCTTTTATTTGGAGGAAAGAGAAGAGGAGAGGAAGGAGAAGAAAGACTGCAAAATATGAGATATGTGTCTTTCTTTTCAAAAAAGCTGCTGGACCAAAAGTTAAGGACAGAGACTCGGATTTTGGAAGATAGAATCCTGGGAAAGTATAGTGGGCAATCAGGAAAATGTCCAAGGACTGTGTATGTGAAGTTGCACCCAGGAATGATTAGGGGCATAATGTGACAGATCGGGGAGGGACCCAGAATAAACAGACCTGTTGTCCAAGGGAGTATTTGGAGCCAGGCATCTGGGGAAAGCAGGTTGTTTAGGCAAGGACACTGAGATAGAAACAGCCTCTGGAGGCCTGGGATACTCATCATGGGGCTGGGAACATGGCAGCTGAGATTTAATAGAAACACTTTCCTGTGGGGTTTCACTGCATGATCACTCACTACTTTTCCATAGCACTCAGTGTCATTCATTGTGTAGAAGGCATCTCTCCATGCAATTCTACATTCTGTTAAGTAATGGAGAGTCTGATTTGCACGCTGCTGATCTCTTTACTTTATTTATGTATTTAATTTCATAAGCTGCAAATAGTCACAAATACCACAGAAATTGTGCAGAATCTTGCAATCCAATTTTTCTGCAGTAAAAACAAGTTAATGTAACAAGCAGTGAAAACAAACTCTGCCTTCTAATGTCATCCAGAGCCCGAGGTAGCATTGGAACTGGTGTTCAAAATGAAGGCAGTGCTAGAAATCAATCTAAAACAATTGTAAGATTCTAATTAAAATTTATTATAGACAAGAACAAAAGAGACGATTTTTTTTTCTCTTCACAATTGTCTCATGCTCTCAAGCTTCCTGTGCCTTCTTAGGGATGTTTTCCTTTTTCTTATTTTATTTTTCTGCCTCTTATTTAAATACAGAGACTGATTTAACTAGCTGAGATTTCATCTTTTGTAACAGTACTGTGACCCGTGACCAGAAGGGCAGCTAACAGCACTGACTTAAAGAACCTGACTCTGGCATCTGCCCAGTCTTGAAGGGTCCGATAAGACTCCATGGTGTGTTTGTCTTTCTTTAATAGTAAGTTTGCAAGTAGGAGTCTACAGGTCCAAGTGAAAATATTTTTTGCTTTTCTTTCATCTTCAATGTCCTTTG
This sequence comes from Platysteira castanea, assembly GCA_013397175.1. Taxonomy (NCBI): domain Eukaryota; kingdom Metazoa; phylum Chordata; class Aves; order Passeriformes; genus Platysteira; species Platysteira castanea. The sequence continues at coordinate 401,878 of VYXC01009310.1, forward strand.
CAACATTCTTGTCCTTCCTTCTAGAAATAACAGAATTATTTGAATTTTGTTCCCCAGTAAAGAACAGTATTTCTGTAAATTGATCAAACAGGGAATTTTCTCTCTAAATAGTCTGTACAGTAAAAATAAGGGAATAAAAGATACTATTAAAAAGAAAACTGTTGGTAAACGCGTAGTCTAAAACCTCTGTATTCACTACTTGAGCATTTTTCAACAATCTAATGCTGTCCTATCATATGGTCATTTGACACCCTTGACCATTTAGGCCCATTTAGTCCTTCAGAGAAGAACAGGAAGAGAAGGAATAGCAGTCAGTTAAATCAATTGAATTGTGCTCTAAAAATTGGGGGTTTTGTTCCTAGCTTTGTCAATTGACCTTATCCATTAATCAGGAGATTAAAAAAACTCTTTTTCATTTACAGTATGGTCTTTGGTTGCTGAATGTTTGACTCTGTATCCCGAGAGTTGATATGCACATGGGCTGAGTGTCTCCAGTGCAATTGAAAGTGATGTAAAATGCAGTTTGAACATTTAAATATCCCATATAGTATTAAATTGCTTTGAAAAATCATGACCTCTTTCACAGTTTGCATTCTGTTCCTCTGTTCTACGTTTTCTCATTTGTAGGAATGAAGCTAATATTATTTCCTCTATCTCAGATTCATTTATCCTGGTAATGGCCGGTAACAAAGACAATGATATTCAGAGTCAATTGCAATTTTCTGTAGCAGGCGAGATGGATCAGTGGGCTCTGTCTTTTTCTCAGAGGGTATGTCCTTATTTCAATAAGAGTAATCAGCATCACCTTCTTTGATAAACCCAAGCAAGGCAAGTGATACCTTTAACAGGTCTACGGCAGATATTTTATTTTGTGGATTTGCAGATGCCCAAAAATTTTCCAGCAGAAGTACAGATATATGGACTGAACCAAAGGCTTTTGAAAAGAGAAACTTTCTCACCTTTGCTTACTCTTCATGGATGCATTAAAAATTGTTGATAGTCTTGCAGAGGTCTCTGGGCTGCAGGTTAAAAGTAACATTATAGACACTGAACTTTCTGACTCAGCTCTCTGAAGACATGAGGTTTTCACTGCTGATATCTGCATTGTACAAGTTCTGGAGATAAAAGGAAATTTTTATGGAGAGCTTTTCCTTCTGGACATTCACCCTGCTTTAATATCTTTATTTTTAAACCACATTTGGACTACTTTTATGTTAGTTTAGTGCATCTTATGTTCATTTAGTTTTTCCATTAGAAACAGAAGGATGTAAAATGAATGTTGGGAATTCTACACAGTATAAAGAAACAACCTTAAATATAGCTTGATATATATATATAATAGAATAGCATTCATTCAAATATGGTCCCCAATGACTGTCCTGCTATACATATTGAAGGATGGACTACTAGGAAGAGATCCTAATACTATATTAGCTGAAATGGCAGTCCCATTTGGCCATCAATTGCAACCTACTGGAAAACACAAATGTGCTTTAAATAAGCTAGAAGGGAAGTAAAGAAAAACAAAAAGGCTATTGGTGCTAGTAATTTGAGAAAGGATTAAAATGCTAGTTAAACAGCTCTATTTTGCAGTCTCATTTTAAATTGTTCATTGTGCTGGACCTGCAGAAAGAACAATAAAGCACATGGGATATGGTTTAATTAGCCCAAATCTTTATTAACTTAATTCATCTGGGAGTTATCTGGCAGTAATTTGTGCAGTATAGGTTGTCATGCCATTTTCACTCTTTATGACCTTTTTAAAGGAGGTTGTCTTCAGCCTCATCCCTGTCCACACCTACTGGTACAGGCTCACTGTAACTGCAAGCAAGTTTAGTGGCCTGTTAGTCCACACATTTTACTTTTGTCAGTCATCTCACACATTGTACTGTCTGCTGCAACCTTAAAAAATCAGTTTCAGACTCTTTGTTATGCTCTGAGGAAAGGGACAGGACTTACACTAAAATATGACAGTCTCCTCAGTGTTAATGCTAACCTGTTCTGATATCTCAGCCCCACAAGGTACAGGTGTCAGATTGCAGAAATGGAACAGACAGTCTCCTGTACCTCAGCTGGAATTGCTCACCAAAATTTCTTACCTGTATCCAGTCACAATTCCACATATACCCTTATGATAAGCCCCAGGTGTCTGAACAGGGTGCAGATGATAAAATTACTCACTCTGCTTCGTTCTCTTTCCTAATGTTGTGGAGAGTGGACAGGTTCATATATGTCCTGTGCATGCTTGTTTCTCTGCTGTATACAGTGCAATTTTGCCTCAGTCCTAAATCAGACTGCACAAGCAATACTGAGACGGCTCAGAACTAAAAGTAGCCATAAGGAATGAGATGGCCAGAACTAGAATTAACTGCAAGGAATGAGACGCCCATTTTCAGCCTCTTTCAGCAAATTGTAATCCCCGAATGACTCAGCTAGAATAAATAAAAATTAATGGAAGTATCTTTTAGTATTCCATTTACCTTCCCTGCATTGTATTTGGTATCTCAAAGTCATAAGACCTCTCCAGTCCTGTATTTTGAGTCTCCAAATCTCCAGATGTCCAATCCTTGCCAAGGCAGTTACTTTTTTTTCTGTTGTAAACAGTCCACAAATGTCACCTGGAATGTGATTGAGTGCAGTGAAAACACATTGTTATTCTGGCATACCTAAACTAACCAGGGACAACAGATGTTCTTGAAAGAATACTAGGATAATTCTTTTGACTTGACTAATTAACTGGCAATTTAAAATGGTTTTGTTTTCCATTTCCATTTCACTGTGCTCATATGCATTTCTGATTGAACCTTTGCTTCACTTGAGATTTTCTTTATGAGCAAGTAATTTGAAGGGTCTGCTTAGCCTAACATCCTTTAACAAATTTTCCCCTGAAGTTCTGACACAGAATTGTGAAGATTTCTGTAGCACACAACAAAGCTCCTCTGAATAGTCAGTGCTGTCCTGAAGGAGAGCTGAGAAAATTCATATTCAGTGGGGAGATGGAAATTGCTCAAAGTGCAGGCAACCTTAAAGCATTAGGCAGCCCAGAAATCTTTATATTTTTATTCTTAGGTAATAGGTCTCAGCTTTCCTTCTGACTCACTGGACTGAAACTCACAGACAAACGTGGTAAATATGAGAGAACTTGCCTCTCTGCCAACTGTCAGGGAGCTAACCATAAGTTGTTTGGATTTCCTCCAAACACATATTTGCTATGTATGTGTTATTCTGTGCATGGAATGGAACGCTTGAAGTGCTTGATACTTTATGTTTGAACTCCATGCTTTTCTTGACTGTGATGGATTTACCATGAATACTAAGATTGTTGTTTCTGCTCAGTATGCAAGCAAGAAAAAAATGTAATCTGAAGAAATAGCTTGTAACAATATTTTATGAATTTGCAGATTTTCACTTAGTAGAATAGAATAGAATAGACTATTTCTGTTGGAAGGGACCTACAATGATCATCTCATCCAACTGACAGATTAATTCAGGGCAGACCAAATGTTACAGCATGTTGCTGAGGGCATTGTCCAAACACTTCTTAAACACTGACAGGCCTAGGGCATAGACTACCTCTCTGGGAAGCCTGTTCCAGAATTTGACAACCCCCTTGGTAAAAAAATGCTGCTCACAGTTCAGACTATGTCTCCTCAGCATAACTTTGAACCATTTCCATAGATCCTGCCACTGGATACCAGGGAGAAGAGCTCAGCACCTCCCTCTCTATGTCCCCTCCTCAGGAAGGTGTAGAGAACAATGGGGTCACTTCTCAGTCTCCCTTTCTCCAAACTAGACAAATCCAAAGTTCTTAGTTCTCCTCCAGCAGCTTTGTTGACCTCCTCTGGACATGTTCAAGGACCTTCACATCCTTCTTAAGCTGTGGGGCCCACAACTGCACAGAGCACTCAAGGTGAGGTGGCACCAACACTGAATACAGCAGGATGATCTCCTCTGACTGGCTGGGGATGCTGAGTTTGGTGCACCCCAGGATGGAATTTGCCATCTGGGCTGCCTGAGCTCACACTGCTGACTCCTACTCAGGCTGCTGTCAGCCAGCACCCCCAGATCCCTCCTCTACCAATCTGTGCCTAGCATTACTCTGTCCTAGGCACAGGATCCAGCATTTTGCCTTGTTTAATTTCATGCCGTTGTTCATTACCCAATGCTCCAACCTATCCATAGCCCTGTCTGTTGTCTGTGATCCCTCAAGAGGGTCAACAGCACCTTCAAGTTTGGCAGCATCAGGTACATGAAGGTAAAAATCTAAGGAGTATCTGGCAGGTAAAATTTGAAGAAATAAACCTTGTCATTGTAACAGAACACACACAAAAATAACAGAACACACACAAAAAAGTGGGTATATGTCACTTTTGGTATTTTTTTTTTTTCCAAACCAGGAGAATATTAGCAATCCAGAGTATTTGAACTTGCTAAGATAATTGCAGGTAATATTGGAGATGCCTTTGAACATCTTGGTTCTAACCACACCAAAAAGCCCTATGTATGTATCAAATATGATATTACTGCTCAGTAGACTCTCTCAAAGGACTTTCAAACGTCAAAAAGCAGAAGAAGGCTTTTTGAAGTCTCTATATGATGCTTTATAGAAGTTAGCTTCCAGCAAAGGAGTACTTTAATGAGATGTTAAGAGAATTTAGGGATTTTAGACAATTTCTTTCTGGAATGAACAAAATCAGTCATCACTGATTCATAGCTGAATTTTGCACTTTTTCTGGGCCCCTCAGTGGGATGCCTGGATTTGCAATGGTGCCCCTCAAGGGATTGCCTGGATTTGTCCTCAAACACGTGTACAATTCCATAGAATCTAAAGTAGTGTCTGGCTACCTCTTTCTGAATTACTGAACATAGCTGAGATGAGTAAGCTACAAAACTGGTGAATACAAAGTGGGACCAACATTTTACCACCTAGAGAGCCTTAAGTATTTGCCTTTAGGCATTTCAGTATAGTCAGTGTTTATTACAGCCTTTTTGAATACCACCAGGTTGGACTTACAGCTCTCATGGACAAGTCTATCAAATCTGGTTTCAAAATGTATTTGTTCTGACTTTCAAAAAGGCTATGGAATGTTGAAAATCCTGAAACATCACTTGGCTGCATAACAGAGATGAAGATATGTGATGTCCATGGCAGTCTCTTTGCCTAGAGCAGCAGTTCCTGATGAAAGCCCTGTTTACAAAATCCTCGGTGCACAGTAACCAGAAAAACACCAGGTACTTGAATGTATCAGGAAGAAATATTCTGATATAGAAAGACTGGCAGACATACCAAGGATATATCTTATTTCAAGCATTTGAGGGAAAAAAAGAGTAAAATAAAAAGGAAGGTTTAGCACTTAGTATTCATGAGTAGACTTGTGCAAATAATAGATATTTTGGTTCAGTGGCCTTACAGAAATGTACATAAATAAAATTTCTTGAAGTCTACTGAACATATTCAATCCCTGTTTTCTTTTTATAATGCACTTATATATTTCTGTTTGACAAAACTGAAATGAGATATTTTGTTTTTTCCACTTCTAATCCCTCTATTTTCTGCCTGAGACTATTAATCAAATAAAATCAACAACAGTTTTATTGCCCAAAACTATTTCTTCAGAAATTTTTTTCTTCAGAGTACACTTTGAACAGCTCTGCTTATGAATACTTTGTGCATAGGCAAAGAGTGTATATTTGAAACACTGCTTTTATAAGGAAATTTAAAAAAAATAACCAACAAAACTTACAGATCCTGAGAAGGCAAACAATGTATATTCAAACCATACACATGCTAAAGCATGTTTCAGTTTTAAGCATTCTCTAGCATGTGTCAAAGTTCATAACCTAGGACAGAATCAACAACTTTCCAACGAATTAATGGTGCTTGGCTTTGGAAAGATGTAGGCATAGACTAACTAGAAACCATAGAGAAGTTAGATATTTTGCAATAGTTGTTGTTATACGGACTGTAAGAATGCAGAACTAACAGGAAAAAGTAGATTTTGTAAGTGATTGCTGCAAAATTATTTTTTTAGCATGAAATACCAAGTTATTTAGTAACAATAAAGGATGTTGCTTATATCGGCCAGGAAAAATGTGTGAATTTCTAGCATCTGCAGAATCATAACACTTCTCTCTTACTTTAAAAAAAGTCAATACTACCTGCCACATCTATCAAAATATTGTTAAACAAAAGCTTAATCTAGCAGAAATTCTGGGCCATAGAAACATCAGACTAGTATAGCTACTCGTGTAGTACAGTATACAAAGCCTGTTGTCTGCAACAAGTACATATCTGAAATTAATAGCTGAAAAATTAATCAGTGATGAAAGCCATTATGGCAAAAATATAAGGTATTTGATGCTAAGATAATTCAGTCTGAAATTCAGCCTGAAATACTTGATGATCCTAGATGCCTCTTCCAACCTTAATGATTCTCTGAGATCTGGAGAGAAACTACATGCTTGCATAAAATAAACAAATTCCTCTGAAAAGCTATTTGGTACAGAGTATGTTCATTAACACTGGTGACTCACAAACTGGTAGCATTGATATGAAAAATAAACAGATCCAGAAAAATTAATTTTGGAAGGGACCTTTGGTGCATAACTGTCCTCTAGTACAGCCACCTTCCCAAAACAGGGCCAATTTCCATGGGGGGTGAAGTTGCTCAGGGCCCTGTCCAGCTAAATCTTGGATGACACATAAGCTTGTGTCATCTTATCCCAGATAGGACATGAATCTCCTAAGGATGAGAAAAGGAAGTTATTCAGAATGAAATGAAACAAAACAGAACAATGAAATTCCCTTCTTATTCTAAGCATGACTTAGTTAGCTGAAGTGATTTGGATTCTTTTTTGAAAGACAAAGTATATCAGTGAATACTCTGGGATGGCATGTAAGCAAACATGTGCCAGTGGGGATGCTTCTGATCACTGGGGTATCTGAGGCTTAATAACACTGCTTGCAGAGCACTAAGAGGACCTCCCTCTAGGTGTTTCAGGGAACAAGAGACACTTCCCCAAACTATTGTTAGCAGTATAGTAGCTCATCAAAGGTGCATCAAATATTTTGAATTTATTAGCCTGTGATTCTGTGTCACCACAGTTACAGACATCTGCATAAAATAAGTCATCACTGTAGTTGTAGCTGTTTATTGGACATTGAGATACCTTTCTGGCTAATTTATTTGTATCTGTGAGAGGGTTTTTGTACAGCCAGTATTTAGAAAGTCTGTATTTAGTGGTTTTATTTCATATTTATACAGTACTTATTATAATGCCAGATATACAGATGGACTAGAACTCTTATTCTTTCCTCATTTGCTTAAATAATTGTCCTTTTTGGCTTTACTTTGTACTTTGTACCAATCCCCTAGCCTCACACTCATAGTAAGATGAATAACTAAAAAATTTGAATGAGGAACAAAAATGTACAAAGCTCTCAATGGTTAAAAGTCCAGCATTACAATGACATATTCACAGAACACCTGAACTTATGTGTGGCTATGAGAAAAAAGGTAGAATCCCAAAATCCCTTAAAAAATGATGGGTGGAGGTAGATGCTATGGAAGATGAGTCAGAGCTTGTAAGTGAGGTATTAGCAGTTATTCTTTACTCACTGGTAGAACGTCTTCAAAAGTGGGTTGTGGGGACATTTTTCCTGGAATGAATGATACATTATCTGTTCCTCCATTAATATACACTGTCACTTCCTTTGTTAGTATTTATTTGTTCCTAAACTCTTAACTCTGCAAATATTTACTCAGGTCTTTTATCTTCCCAATTCTCTTCACTGGATTCTGTGCTCTGTATCAGTGATACCAGGGTAGCTCAGAGAGTAAATGTACTTCTGACTTGAAACGTTATTCATTATTTTTGTATGTGATTGTCTTTGCTTTTTATTTAATGGCAGTCTGAATCCTGTGTTTATCCCCCTTCTGATTAGTACAGAATAAATGGCAAAGATAAGTGACAGCATTTGACTTTGCCTGTTGAAACAGTGACATAGGGTAGGACACAGGAATGGATAAACAGCTGTTTGAAATTAGACACTGTGTGTTTGGAAATGGAGATGTGTCAGCCAGGGAATAGAGCATGGTCGGGTCTCAGACCTCTGCTACCTTTAATGGGAGCAACTTGCTTGCGGGAAGAAACTTGAGGAATAATAAGTGGCTCATAGAACAAATAAAAGCTTTTGGAGAACTACTTTGAAAAATGAGTGTTTTCTGGCAAATGAAAGTATACTTCAGTTGCATAATACTGCTTCGTCCAGCAGGCTCAAAGCAACACAATAAGGGCAGCAGTGGTATTGTATCAGGGACAAAAGATAAATGAAGTATTGATTTCAGAACCAGCAGAATGCCACAAAAGGGACATACAATATTTCTATGGGGCCAGATCCTCACTTGCTGTAATTTGGTATTGCTCCATTGAAGTCAAGCTGATTTATGTCAGCTGTAGTTCTGGCCAGGTGTATGTATAACAAGGAGGCATAAATAAAAGTCATGTCCAGAGTGCTTGGTAGGAGCTGGTTTTCCAAAATTGACTGCACAGGCATTGCATTTTATCTCTTCTTTCTACTTACTGCAGTGCTCACCTTCAGATAATTTCTGATCTGTCTTTAGCCTTTCTGAATAGCTATTTCCCTTGCTTCCTGGAGTCTTGCTTCATCCTGATGTTCTCCAACTGAAGAAATTATTTTCCTGCAGAGGCATTAAGACAATTGCTAATGTGTCCTCTGCAAGCTCTCCTGGTTCATGCCATTCTTTACCTTTAGCCCCACAAAAGGGTTCATTGCATTGGGATCTTCATTTTGGGGTTCCTTCCTACCTGGTAGAAGGTCCCACCAAAATGAGAGTGGCCAGTGTTGAAACATCAGCATAGTTCAACGTCTGCCAACATTATAGGATGTATCAATCTTGTCTGCACGCTCAGAAAGAGATGGATCTTGGAAATAAATCACTTCATTCCAGTGGTTTCAAGAAGGGTAGCCCTGTGTGAATGCCAGCAGTGTGCTAACAGAGGATGCCACAATACACTGCTGCCCCACTGGGACCGCGGGATGCTCATCAGAAAACCACATATTGTATCTTAAAAAAATTTTTTTTTAAAGTCTATGCATGGTCTGGTCTCTGTGCAGTGTTTCATGTTTGCAGTTTACGGCTTAGCTGAGACAACCTAGACTGCCTGACAGTCTGCTCTGGTCTGAGTGACCTAGACAAGAACAGAGACCACATTCTCATTTTTTATCTAAATATAGGGGATTGAAAAAATTCAGAGGAATACATCTCTTTGAAATATTTCTATTAACTTTTCCCTGAGAGAATTTAGTAGAATCACTTTAAGGTTTCTTTTTCTAGCAGGCATGGAAATGATACAAAATGTACTGTTTACATGCAATTTCATTTTGACTACACTTAATGCTTGATTTTCTCTTGATTTAATAATTGTGAGATGAAAATTAAACACCAGGTTACTAAGTATTAAAGTGCATTCATGTCACTTTTCAAAATAGGCATGCTGTGTAGAATTCTCCAGGTCATATGTGTGCAATAATCTTAGGTTACTGGTGAAAGAAATTTAAAATACTTTCCCAGTAGATAAAGTTTCTTTAAAATAAATTATGGAAATTCCATGATTTTTGGTTTGTTATAACCATTTGTGTTTAAGCAATTTGGGTTTAACTACATACCAACCTGAATAACACATGCTCCTTGAATAATGTTAACATATTTTGCTCAAGCTCTTAATTGAATACTATTCCCACAAGTCTTCAAATCAGAGCAGATCAAAGGAAACAAAATCACAAGCCTTTTTACCTATGTATTTTTCAGAAATTCTGTCCTGTTAGTTGACTTTAATGTACAATATGGGGAACCAATAGAGGAAACTATGTAACCCAAATATAATGATTCTATTACTGTGTAAAACAGACTCATAAATCTGAAAGCCTGTATTGATTAGTTACCAAATATTTTCCCATAAAAACTGCAAGTCTTTTCAGTTGTTTATAATCCATGTTGGTATAATCTAGCTGTAGGGCCTGCTGGCCACACCGAGTAGAAAAGAGGAAAAAAAAAGCTCAGTCCACTCTTTTAGGGGTAAAAAAGTCTTTCAACTCCATAGCTAAATTCAGAACAATATTTTATGATGAACCAGCAGTTTCTTGAGATGGGGAACAAACTCTTGGACAAAACAGTTTCTCTTATTATATTTTCCTCCCTATTTTGCGCATCCAGTGGGAATTTGGCCAGCTGGATGTTCTGATCTTTCTCTGCCTAACCAGGTAACTGTTGTGGAGGGCTTCCTTTATTTTTTTTTTTTTAAGTCTAAAAAACTTACATCCTCACAGGTAATTTTCATTTTGCTTAAAGTAAATCCTTAAAAAAATGTGTGTTGCAAGAAGATTGAACATGCAAAAGACAGTATTTTCCAGTGTTTCTCTAATTCCTTGAACTATGGAAGAAGGCTCTATACTCATTTCAGGACAACGCATGCTTTCCCGTGGAAAATAGAAAAGTGGATGAGTACATACACGGCAAGGGGCAGACTGTGAGCATGCAAATCTCACCTTTAAGGAGTGGGCAGGAACAATAACCTTGTTATAGACATTTACTTCGAATAATACCTATTCACTTAATGAAGGAGGAGAAATCTTTCTTTCAGGACGAACTGGTTTAATAGTAGAGGTTGGGAACTTCCACAGAACAGAGCTGACCACAAGCAAGTAATAAATTGGCTCAGCTGCTTCCTGAAAAAGTTTGTATCTGTCTCTTGGCCATTGTCTACCACTGACCAAACAAAATCCATTAAAATGAATCCTGAAGTTTGTTGAAAAGTAAATTGTTGCAGTGGCCCAGGACATCACAACGGGCTGTGGCAGTCGATGCCCATGAGACCCTAGGCATCCAATGGATGGATGAGAGTGGATCCGAGAAGGGATCTGAGGATGGATCCATGGGTGGAACCAAAGTTTGAGGCTGCCACCTCCTTCTGGAAGGTTCTGCGTCGTTCATTGTTCTATTAGCTCCCAATTCTAGCTCCCGCCTCCCTGTTATCCTCATTGGTTGCTTAATGGCTGTATCCACCCCTCTCTCTGTACCCCATTGGTTATTCCCCTTTTCTCCACCCCTTTCTCCTGGAGTATAAGAACCCTGGACCCTTCCATTTTCCTGGTCTTTTGTCCTTGGACGTTTAAGAGCAATAAACCTCCTGGAGGCCACACAGAGACCCCTCTCTCTTTCTTTGCCCCCCCGGCGGCGCCAGCTCATACATCCAGCAGGTTGGGACGAGCTCCCTCCCACGAGGAGCCAGTGCAGGAGCTTTTCACCAGCAGCCGCATTGCAGCGATGTCTGTAGAAGGATGCTGCGTCCCCTCAGACCAAGGGCACGCCCCGACAGTATCAGTAAGTGGCAATAGCTATACCTTAAACAATGGAAATGGTAAAAGCAAGCCAAAGAGTCCACTCTTTCAATGAAGAATGGTTACATTTCCACCTGATTATGTAGAGAAACTCAAACATGCATGTGGAATAAAGAAAAGGATTTGGGGGTAAGGTGTTTGAGGTTTTTAAATTTTTTTCCTATTAGAAAAATAGGTCCACTTTTAAGAAGCACATCTCAGTACCATGAAGCCCAGAAAATTTCAGCTTGCTGCTTTTAATTATGTTGGTAACTTTCTCAACTGAAAATTATTCCAGGTAATATTTTTATTTATTGATTTCTTATACCCTTGTGAGTAAACAGTGCAGAAAGGAGGTATTCCTAATATGTCCTGAAGCACTTAGAGCAATAAAAAATTCAATAGCTTGCTATTCCATTAGCATTTATAACTTATATGGAATAAAAGATGTCCATAAAGTTTTACAAATATGTGGAAGGATCTGTAGGTGCTAACAAACGAATTTAAACAGACACAACAGTATACGTGAACAAGTGTACAGGCAAAGCTGGGAAAGAGGATGCTTTAATACTAGTTGATCCATGTGACATGAATCCTCAAATCAAAAAGCTTTCATGGGCTATCCACAGCCAATCTATCGTTTCCTGGGCAGCACTGGGAGGTCAGCACCTACCTTTCACTGACCTAGGTTATCAGCTACTGCCATTGACTAGTTACAATTTCAGACAGGCATTTTTCTGTTCTCTCTTTTTTTTACTTGTCACTTGAAAGAACTCCTTACAGTTATAGGTAAGGAAGTTCTCTTTTAAATGTCTCTTTAAATGTTTTCTGGCAGTGATGTCCTGGAAAACATTGTAAAAAAATGTGTCTGCTTCTGTGTCGGGACTGCCACTTACAATGTTGACATCAAATGTTTTGCCTTTTTGGTGTCTCTTGTTTTTTTTCTTTAAAGCTTGTAAAGCTTGCAGAAGATATGCTCTATAATTTTGTTGTGTGTTTGCCCAGCACTGTTCTATGTCTAGTATTTGGTGAAAAGAAAAATAAAAAAAATACACCCCACCTCTACATACCAGTGGGTTTTAAGGATGGAGTAGAAGAAGAAAAAAGAAAGGGAAGAAAAAGAAGACAGCAAGGTGCAACAGAGATAAATTTGTGGGTTACTTGGAGTCAAATTATCCAGAAGACGGGGCAGAGGATGTAGAGGTAGTAAAGTTAAATAGTCATTGTAAGAGAAAAAGGGATGGCAGTGTTGTGATCCAAAAGATTCTGTGTTTATCTCAGTTAAATTGCACTGAAGAAAATATATTTTGGTACCACAGAGTTGATAGGTACCGAGTTACTCCTGTGACCTTTGTCTTACATATGCCTCTTTGAAATACCACTTCTAAGAGCAATCCACAGCTAATCCTAGTGTGTGGTTTTCCTTACAAGGTGGCTCAGAATATGCAAATTCCTCTGCTTGTGTTTCTGGGCCCTTGTCAGTGATGTGGGGATCATGGGATGATGCGAGCAGGCAGTGGCGGAGGTCAAAAAAGGAGGTATTCAGCAAATGAAAAATTTGAAGTAAACTTTTACTTGTATATATACACATAATGCTGAATATTGAAAGTGTTTTCTTCTGTTCTAGTGGAAAACCTATTAATATCCTTATGAAAAATACTTACTACTGGGTTAGTAAGAGTCTGACTAACTATTATGTCATTTGTAAAATGGCTTGAGAAGTTGAGAAATACATCAGTGAGTCACCAGAACAGAAACTGTGGCTGCAGGAAAAGGGCTGAAAGAAGACAAATGTCAGAATGTCAATTCTTGAATGTGGTCCTTCCTGCAGCTTGCATCTGACATGCCTAAGGCATGCTCCCTGAGAGCAACTGCAGAACTGGCTGTGCTGGTTCTGCCTCCGTCAGAAATCGCCGTTCCTTAGAGACAGTTACGTAAAAAGCTCAGCTCTTCTGCTCTGTGATCTCGCTGTGCTGCTGTAGCCTTTGGGAAAGGTTGTGGTACAGCGTGAATCCTGGCCAATACTTAGTGTAGAAGTTAGACTAGGTTAGGCTAAGAATCCATTCAGTTGTGTCACTAGTCTGTCACTGACTCCGTCAAAGGGTCCAGAAACATGAGAAGATAGAAACTGCTTCAATGTTTTTGCAATTTACTATAGGAAAACTCATCTTTTCATGTGTCTATTTAAAATTCAGAAAGCATATGTATTTCTCTCTAATTACTAATACTATTTTTTTTTCATTTAACTTGCGTATTTCTCTCTAATTATTTCTTGTTGATCTATCAGTACTCTGGGGGTTCTCTTACTCTGGAGTCTATAGCCTTCTGTTATCCTATATACACACAACTTCAATGCCTCATAAAGAAGCATCTCATTGAGATGAGAGCCTGGCAATCATTTACCTATATCTTTGCAGCTTTACTCTCCACTGCTCTTTCTTTGTTTGTCATATTGATTTTGTATTTTCAGTCACCTGTTGGCCTTGAGTAGGATGAATGATTCTGTATTGTTTATATTGCAGAAATGCCTCATGGCAATGAAAGTTCAGTCAGAGAGCTGGACCCTGTACAAACGTCCAGCTGGATGGATAAACCCTGAAAGAACAGTCTGCCAGAAAAAAAACCAGTCAGAACAGGTAAATAGGATGAACTATCCTACACAAACATATTGCAGGATAAAGTCCAATTGGTTTTATTATAATAAAGGATAAATCAGTGCTGACATTGTGAAGTGGTGAGAGGCTCAGAAGATAATAATTTTAATGAATTTTAGGAGAGAAAATAAGTTAGATTTTAATTTTATCTCATTAAAGGAGCACAGAACTACAAGGGATTGGCCTTGTCACAGTGTCTTGTCCTTGCCAAAGTCTTCCTGCTGCCCCAGTCAAGTCAACCTTGGCATTTTAACCCCTTTGACTAGGTGAAGTGCCTTTCTTTTAGTAAGTAAACATGAGATCACCGGAGAGGACTAAATTTTTTTTTCTCTTCAGGAATAAAAATATTTCCATGGAAGTCCTGTGTGTGTCCTTTGGTGCCTTCTAAGTTGCATCCCTGCTGTGTGCCATGACTTTGAAGAGGACTCCAAAACGGAATGGGCATCTCACAGCTGCCTATGTCAGCTGGGACTTAGGGCACAAGAAACACATTATATCAGCTGCTCTGTGGCTTCTCCGCTTTCCTTTTCACTTCGAGTTTTTCAGTAAGGAGGAGATGTCTTTCTGGTTTAGGTCTTAGTTGTCTGGGAAAACATTTTTTCTCCCCTGTGCAGTACTGCAGCCATTGATGTAGCCTGCCAAGGGGGCAGTCTCTGGATTGAACCATCCCCAAACCATCTGATCATGCATCTGACCTTCACCTACTCAAGCGGCTTCCTCTGTTGATCAGGTGTATTCCATATCACATCAGAGTGCCTGAAAGCTAAGGGCTGCACCCAGATTCTGATGCCACATGTAGTGTTGCTGTGTGGATACGATTATGCATGTGCTCACCAACAGAGGAATGTGAGTATATATGTATTATACTGCCTCACTTCAGGGCACAGGCAAAGGACACACTGGCAGTCTCAGCCGAGCAGAAGGATGAACAAACTGTCAAGCTGGTTCATGACAATTTTTGTTGTTTGCCTCTACAGCTCCCAGTGAACATGAATAGCAGCTAATGGAGGGAATCAGGCTACAGAGGTAATTGAATCGTAGAATCATTTAGGCTGGAAAAGACCTTGTAAGGTCATCGAGTCCAACTGTTAACCCAGCACTGTTAAGTCCAGCATTAAACCATGTCCCTAAGGGCCATATCTGCACATGTTTTAAATACCTCCAGGGATGCTGACTAAACCAGTTCCCTGGGCAGCTTGTTCTGATTCTTTGCTCTTACAGCAAAGTTATTTTCCTAATGTCCAATCTAAACCTCTCCTGTCAAAAAGAAACTGACACCCACTTTGTTACACATCTATCAGGCAGCTGTAGAGATCAGTAAGGTCTCTGCTGAGCCTCTTTTACTCCAGGCTAAACAACTCCAGCTCCCTCAGCCACTCCTCATAAAACTTGCACTCCAGACCCTGCCCCAGCTCCATTGCCCTTCTCTGGACTCGTTCCAGCACCTCAACATCCTTCTTGTAGTGAGGGGCCTAAAACTGAACACAGGATTCGAGGTGTGGCCTCACCAGTGCCGAGGACAGGGGGACAATCACTGCCCTGGTCCTGCCCACAGCACACTCAGACCTCAGCCAGCCAAAAGAAGCTGTGTCCCGCAGAAGCCAACCCTGCTTGTGTGGGGGTCTTTGCCCTTGGCAATTAATAGCAGCCTGCATTTAGATAGTTTTTGGGAAGTCTTTCCCAATAACCAGAACCGCAGTTTAGGAAATTTACTCGTAGTGGATCAACCACATTTTCCAGGTCACTTTATGGATGGAAAACATGACTCTAAAATCGACTCTGGAACAGCACTGAGCAAGGGCAACCTACAGTGCTTAACTTTTGAAATGTTTTTTGCTTTCTTCATGTGTCACTAATCTTTATCAAGCTACTCTCCTGCTTGCAGGTAAATCATCTGAGATGTAACTAGGAGGTAGAGCCCTCTCTGAATTTTATGCTGCATTTTTCCATCAGTTTTGTTAGATTCCAAACTTAAAGACTGCCAGCTGGGAAATCTCAATTTGCCATTTACTTCCAATGTGTCCTTCATAGTTAGTTTAACTGATAGAGCATCCAAGCTTGCCCTGGAGAACACACCTAACAGGAAAAAAACATCTTAGAAGCTGCTAGTGATAGCAAACTCAGTGCGTTTTTGAATGTTAGCAGCTAGTAACATAATACTGATCCATGTCTACATTTTGGGAGGATGGGAGATGTAAGTGAACTTCTGACTCTATGAACACAACTACATACATAATCGGCACTCTTAGTTTCTAGTCCAGTAGGGCAAAGCTTCTGTCATAAATTGTCACACTTTCTTATTCATTAAATCAAAGTGATATTTTTCAGTGTGAGGATTTCTGCATCTTGCTTTCAGAAATTTACCTGAAACCACGTCTTAGCAGACAGTTAGCCATCATGTTCAGATAACTTTTCTGCAGCTGTCAGTCCAAAGACATGTTAATTTCCCCAGCTAGCTCAAGTTAAAAAATTAATCTAGTTATTGAAAAATAATGGATGTAGAAAAATGTGTATATGGTTTCTGTATGTTCTGAAATCTAAAATGCCTAGAGCTGCCCTGATTTCAAGCTCATGAGTCATCTAAACTCAAGCTCTAGAAATTCCAGGGGACACGTTGTTAAATAATTCATGAGTGATGTAATTTTACTGTGTATCTCATTAGCAAAATGCTGCAGGAAAGAATTAGGGAAAAGAACCTAAAGCAGTCCTGGTCCTATCTCTCTATTCCTTTTTTCCCCCCCTAGAACTGTCATATCTAAAGAATTAATTTATAAGTGATAGGATAATAAGCTTGTGTTAAATTACGGCATGAAAATCTCTCTGTCAAGTGATGAGAAAAATTATAAGAATCCTTTCTGCTTCAAGTCCTATACCCGAATATGTCTTGCACAGTCCTCTTTTGCAGAGTGTAGGTATGTATGAATACGTATAGCCACTTAATTTAAAATTATATATGTATGGAAAGGCTAGGAGAGATCTCTTTTGCAAGAAACTATATCCTGTGCCTTCCACCAAAAAGATAAAAACAAAAAAGAAAAAAATTAGCACTTGGTCTCAAAGTTATAAAAGCCTTTTTATTAGCTCTAGCACTGCGTAATATTTGAGTAAGCAATCAGGTTATGCAAATAATAATCTTCTTTTATCTAGAGGTATGCATCTGTAATTAAGAATGTCAGTCACCTTATCTTGTAAACAGTCTGTTCTCAGTACACAAATATGGAATCTGGTGCAGATGTGTCTGTGTATGCCAGAACACCAATATATCATTTCTGCTGCATCTAAAGCCTGCAATTTCATGCTTAGCACTTGGCATTGTAACCATGGTTATCTCCAGTTAGATGCAGAATACAGAGGCTTCAGCAGATGGGTTTTTACTTGGACCTCTGGCAGTCAAAAACAAGAAAATCCCCAGAATATACAGGCATAGCATATGGTAGATATATTAGTATTATTTACTACCTGATGCATGAGGTTTAGACGTTATTGGAGTCTTTTCCTCAAACTTCTTTGCAAGTCAAGAGGAGTGTTAAGTCATTTGTAAGAGAATTGGACCTCTATTTCTGTGAGAGTTTTCCCTATGCAAAATGTAGAAGCCAAAAGGCTGATATTTCTCTAAGTGTGAGATTAAAGTGACACTTTATCTGTAAGCGTGTACATTTTCAAAGGCTTGGTTATATTATTTTTAATTTTACCCTAGGAGAACCTAGCATGTTGTTTCAAAATTTTTAGAAAGTATTAGAAGTTCACAGCATTGATATTAGCTAGAATTTTCTATATTTTTATGGGCTTCCATATGGCAGTGTTTGTTAAGCAGAAAGAATTTACAGCAGAATAAATTAAGCAGATGACCAGTGCATCTTTACAGACTGAAATAAACTACTGAGTTTCTGAGGAGTGATTGCGATTTTTTCTTTCTGAAGACTGAGTGCTTTTATGCATTGTCTTACAGTTTTAACTTAAATGCATAGAATTTTCTGTAAACTTAAGGTTGTCTGTGAAAAAGTGTAATAATTTCAATCCTTATCCTCGAAGAATTTTCTTTCTAACTTGCAGAAAATTTGTACAGACTTGAGTAGGCTGCATATTTTCATTAGGAGTCACCAGGTACCATGCTGTAGACATTATACGTTTGCCATGCAGCAGCTAAAGAATGTTTCTTGTCAGGAACAGAAAGGAGAAGTAGCATCCTTCCAAAGTAAAATTGGATTATGCTCTTAAATGACAATATCTAGTGTAAAGAAAAAAGCTGGGGTGAGCATTAGCTCAACCTTTCAAACAAAACCATTTACTCCATATCTGTTATTTTCATTCATTTGTTGGAGCCCTGACCTGGTAAATGGAGGTTACTCTGAAAACTGTGCTTAATAACTGCTACTGTTATTCACCATACTCTACACTGAATGAGTGACCTACTGTGACACCATACTCAGACTTACTGAGACACGGTGGAAACGTGTCGCCAGAGTCAAGAGTGAATTCCAGAAGCATTGGAGACCCTTGGCATCAGTCTGCCACTGAATTTTTTGCAGAAGGATGATGAGCGTTCACTTGTCAGCATTCAAAACAGCTGGCAGTGTAGCATGCATTTAATCTCTGCAGGTCTGAGGAGGCAGCACACAGGATGGGGAAGAGCCAAGTAGGAGTTGCAACACTGGAGCAGGCATGGAAAGGCATTGGACTCGCTGGAGCTGACCCACTTGTAGTCATGCATGAAAAAATCCATAAGCACTTTACATGAGGCCAAAGACAAAGAGTGGTTGTGGTGTCTGGAAGGGAAATGTGGCACTGAATTTAAAAATCCCAGATTAAAGAAATCAAGCAGAGTAATTTTAGTGCTTCAGGGTTTTTCTTAGGGCTGAATAGTGAGAGACAGAGTTTGAATTTAATGCAGTGCCAGGAACAACAACTGGAAATGCCAACTACAGAAGACAGACACAGGTTCTCCCACATCTTAGTCACATGCCAAACCCCACAGGGAAATGGAGGATTCTTTTCAGGTTTGAATACTTTCCTTTAAAATGTGGCACATCGAGCAGATCCTGCTCCACCATGTATTTGTGTTATTTGTGCCATGGTAGCAAAGCTACAGGCTGCTTTCACATCAATTCATTTATGCTGATAAATTATCAAAAGATAAACCATCAAAAAGCTGGTCCCTTCTTCAAGAGCTTATAGACTTAAGATATAACAATAGATCTCACAAAATAAGGACAGAACAACAAGGGGGAAGGTAAGGTTTCCACCTAGAGCACAAAGGAAATCTTCAGGATTCCACAAGGATGGCATTTTCATCATTCATGGAATAATGGCTATAAAGTGAAAGAGGAGAGATATAAATTAGATATTAGGAAGGAATTTGTATTATCATGGTGGGGAGGCACTGGAAAAAGTTGCCTAAAAAAATTGTGGATGTCCCATCCCTGGAAGTGGTCAAGGACAGGTTGTGGTTCAAGACCCATTGTGCTATTTAGTATCTGTTTATCCTTAAAATATGTAAACCTTGAACTGTTTAACTTCATTGGAAAGTTTAAAAGATGTAGGATTTTCATTACAAAATCCACTAGGTTTCAAAGCAAACAAAAAATATTACACATTGTGACTGGAGTCCAACGGTCAATAAGTCCTGGAGCCAAATCCTCAAACTTTGGTTTAAATTAGGGTAACACTTGGTGAAAATTTATAGTGAACCAGCTCTGGACTGTGCTTTTCTGTTCAAATACTGAAATCAGGTACACCTACCTCTTTCATGCAGCCTGTCTGCAATGGTAAAGAGGGTGTTGACACTTTCAGATGAATTTTGCTTTGAATTTTTCAATTTATCTGAACTTCTATTTCAAAGCAAAACTCAGAATGTGTGAGATCAAATAAGTGAAAAGCCAAAAGACTGCATGAAACCCTGAAACATGAAATAACTGAGTCCTTGCACAGGTTTGCTTACTATCTAAAAATAGTTTAATCTCATCTCTATTCAGAATCTCCTGTAATAGCAGAAAGAGCAATAAAAAAACCAGAGACATGAGAAGCTAAGTCAGAGGCTTGAAAGGAAGGCAAGGAAGAAGAGACACTGTAACTGTGATGTGAACTTTGTCCCTCCTTGAAATGGCATTTAAGTGCAGTGACTGTGGTACTTTCTGTAAATGGATTCTCACGAACCCTCCTAAAGCTGTGTGTGCCTTCTGTGAGTGATTGAGGTGTATGTGCTATCCAGGTAACAGACTAGTTTTTTGCTTTTTTTTAAAAAAAAGGACAGAAAATATTATGTAAATACGGTGGAACAAAAACAACAAAAAAGTGAAGGAGAAATGTTTATTAATTTTAATAATAATAACAGTCTGCCATAGTTCAGTACTGAAGCTGTTGCTATTTGAAATAGCTTCATTTCCCTGTGAATCTGAGACAGATACCATCAAGTTATTTATCTTTTTTTCTGCTGGGTAATCCTTCAGGTGTTGTTGTTTACACAGCAGCCTAAATTACATTTGATGCCTTGCAAGGGAGAAGACAGGTCACCTACCTTAAGGGGCTGCAGCCTGAATCTAGCATGCACAAGGAAAGAAAATAAGGGGACAGTGAAAAAAAAAAATACTTTTTTGATATTTAAATCCTGATGCATGAAATATTTCCCTTTTTAAAAAAGCTTATTTATTTCATCCCTTTTATTAGTTCTTTGAATACATTTTAGTTGTGTGTGCAGTCCCTCATTATTTTTTTGCCGTTTTGCTCCAGATTTGGCCAATTCTTGGGCACTTACTGAACTTTCAGCCATCTGATTGTTGTCATGCTTGAAGCTCAGCTTTGTGTAACTATTTGCAGGGTCAGGACCTTTATTCAGACACTCATCTTCTTCTTTCTTCTGTTACAGCCGGTTGAACTGGTTTCTCAATATTTTTTTTAAAAAGTATCTAATATTTTCTGTCTAGCACTACTGACTAATTCCCACTTCTCTTGACTGACTGGTCTCATTAGTTTACAAAGAACAACCTCTTCATTTAATCATTTTGCTGTGAGTATATCCTACTGACTAAAAATGTTTATAACTAATTATTAAGTTTGTTCTGGACAGACTTTCTGATATTTTGTTTGTTTTTTTTTTTAAATTACAAATAAAATGTCAGAAATCATATTCTAAATGAGATATAAGCCAGATTTTGTGTTATCTTTTTCATCTCTCCCGCTTCTGTAATTCAGGGAAATTTTTAGTGTTCTGCTACTCTTGCAAATCATCAATGACTTTACTAACTAGCCAGAAATGACAGCAAAGATCTCTGCCAGACAACAAGAAAATATATTTTTAATTCTTGCATACACAATTCTGTACAAAAGAACTGGACTGTACATCTATACTGGTAACAGTAGGATGAGAAATTCCACATTCATTATCTGTTTGTGCAGTCAGATGTGAAATACCTCAGGACTTAGGTGTTCATGTGTGGTTAAACTAATAAAATGTCTGATTTTTTTTAAGGATTTCAAATAACCATTAAAATGTAGGAATTATTTATCGAAGACCATATGCAATTGTATAAATCCTTGACAAACATGCCAAACAGATTTTCATCCTTAGCTACAGAGTAATCTCAGATTCATATACAAAGTGAGGCTGTTTAATGTTTA
Organism: Platysteira castanea; assembly: GCA_013397175.1. NCBI lineage: Eukaryota > Metazoa > Chordata > Aves > Passeriformes > Platysteira > Platysteira castanea. The sequence goes on from VYXC01009310.1 coordinate 423,547, forward strand.
CCTTGTGTTACAAGCCATGAGAAGTTAGAGTCACAAAGCAATGTGATGGACCAAATCTTCAGAAAATATTTTGTTTTACTCTCTATATTGAAAAGATATGAGCCAAAGACATTTCCTGTGGAAAAGCAGCAATCATAACTTCGGTTTATGGTATTATGACCAGCTGGAAAAATTAGTCAGTGTAGCCAGAATTCTAATTGCCCAGCAGATATCTTAGACATTTATCCTTATTATTATGGTAATCCTTTTACTATAACATTAAATAAATTAATTTTTTTCCCTCAGACAGTCATATTTCTGTTAGGTCAATATGTATTTTCGAGGTGCTGTTCTCATAACTGATTTTTTGTTTATATCTAAAGAATTCCTGAGTGGCATTAAGCACCAAAAGTAGCATCAAAGAAACATAAAGGTACACAATGAAATACTGTTCACTGTTACAGGATAGAGGGGTTCATAACCCAGAGAGCCCAAGCTCTTGTGAGGGGCAGGTCTGTCTTGGGCCAGGCAGCTTGGGGTTTCTGTGCCACAGCACTGGATCCTGCAGATCTTGGGATGATGTGGGGGCAGCACCCCTGCACTGAGCAATAAAGGGCTACAGGTCAGCCCTGGGTCCCAGGAAGCTTTTTTTTTTTTGGTAAATTAAAGGCTGCAGCATTTATAGGGATCGATTTTTCTTTTGTGTGTGTGTATTCTATGAAGTGAAATTTGTCTGGGAAATGAAAGCTGATTGAAAAATGGAAATTTCTTCTCCCATCATTCTGCTGTAAATAGTTCAGATTCTACTGAGATGTCGCTTGTTCTTGGTTATTTTCTTAAAACCTGGTGTTCAAAGGAACTGGGCTGCTATATGAGTATTGTTGTGTTGTTGCTCTCTTTGGAAAGCCTCACATGTCAAAGTCTGTATTTCTACCTGTAAACTTAAGCAGATCGAGGACAAGGTAGTGGTCAATCCTGGACAATCAGATGGAAGAGTCAGAGTAGATATAGTACTTATTTCTGTAAGAAAGCAGCAAAATCCTGACTTAACCAGTCAGCAATGGAGTGTAATTGGCTGGAGGATGAAAGCTGAATAGTCAGACCTGAGCAGATTCAACTTGTTTCCCTAATTTAGAATGCTCCAGCCATTTCATTTTTGATTTTTTGCTCAATTTCTGAAAGCACCAAGAAGAGAAATGTATTCTGGAAGAGAGGAGAGCTGAATAGCTCTGCTGTATTTGTACAGAGAATCCAAAGCTTGAAATCCCTTCACAGCTTGGCACTGTGCATTTTACCAAATGTATTAACTAGCACAACTAGGTAATGGTTACCTTACACAGAAAACTATGTGAAAATAAAAATTTGAAGCAATGTGATATATAAACAAAGCTTTCAGACAAGTTTAACTACCAGTAGCTTGGATTAACTCTCATTCCAGCACATTAACCTCTGAAACTGTAAACAGGGCCCAATGAAGGCAAGCAAATTTTAGGAGAAAAAAGTATTTTTGTCTCGTATCTGGGAGATTAAAACAATAGACAATGACCATCACATCCTCCAGGCAGAACAGGTAAAATCTGTTTCAGGGCTTGAGGACAGAGTTTCCTCCTGTGACCAGCCTCACCTGTGATTAATTCCAGGTGTCAAGGGACTGGGTGTGATGCTCCTTGTAGGTCCCTTCCAGGTCAAGTTATTTTAACTCTATGAGTGTGGTAGATGACCGAACCATATAACTAATGGGAAAATGGTACAAATGTTCACCACTAACCCACAAAACTGATGTTTTCTGAAGGTCATGCAAAACAAATGAAGCAAGCTTGAAAACTGATCTCCAATGTCTCGAACTTCAGTGTAGCCAGACAAGACCATTTTTTCTTTTCTCAAACTTTCCTGATGAATTGAAAATTTGATAGCTACTTGTTCTCTTTTTTCCCTTCCATGGCTTTACCAAATTGCATTGCTAATTATTAGTTAAGGGCATCTGCACTTGATGTAGATACTCTTTACAAAATACATGAGAGTATTAAAATGAAATGTGGGGCAGCAGTGCCAGCACACCTTGAATAAAACAAATGGTGCAAACTAAGATGATGAGCAATATATTTGCCTGTTGTTAACAGCAGCAGGGGAAAACCTGGAAATATATGTTAGTATATAAACAACTTTGATAGCTTAGGGAAACAAATTAACACAAAGATTAATATGTACTTTTCTTTTTCTGTATTGGACATTGAAAGTGAATGTTATATGCAAATCCTATTTATTTAAATCCTTCTAAATGATATAATCAATGCCACCAGGTAACACATTCTCAATAATTCTGATACTAAGCTCTTATACATCAGAGTGACATACTATTAAATCATTTTCTAGTTGAATATATTTGTGTCTATGAGCATGTTTTGGATAATAGCAACACTTTTCCAATCTGGCAGTAGTTAATAAGGTCAGATATTGATGTACAATTCATTGCTAAAAGATTGCACTGCTTAATTACATTCTTGTGAGGATGTAGATACAAAAGGATAAAGGTCTATCTTAGTGTATCTATTTCCCCACAGGGAAAGAGACTGTACTGTTCTCCAGTACATGCACATTCACAGATGTATTAGAATTGTGCTTACACTGAGAGTGGCAGTAGCATAAATATTTCAGTAGAAAAATACATTCCTAACAGAAATAATGCTGGTACAACCTCTGTGTGTGTGCCAGACTCCACTGTCAGAAGCTTTTTCCTCATTCCCATGATAACAACATCAATAATTGTGAAGCCCTTTGGAACTAATGTGGCATATGAGTGTAATTCTGAAGGACAATCACCTCACTGGCTGAGGATAATCTGCAACAAGGTGACTGGGGCAAATGGCTGCATTAACAGCAATGGAAGTAGATGCTGTGGATAGAAATGGATGTATCATCCCTGGTCCTGATTATTTTGTCATTCAGATATATTCTTACATTCAGTATCAATGGGCTATTTTAAAGGTTATCAAAACTTCATCACGACTGTGTTCTGCTGAATCCATAATCTCTTTTAGAAGGCATATTTATGAAGACTTCCAATATTTGTGCTCTATTTCTTGTTCTGAAACTCCAGATAAATGGTGTAGAGTATATTTACTCTATTTTAATGATGGGGAAAAGAACTGGAAAGAGAGATACCTTGCAGCATGCTTTTACTATTTTAGATATTTTGTTCATCACTTCTTTTACTTTCAGAGAAAAAAAATCCCAGTCTTTTCAGTCCTTCTTCACAAAACTTGTTTGTACGGTTTTGTGCTAATTACTACCATTCCTCTTTAAGTCCAGTTTTATTTCACATTATTCCATCTATTTGGACAGTGTGAGCAAGGTATTTCAGATACAGCAACTCTGAAACACCTACTGGTACTGTGACTTTGCCTGCAATGTTTTCTGTTCTACTCCATTTGCTCGAGAACTCATCTTTTTGAAATGTGATTTCCTATTAAATGGACATCTCTAGTGGGCTAGAAACTGAGTCCATCATTTCCTAAACTGTTCCTGCTACTATAAAACAGTAAGTGAAAAAGTAATTCAAGTTTCCTTTCCAATTGTTGAGAGTGTCTATATCTCTGGAAATCACTATTCTGAGAAGACTTCTTGAACTTGAAAGAACAGCAGATAGGCTGGTTATGACAATTGCATATCATCTTCTAAGGTATGTTAGCCATAGACTGTACTTACACTTAACAGCAATTTCAGCTAATTACACTCGCTGTAGGCAAAATGTTCCACTGTGGTCAAAGACCCTGCTGACACATACATTTCCTGACAAAGGGAACTGGGACTGACTGGGACTGACTTGAGATTGAATGAATGTAACTTCTGTGTCATCTCAGGGATCCTTTGAATTTACACGGAGAGATAGCAAATGCCTCACATATTCTATTGCTTGACTCTTCTGTGTGTTGTTCCATGAATTACTTCCTCAGAGAGTAAGTACAAGCAGAAATCTGACTCCAAATTTCTGTTAGTATTTGAATGATGGTTATTGGGTCATATTGTTTAGAAATGTCATGGGAAATTTGTAGTTGTTCTATACAAGGCTCTGAAGTTTCCTCACAAAGCCTCCTTTTTGGTATGTTCGGCTAAAAAGTGTGACATAGGTGGACATAAGTTAAATGCTACAACCTTGACTAATTCAAAATTCAGCAAAATGAATCGTTGTTCCTGGATTAAGGGAGAGAGCTAGAAAACTTGAAATATGGGACCAAACCTGAGTTTTGTGGCAATGGTAGTGAACAGCTACCTATACATGGTAGGTGCTTTGGTTGCTACAGAATAAGCCTAAGCAGTGATTACATGTTTCTTACCTAAGGCAGATACTGACAACAGAAATGGAAATCCAGGAAAGCAAATCTAACTCTTTCTAAGTATATCACTGGAATTTAGGTCACACCTTGAAAAAAAAGACAAATATTCAATAAGAAAAGGAATGGATGATAGTTCACTAACTTCTTTGAAATTCCTGAAGTCAGGGAGTTGTTCTCCAGATGAGATACAATTAAAACCTGCCAAAATCCTGAAAAAAAATAAGTCTGTTTTGCAGTTGCTTGTGACAGAGCTGGAACTGAAAGTTGACTGAAAGTGCAAGCATGTTGATATAAAAGACTTCTTCCCATTCCAGTGTTACCACCTACCTACAAGGTGTCCTTGCTAAACACTGCCAGTTTTTCAAATATCAGAGAAGGTGGATAAGATCAGATAATTTGAGCTTTGCCCAGCTGCAGCTCTGGCAGAGCAGCACACACATTGCAACTGATGAGGTGCACAGAATCTTACCAAGTCTCACCTGAAGCAGAGATGAATTCACTTAGGTTTTATTTTGCAGTGTACACATCATATTGGAAGGCAGAGTGGCGTGGTTCATAAAGGAACAAATAAAGGAGAACTAAGTTGAAAGTATTTGGGGGTTGGAGTTTGGATATAGATTTCAGTTGATTTAGAAAAGAGTGAAGACCTGAGGATGTGGGCATTAGTGATGGTGGGAAGACAGCACTCCTTTCCCAAAGACAGCTGTTACATAGAAATTCTCTTTCTGAGGTCTCATTGCTGGGAACAGGAAGAGAGAGGGAGCTCCTAAAGAAGTTGGTAATGAGATTGGGAATCTTAAATCTGGTGCTGTGAAGCAACAACCAGACTTCCTTAGGTTTGTCCTTAAGTCGTGGGAAAATGGCATTGCAGCAAAACCAAGGCTAGAGGGCAGAGGATTAGGAACAGCCCTTCAAGGAGAAGCAATTAAGGAAGGATTCATGAGAAGGTTTTTCAAATAATTTATGATCTGAGAGTCTCAGGTTACCAAAATCTGAACAAACTGCAAATCTCACTGCTTTATCTCCCCATGTGTCCAGGACATTTCTTGTTTTCTCTTGCTGTCACTTGTGAGTTCATCACTGCAGATGCATTTAAGGAAAATTGGAGAATATTAATTCTTTTATGGGTTTAGACCTGTAGAAAACCTTTGCTTACAACCATTAGCTTTTCAGTTTGTCTTCTTTTGTATATTTTGCCTTCCTTCCTGTATTATAATTTCCCCCAGAAGCATTGCCCAATTTTTTGCTTTGCTATGCTCTTATAAATCTGATTGTTTTTTATTTTCTGTGTTTCTGCTCTGGCAATAACATATTTTTCCTGAAGTGAGGTGAGCATCAATGTTTCTTTTTCTTTTTTGTTGGTTTTTTTTTTTTTCTTCTTTTTTTTTTCTTCTTCTTTGGTAAATGGATTGTAAAAAAACCTATAATTTTCATTTCAGATGCCAGGAGTGAGTTGACAAAGAAGACTTTCTACATATCCTACTGCTCTGCCTGGAAGCTAAAGGAGAAATAATCCTTTTGTACGCCACATGAAGCAGGTGAAAGTCTTTTGCAATGAGAGGGATGTGAAAACTTTGTGAAAATTATACTGTTTAATACTTTCCCATGGCATAGGTTAGCTCCTACATGTGTGTGCTGGTTGAATTATACATTTTTTATTAAAGCGATATGCTTCAGAATGATTTTGTAGCTGATGATACCCTAGGAAATGTACAGTTTGTCACTGAATTTATTAGCAATGCATGCCGCAGTCCTAGGCTGGGTGCCGCATATCACAAAATACAGAGAGGCAGGCCATAGTCTGTTCAGAGACTGCTTATTTCTAAGATGCATTTAAAAGAGCAGTAAAGGGCATGTTATTATGCAGACTTTCAGGCATATTGCATCTATTTGGAGAAATATGATACAGATATACTGCTTGCAATCCAGAAAGAGGCTATAGGCAGGCCATGTGCTAGACAATGTGGATTTTACAATATGGAGATAAAAAGTGATTCTATGTATGCTTAGAAGTAATATATGGAGTCTAGGAGGAAGGCTTGCGAAGTTGAATTTAAAAAAAAGAAGAAATTCTTGCACCCATTTTGGACTTTGGGGGGCAAAGTCATTACTATACCTTCCAGATATCTATCTGATTGGAAAATGGAATTTCTCATTTAGTTCAGGAAGCGTTACAAATGTTTAGTTCCTGACAAAACCTTTACCTGTGGGCACCTCCTTCTTATTAATTCTTGCTGGTTTTTGTCAGCATCAGAAAATATATTGTCAAAAATGTCATCATGAAAGGTATTTAATTTCCCCCACAATACTGCTGACTTCATGTGTGTTCTTTGTCAATGAAAAGAGAAATCTAAATTCTTTATAAAACAGAAGAAAGATCAGCTTTTTTTTCCCTCCTTTTTTGGAGGAGGGGCTTAAAATTATATTGATTGATTGGTTGGTTTGGGGTTTTAAAATTTTTTTCATTGTGAGGCCCTTATTCCCTGAGGGAATGGCCTGAAGTTGTGTCCGGAGGGACTTAGGTTGGGTATTAGAGAAAGGTTCTTCCCCCAGTGGGTGGCTGGGCACTGGAACAGGCTCCCCAGGGCAGTGGTCACAGCAACAAGGCTGACAGAGTTCAAAAAGCATTTAGACAATGCTCTCAGGCACATGGTGTGACTCTTGGGGTGTCCTGTGCAGGACTAGTTTTTGGACTTTGATGATAGTCCTTTCCAACTCAAAATATCCTGTTATTTTGTGATATTTAAAATTACAGGCATGGCTAAATTAATTAAATAAATTCTCAACAACTCTAACTTAAAAAATATAGTCTGTAAAAATATTGAGTTTTTATATATTAAGAAAAAAGTTAATATCCTGATTAGATACTTTCTCACTGACTTGACCAATTTTTCTGAAATAAAACCCGGAGAAGGAGGGTAATACCTACCACGAAGAAAATTTATATGCAAGGTGAATGAAGGCGAGAAGTGCTCTTAAACCACAAAAACAAACAAACAAACAAAAAAACAACAAAAAAAAGTGAGATTGAGAGTTGGGCAAGAACCAAATGAGCTAGAAAATCAAAAGACAACATAGCTTCACAAGGGCTCTTCAGATTTCACAGTGACTCAGAAGATGAATGCCTTATAACGTATAAGCAGAGGAATGTGAGAGTGAGAAAAGTCCCTTCCCTCCATTCTGCTATAGATTACATAAAAAATACTTCATCTATTTATCACATAATAAAAAGCTGTCACCCCACTACTTAAACAAAAGCCAGTTGAACAAAAAATCTACCTGATGAAAACAAATACTACCTGATTAGCAACAAATGGAATAAAAGCAAAGGAAATTTTGAACGAAGCATGAGAGTCACTGCCTCAGACCTGCCTCTTGGCATGGGGCTTGGATTATGCCTGTTTCCTGGAACAGAACCCACAGTGCACTTGACTTAGAAGTGTCAGCCCAGCTCTGGAATGGTTTCTGACACTTTGAAATAGCTATCACATCATAAGCAAGGCTTCTTTTGCTGTCAGAATGGACACTGGAAAAATAAGTGCTTTGTAGATTGTGCTGCTTCATAACAAGAAGCATCTGAGTGGGGATATAATTAAATGTTTGTCATCTCAAACATTATGTGAAAATTTAATCTGAGCAGGTAAATCAGCTCAGCATCAATAACAGGTAGATGGTATGCAGTACAAGAATATACACAAAACAGATAAAAACAAGAAAGCACATCCTTTTGCAAGCACTGAATAATAATTACCAAAAGGGACTCTACAAGGACAGGTTACTGACACAAAACTAAAGCAACCGTAAAATATACTCACACCCCAGAAAACCAAGAGAATGCAGATTAGAGATATTGCTTCTGCTTTCCTATTCCCAAACTTCTTAGAAATTACTACTTCATAAAACAGTTCTTCAACTCTTTCCACATGATTAAATTTTGGTTATCTCACTGCAGCAGGATAATTGTATGCAGATCTGCAAGAATTCAACATTGTTATCTCCTTTTAAATCTTTAATACACTTAACTTGTTTTCCTTTAAAAAAACAACAACAAACCCCCCCCCCCCAAAAACTATGTATTTGGATCTTCATATTCAAAATATGTTATTGCTTACTTTGGCAACAGAAATGGAAAGTTTTGATGGAAGGCTTGACAGATTACCAAAATGAATCCCCCCAGGGGTTTTAAAATCTTTTGGAGAGCTGAAAAATTCAATTAAAATTTTGTGATACCATTTGTTTATACAATTTATATAACAGTAGCAAAGCCTTGGATCTGGTCTTTCTAATATAAGCTTTAAGCTTACAGAAGTGCTTATTGAATATATTTTCTTCATAAATCTGTCTGATCTATTGACTTGGTTTGTGCGTCACCCAAGGGAGGAACAGGCAGTCAGGACATGAACTCTGCATTTCAAGGTGTCAGTCCAGTGACTTTAATTGTTTCTGTGTAGTTCCAGTGAAACTAAAGGTGAGCTTCAGGTAATCCCCTCAGACATACCTGGAGGGTATATACCCATTCTTTTCCACATATCTAGCTCCCTCTTCTTCCTACTACATTAAAAAGGAAAGGCAACAAGGAACCTGTCATGATATTCAACATCCTGTAAGATGGAATGCCACATCTCATTCACTTCTTCCAGTCAAGAAGACATGGATGAGACACCAACTTCTTTGGCATCATGTATTTAAGAACCTTATTCAGCTAACAGAGGAAGGTGGATCCCTCATTCACTCCGTGAGACCACACAACTATATGTGGCTCTGTATGCAGGGAAGTAGGATGTTGCACCGTAGCAATGCACAAGACAAGGCAAGAAGAGAAAGGCAGCTGAAAAGAAAGCACAGTTTTCCCACTAAATTGTTCTTAAAAATATAGAATGGGGAGCACATTTTTCCTAACATGGTGGATGATGATCCATGGTAAAAAAATTATTTTGGCAGAGTTATTTGACCAGACTTCAAATATTCTATGATCTAAACTATTACCCTGATCTGAGTTTTTCTTGAGCAGTCCTACATAACAGGAATTCCTTTTATATATGATGAAAAAACATGAGATTGTAAAAGGTATCAGCTGCTTAGAAGCACTCACAGGTTTTCTACTATTATGATGCATTTTCTCCTTAGGGGGAAGTGATATATCATGTTATTCAAAGTCCATATTAAGGGCAAGAATATGGACTGCCAGAATAAGATCAGCTGTAGATGCTGTATGAAGGTAATTTTTTGGTCTGTGCTCAGGTGCTCTACCAAGTGAAGCCAACTCCATCGTGAGAGGCATGGAACTGCCTCCTGTGTGTTTTAACATCCATACATTCATTTTGCCTCACAGCTGAAAATACTGCAGGTCTCAGGTGGTGTGAAGGCCGCCAACTAAAAGTATGAAATGAATGATGTTTTACAATCGTAGCTGGAGAAGGAATGTTTTTTGCAATATACCTATTGCTTTTCAGATAGGATTCAGTTAGAACGGCAGAAAACATCAATAATTAGCTATTCTCTGAAATCAAAACTGTTCAAATAAAATGATTTATGGTCTGTGCATAATCTAGCAAGCAACTAATCTTCACATTCTTTCAGGCAGCACACATTTTGCAATATGACATTCTTGTACTGCACAATAACCAGAGGAAGATATTTTTTCTTTCGTGTGTATTCCTAGAAATAAGGAAAGGAGGACACTAAAGTAAATAATTTGCTGGCTGGTTTCACTCAAAATCTTCCATGGAATCTGCTGATAGCTTGAAAAGAATTTAATAAAAAGTTGGAAAAGGAGAGATTGAATAGGATAAGTGATAAGAGCCAAGGTGATGAGAAGCCCTGAAAAATCAATCTAGTGAAGTACACTGAGGTTCAACAGAATCTTTTGAATTAGACTACTCTCAAACCACTTCACCTGAATGTGGACCCTGGAGTGCAATTTGCAATGGTACCAAATGGATAGAAATTGTTTTTCTATAAAGCACCTTGGTGTGTTAGCTTTGATTAATCAGACGCAATTATCACAGCTAATGGAGCATAGCTACAAACACAGAGAACACAGTCACAGCAAAGTTCACAGGCCTCTTGCACCCAAAGTTCCACAGCAATGTGCTCCATGGGCAGTCCAGTTTGTGCATGCTATTGTAAGTATCTTTTCTAAGCACCACAGCTATCATGTGTTTGGTTCAATACCAGATGAGCTCGGTCACAAACACCTCTGCACTTTGGAATAATTTGACTATCAAGAATTGGAACAGGCTGCCCAGGGAAGTGGTTGAGTCACCATCCTTGGAGGCATTTTAAATACATGTAAATGTGATGCTTAGTGGCATAATTTAGTTGTGAACTTGGCAGTGTCAGATTAACAGTTGGATTTGATGATCTTAGGGGTCTTTTCCAACCTAAACAGTTCTGTGATTGTGTGACTAGCTTTCTGTAAACATTCCAGCAACAAGATGTATAGGTTTCATAATGTACTTGGACCATTACTAGGGTCCTAATCCAACTCAAAGTTTTGGGGTAAATCAGTGCCAAGCTGAATTAAAAATGAAATCTTTCAGATGGAACATTGCTGGAATTCCAGGGGTTAGACTTCAGTGAACTATTTAATCCTTTTAGACATGCTGCTTTAAAATATTTCAGGCTAAATAATGCTTGGTATGGAGAACTAGGTTGGATTCACAGTCTCTACTGAGTTTACCTGCAATGGACTTTAGTTTTTGCTGTCCCCATCTTGGGAGGGAAGTAGTCTCTTCAACCACCTCCGCTAACTCCACACTGTAACTGGAATCAAGATCCTTCCCTCCCTGTGCTAATCTTAGAGATGCTTGCAATTGAACTCATTGATGGTCTCTATAAATACAGCAGGTTATGGTTGTGGCAAGTCAGTGGATTTATTCAGCCAGGTCTGCAATGGGAGCTGTGATATCTGACAAAAGAATCAGTGAACAAATGGAGGCAGCAAATTCTTACAGCACCTTGCTTGGTATGACTGTGAGCCAGACTCTACATTAGCTGTTTCAAGGCCAAAAGGGTGACCTAAATTCTTATTGCCTGTGTTCAAGAGAACTATTACATCACTTAAAATGCAGGCTGACAAGGTTCCCCTGAGCTGTGCTTGCAACCACTCTGCATGTTCAAAACCAGACACTGAAATGCAGGACATAATGTAATCACTGTTTTTTGGAAGTATTATTGTCTGTATTTCATCTTTTCCCAGGTCACATCATAAACATTTAATTTAATGGGCACTAGCAGTGAAATTTTGTTATAGAATTTTACCATATATTACAGCTAGACCCTCCAAAAACAAATAAAGAGTAACAGTTTCCTTGTAAAAGCTGTCACAGCAGCTCACCTTGAAGACCCATTCCTTTCTTTTCCTAAGTGCTGTTGGAAATAACCCAAATATACTGGAAATTATGCTTTCTATTTTGCAGTGAGGAAATGGGGACATGGAATATAGCTCAGAAAATACTTTCAGAGCTGCAGAACTGATCCCTGGTTTACATGGCTGTTACACTACAATCCAGAATCCTCTGAGACGAGTCTATGTACCCTGTGCTCATTATGGGGTGGTCTGAGCTCCTCCAAATGGTGACACAATTACAGCAGCTACTTAGAGGAAATACTTATCCTGAGGATGAACCTCTAACTCTGAGCATCAAGGCAAGTTGTCAGCCATGGGGAGGAAGATCTGGTCCATGCAGAGCACCTGCTTAAGAGCCACCAGTGTCACATGGTGATGCCACTCTCTGCCTTTTGCATAGTAGAAATAGGGAAAGGGGAGGGAAGGGTGTAACCATCCCTCTCACTCCCCCCAGGGCTTCACCTCTAAAATTAGGAGCTGGGCTTAAATTAGGGAGTGCCATGTTCTTACCTGTGGTGCTGTCTTTCCATTTGTCCAGCAGCAGACCATAAACCAATCTGCCCTCTCCTCTACAGAGAAGGTTTCATGAGAAAAGGAAAGTCTCATGCTTTCCAGCTCTGCTGGGGCAGACAATGAGACAGGGATTTTAAGGGAAAATGGGTAGGAAAATTTTTGTTTTGATTTGTTTTCCATGTGATGATATTGCTCTAAGGCTAATCTCATTGCATTATGAATTGTACATGTGGCAGTGATGGCCAAGAGAATGTTGACTGCCACAGTAAACTGTGCAAAATGAAGAAAACTGTGCAGAATGAACCAACTGCTGAGCAGAAAGATGTAGAGGTTTCATTTCTTATTGAAAGATATTGCCATCTCTGTAGAAAATTGATTCCTTCAACACCCAAATCTACAAAATTGCATTAGGAATACAGAAAAAAATTTCCTTCTTTAAAAGCAAAAGCAGCAGAATGTCGTTATTTTGTCAGGTTTGCAAGTTTCATTTTTCTTTTAAAAAGCAGTTGTAAATGAGTATATTTTTAAAATTGTAGAGACAGCAAAAATTGGGAAAGTTTAGGATCCAAAAACCTTGGGGTCTAGCTCAGCCTGCCACACTAGCTATGGCTTAGCAATATGCATTATGCAAATATAGGAAAGAGCCTTTTAAAACCTGATTGAAAACCTGACCTACAGATTAAGTAGGGGCATCTTAATATGGTGCATGAAAGGAAATGTCCTGTGTTGGGGACTAAGATAGCGAGGAATAGGAGAAAATACCTTGGATTTAATTTTCTAATGCGAATTCCAAAAATAAATAGATTTGTGGGAAAAAATAAAGAAAAATGAAATTCAGAACTGATGACATGTACAGCCTTCACTTTAAGGACAATTGTCCCCCATCTGCAGTTCTCTAAGTAGCAGATAAAGATAATATGCAAAATGTCAATGATGCATGAAAAACTTTTAATTTTTTTTCTATCTACCTTCTTTGAGCCAAAATTTTATCTGTCAGGAAGATTTAATATTTCTTTCTAAATAGGGAGACAAAGCATTTTCTGTATTTTTGAGTATTACCTTTCATTACATTTATCTTCTACAAGAGAAAAAGGGTAGTACATTTATAGTATGATGAGTTAAGGAAATGCAGACAATATGAAAATATAGGTGCTCAATATTAAGATAATATTTTTACTGGTAGCTTTTTCCACTTTAGAAAACTTCTTGGTGCTGTTGTATTGGTCCATTTATAATGTAGGATGAGAATTGGTTGGGATGGAGTGCTGCTTGCAGCTCAGGCTGTTGAGATAGATGCCTGCATTTGATTTGATTGTATAAGCTTTCAGATCTGAAACTAGGCTGCTGATGTAAACAGTTGATCAAATTAAAATGCCTTATTGGACAATAAGGAAACAAAGAAAATAGCTTTATCTGATTATTTAAAAAAAAAACATCCTTGTGCTAAAAGGAAAAAAAAACCCAACAGAAAAAAGAGAGAAAAGATAGGAAAGGTGAAGGCATTCTTGCGAAGGGAATTTTCTTATCATAAAAATGTCAGCTAATAGAGGAAGTGGACAGTTAAATCATCTCTGAAAATTCATGTGACACTAGTTACAGAGTGAAAGTGGATAAGCAATTTACACAGTGTAATTTACTCTTTGAACATTAGTTTTACATTGAGGCAACATCCATGATCAGACTACAAATTCTTTGGTTAGAATTACTGCATTTGAGGATAGATATTTTATAAGCTGATCACAAATAATCCTGCTGCAGGTATATGTGTCTCCTAGCTTTGAAACAGGATCTTTAATGTTTGTTTTCAATCACAGCTTTTGAATATTTTGAATAAGTTTAACCCAGAAAAAAAAATAAGGGCTGCAAGCCACAAGGATCTAAATTCTCTTGGTTAAATCTGTTTAGGAATGGTACTGCATACCAAGGATTAAAGATTTCTGCTAAGTCTATATCCCTTTTCCTGTTCTGATCCGCCTTAACTTTTTCCTCTGTGATATCATTAGGAAAACTGCAACCCAAAAAGATTTCGGTTTGTTTTACTTCTAGAGTTTTAGGTAAGTATCTCTAGCAGTTTTGTACTCACAGCACATGGAATTCACCCAGCTCACATTAAAACATAGAGCCTCATTCTGAATTTGTTGTAGGAAATTCTGAGAAAATGAGTCCAAGAAAAATCTTACAATTCTGCAGGTTTCTATGCTATGTTTTAAAGGCTTGCAAGGTTAAGAAAAATTTACAGAATGAGATTTCAATGACAAGACATTGGAAACTGACTGAGGCAAATTTGAGTATTGATAACAAAGTAACTCACTGAATGTCCCCCGTCAGGCACTGACAGCTGACGCATGTTCAGTACATAGTGAGTACTCCCAGTTCTGTGTCTGGGAAGACACAATAAAGAGGCTCTCACACCTGCCAGGTTCAGCAGAAAGGAGGGCATAATGTTTATTATTGACATATCTCACATTTTTATACGCGTCCCAACTCCACAAGGGATTGGAGAGCGTGTCACTTCCTTCTCAATCCCACTGGAGAAGAAAGATGCTCATCAAAGTTTTTTTATCACAAAAGGAATGAAAAACAGAAAATACCATTAAGTAAACATTGGCTATTATTTACATGAAACTGTGTGAAAGAATTTGACTCCAAGGTTAAAAACAAAAGGCTTAACAAAAACCAGGGCAACACAGTTCCATCATACTGTCTCCATAATGTCATTGCTCATAATACTATATGCTGTCATTTTGGTCTGAGGCATGAACAATGGCTTTGTTCTGTGAAAAACAAATATTCCTGATGCTTTGTGTCTTCAGAACAACAGCAGACACAGGACAAAATAAGGATGGGCTAAGTGAAAGCTGAAATAAATTGTCTAGCATTTTATTTTGCTAAGCCATGAGCTAAATAATGATTAGGCAATCCATGTGTGGTCACCCTCTTGTTCCTGCTGCTAATAATCATACTTGTGGCACTAAACAATTTATATAGCCAATAATATATCAGCCCTGAAAACAAATATGAGTCAGTGAACCAGCTGAAAATTCTGTCTGAAATGCCCTCCCTCCACAGTCAGCAGAGCATAACACATCAAAATAAAGGTCAGTGCAACCCCAGTTTGAACGTTGCTAGTCGCCTTTGATTGGGTTTGACTCTGAGTCTCATTTATCAATGTAAGCCACTAAAATGAACTCTGTATTTCCAAATTGTTTCCAATTTGTTCCACTGCAGTCCTTAAAAAGGAAGACAATAACTTCTCCTTCTTTGTTCACCATTTTTGCTTCCTCCAAATAGTGTCCAAATTTGCTTTTTAGCTTTCCAGAAGCAGAGAGAACTTCATTAGCATTAGTACTGCTGTACTATGACTAATTGTTATTATTATTAATATTGCCACTATTTCTGAATTTCTAAGTTACTCTCAGATACACCACAACAGAGGTCTGGAAAATAACAGGGAATCTGCAAGACCACTGCTCCCCAATATGAGTTTTTTCTTAACTAAAACCATTAGAAAAGGCTAAAATTGGGAGGTTTGTAAAGATTTTTTTCCATTTTTCTGGCAGACAACTGAGAAAAATGGGACTGAACATGTGCTTTTATCTTAAGGGCCAGTAAAACTGATAAAAAGGGTAAGAGCAAGAAATGGCATGAGCTGAAGAGAAAGAAAAGGAAAATAAAGATAAATAGATTTGTTAGGAAGGCAGCTTCCTTTTGCAAGTTCATAAAAAATGAAAGCTACCTTTAGGTAAAGATCTTTCTTGAGTGGATCACAGGGCACACAGGTGTTCACTATGGTCCAATTTATTTGATTAAATATGCAAAGAACATCTAAGGGCAAGATTTTAACCTGGTTTAATCTATGGGAACATTGCCATTGTCTCCAATAGGAGTCCTTATGGCATGGTTTGCCTAAATGAATGCAATGTATATTCCTTTATGCAGCATGAATATTTACATGCTTCAAGCCCATTTGCAGCTCTGTTTTCTATCCATTTCATGATTCAGTTGCCTCCACATTGTTACCTAGTGACATTTAAAATTCTTTGTGGTATCTGAGGCAAACAAACAAAGCTCATACTTATGCCACAGGACTTAACTGGAGCAATGTGTCCTGGATTGGCAGCAGCTGGCCAGGTTGTTTGCCCTAGGGCAGCTCAGATGACACTGGATAAGTACATTAAGGCAAACATTTCACCTCAGATTTCTGACCATAGACTTCCAGTCTTCCTCTGCTAAGGTTGCTTAAGTCACAAAAATTAGTGAAGAGTTAATTTTGTTCACAAGGAAATGTGCAAGGCAGAGTACAGCTCTAAGCACTTGGTGGTGATGGATCTATCTCCTTTTATCATCATTATTAGCTCTTCTAGAAGGTGCCTGTGAACAGATTCTTAAGTTCATGAGTCTGTCTCCTCTAGTGTTAAATTACAATGCATTTGAACCATCTTATCCATCCCCAGAAGGGAAACACTTGCTCTCTTGACATTCATTCTATAACCCAAATTACCTTTCCTTTCTCTTGCAGGGCCCACATACTGGTCATTGAGTTATGAAAGCATTTTGGCTACAGTGAGAGCTCTTTCTTTGGTGTCTGTCAGTAGCAATAAGGACACATCCTTTGCTGGTGTAACGTGACATATGCCCAATGAAATCACCTAGTACATTAGCTCATCACTTTTACCCTTGAATAGAGAGAAAAAGAAAAAGAAAGAATCTTTGCTTTAGTGAGTAGCTGAAGCAGATAATATCCTAGGAAAGAAAATATAAACCTCAGGTTTTGAGCTTCTTGGAATTCTGTGTTTTCCTTAGCAGCTCAGCTTAAAGGAAAGAGCAGTTTGGTAAGCATAGTTTGGTCAACAGTAATTATAACATAAAATCATTGATTACCACAGAGCTAGTGTGAATCTTTCTTCCCACCTGAATTATAATGTGGTTTGACAGTTAAAGACAGGTTTGTTGTTAGGTCTGAAATTCATGGTTGAATAAAGATTGAATATAAAAATGGAACAGGTTTTGAATCCTGTATAGGAGCAAACCTCTGAATGCCTACTCTGTGCTCTCAGATTCCTAACAAAGGTCAGGAGCTGGAAAGAATATAAAGTGGTAGAGTGATTGACTTATAGGGATTTGCTCAAGGAGCTGAATGTTGATAACTTGGCCTGACAACTTAGGGAACAGTTTTCAAGTACCTGAACAGGATAACCATGGAAATGTGCTAGGAATTATTAAGGCTGACAAAAAAGATATCAAAATCTCCATGGCAGACAGTAAGCAATAGCACTGCTTCCAGAGCATTTTGTACACAAACACCTTTATAGAGCTTAAACAGTCAAGGTACTGGTCAAGCCAAGATCAAGTTCCGAAACCAAATTCTCTGAAGGTTGTTACTGATATTGTGATAGCCTGCAGATTTTTTTTTTTTTTTGTACTTGTTACGGTTTTCTTAGCATTATTAGCTAACAAGGGGTTTTAGCTGTCTCAGGAAACAATTCATAGCAAGAGAGAAACACGCTCATCACAAAAATATTTTCTTTTCCTCTAGCACGCCTTGCAATGATAGATGTTTTCTCTTTCTTACAAACTACAAAGTTCTGCAAGCTTAAAGCATGCAACACAAAGAGTCAAGGGACCTGCAAGATGCTATTAATTGAGGCGTATAACCTTACTCTTCCTTTGTCCATTTATTTCCTTAAATAACAGGCTTGCCTTACAAGGAAATGAAAAAAGATTCTACAGCTAACCCAAACAACACATCTTGTTCTGTAGCTAAATTACTCCACATCAATCATTTAACATCCTACTGTGGAATTCAGTCTAGGTATAATTGTGGTTTTTCACTTGCTTTCAGTTAAACAGAATTCCACTGTTTGATTAAAACACTTGATAAAAGTGACCAGTCTAAATAAAGAAGACCCCAAACAACCCTCCTCCATTCAAATCTGTTATGAAGCAACATAGTCTCAGTACATAAAATAACTATCCACAATGATTTACCCATGAAGATATATTTCTCAGTACATACACTAATGCTTTTAAAATGTAGTTTACCTAGAAATTGTAGGAATTTAATTTCAAGTGATTCTTTGTTCTTGCTTGCCCCAGTGAAGGGACTGCTGTTAGTTTCAAACATGCTTTTTCCTAATGAAAAACATTTAAACCATTCTATAATTTCTTAGTAATATTATTTTTTTTTTTTTAAATTTCAGTTTAATTAGAATGCTGATATCTAGTTTACAGTTTTAGGAAATGAAAATATTCTCTTTGCTGTAATCAAAGGCAAGCTCTAGTCAAGCTTCCTACATCGCTTTTTCAGCAGTGGACTTCTAAAGATGCATTGTTAAAACAAGAAGGGGAAGAAAAAAAAGAAAAATATTTCTTCTTTGTATCTTACAGTTTTTAATGCTCTGTGTTTAGAGTGCTGGCAGGAAGGGCAGTGTTATAAGCTTTGGAGGATATACTTGCAGTCCATGTGCGCATTTGTTCATTAAAGATGAAACTGAGTTAACTAGCTCAGTTGTGAGACTCCAAACAGCACATCGTAAGATGTACTAAATTTGAATGAGTAAACCAGTTGAGAAACCACTCTGAGGAGACCTCCATTATACAAATTGTTAATTGTAAAGTCTCCGTCCCACCTTATCCTGGCAAATATATATGATGAATATTAGTTGCAACGGGATTGTTAAAGTTCCACATTGAGGAGATGCCGTTTATCCCCAAAGTGACCACCAGCTGTAGTTAGTTTTTATCACCAACAGGAGAGGTTTTCACCTGCTTCTTGTATAAACATACCAGCTAGCTGTAGCAATGGGGCAGACCCTCTTTCCTGCCTGCCTACCTCATTGTATTGCACACACTTTTCTGAAAATTAAACTGTCTTAAAATTAGACCTGAACTGAAAGGGGGTAGGTTTTGATTAGATATGAGGGAGAAGTTCTTTACTCTAAGAGTGGTGAGGCATTGTAAGAGGGTGCCAGAGAAGTTGTAGGTGTTGCATCCCTGGAATTGTTCAAAGCCAAGTTGGATGGTGCAGTGGAAGGTGCCTCTGGCCACGGCAGTGGGTTTGGAATTAGATAATCTTCAAAGTCCCTTCCAATTCAAGCCGTTCTGTGATTCTATGATAATACAAATTCAACTAGCATCAGACCCCCAAAGAAGAATTTTGTAATCTCTTAACTTGGCATTGCCTTTCCAGAAGGCATCTTTAGGTACTACTTTTGGAGAGTCATTTATGTCTTTCTGTGTTATAGAGGAGAGAATATAGGAGATCAGAAATAGGTAAATCTATAATCCTGTAGGTTGGTATCAGCTCACATTAATTACAAGGCTGCTTTTATAAGCCATTCTACTGAGACATTTTATCACTTTGAAGCCAAATGAAATATTCTATATCTTTTTTTGAGCCAGCTAAGATAAAAGAAATATCTATCACTATCCAGCTCAGGACATTTCCATCTCAGCTAAACTCTGAATGTTATCACTGAAAAGCTTATTCTGCTTCGGGTTACATATTTCTAATTGATTTTACTGTATTTCACATCTATGTATTTTTCAGTTCTTTTCAAGCTTCCTCATTTTCTTTTCCTATTATCCCTTCATTCACCAGGTCTCTTTGTATTCCCACATATAGTTCAGAGTTCTAAAGGCACTTTTCTCCAGATCTTTGCACTTCCATTAGCGTATAGTCCAATGGTACTGAGAGATCTTGTTATTACTATTTCATACTGCTCATTGCCATGAGACTAATTTCCTCTCTCATGGAACTTCAAACAGTCCATCAACAATCCTGTCTCTTTATATTTAGATCAAATGTTGAGGATTTGTTATAAACAAGAATTAAAATCTCAAAGTGTTCATTGCAAAGCTCATTTTGTGAAAGTTGTACTCAGACTTTAAGATAGTATGTAACCTCAAATAACACAACAGGCCACATTCAAAGCTGATTTTATTTTGGGTACAATTCTGCTGAGCTAAATTGAGTTGAACCTGTTTATTCAGGAACTCAATCTAATCTGAAGTTGAAATGTGAACATGAAAATGCATCAGATAAAGCACTGCTGTCCTGTTAACGAAGTTTGGTGGCAACAGTTCATTTAATGTTCAAGATACACACCACAGACATTCCCAAAGGCAAAACTAATTAGCTGTGTGAAGAATTCCTATAGATCTGTTCTCACTTACAGAAATGTAATAAATGAGAGTAGATCTATGTCAATTTGCTATATTAACTTTTAAGCTGGCTTCACAATGATGCATTCAGAAGTAAAGAAATCCAACAGCTGTGGATGTCTGTAGAATAATAAATGCCTCATTTTTGTACCAGGTAATTACTGAGATCTTTATTAACTATGCTGTACATTTGAATTATCTTCTGTGTATTTTATGCATATTTAAGTCTGAAAAATACAGAAAAGAAAAGAGACTATATATAAGCTTTGTAGACACCACACAGTCATTTGGCCATATCTGATTACCCTATGCAATTAATTAAAACTAAATACTGGTTCATAGTCATCACTTATCAGAAGTTTATTTGAATAACAAAGGACATAAAATGCAAAACTGCATCATGAAACAGAATGGACTTTCAGTCTGGCAAATACAAGTATTCATTTGGGCCATATTAGGTCATGGCTGCTTGAAGGGTATTTAAAATGCATAAGAATTTGAATGAATAGTAAAGTATTTTTGGAAGTTGATGTTACAGATTAAGATAACTATTCTAAATAAACAAAACCACAAGTTCCACAGACTTCAGTGTAAAACTCAAGCTTCAGCCAATTTGAACTTTTTTTCTGGAGATAACTTTTTTTTTAATGAATAAACATTTTCCAAGTAGTTTTTAAGAAGCAGGTACACAACAGTTGCAGATCTCCATGAGATGTATCTGTGTGTGTGTGTGTGTTGATTTAAAAAATGAATGGGCTCACAACACTGCTTGAAGCATATTTTGGTCAGATTTAGGTCTGGAGGAGGTCAAAACGTGAAATATTTCTGGCCAAAAAAATCAATCCATTCTGTAGAAATGGCTAAAATGGCTAGTGACTAGGTGTATATTGCACAGATGTTTACAAAAAGAGAAAAATAAAACTTACGTCTTTGATGGATTTGTACATAAGGTTATCTTCTGGAAAAATGATACCTTTCTGGTTGTAAATGTTGGGAATTTTATGGAAACAGAGAAATTACCACTGCACTGTTTGACCTTCATGAATGTTCCCCTAAAGAAATACTAGTTTTTTTTATTTCAGCAAATCATAGAATGGCTTGGGTTGGAAGGGACCTTTAACTTCACCTAGTTCAAATTCCCCTGCCATGGGCAGGGAGGCCATGATCAGGTTGTTCAGAGCCCCATCCAACCTGACCTTGAACACTTCCAGGGATGGGGCATCCACTGCTTCTCTGGACAATCTGTTCCACTGCCTCACCACCCTGTGAGTAAAGGATTTCTCTCTCATATCTTCTCTAATTTAATCAAAGTCACAGAATATGCTGACCATTACTCTTTGTCCTGTCACTATCTGACCATGTAAAAAGTCCCTCTTCCTCCTTTTTATAAGCCCCCTTCAGGTACTAAAAAGCCTAAATGAGGTCTCCATGATAGATACAAAGATAAGTGATACAAATACATTATTAAAACCAGGTAATTTTGGTGTCTCTCTGTCTATACATTTGTATACTTGTACACATCTGTCTGTGTATCTATCTATCTATCTTTCTATCTATCTGTCTATCTATCTATCCATCCCTTGTTTCATTACAGGTACTTCAGGAAGAGTTATGCCTAGTTATTTCCTTGTCCAAAATAAAGCAGAAGATTGGCTATTTATCTTCCCTTGTGTAGTTTTCAGTAGCAGGAAAAGATCTGTTTTTGCAAACTGTGTCCACAGTAGTCCAGGGTTGAAAATTACCTTTTGGTATTTGGCTGGTATAACTCTTCAGCTAAAATGGAATCTTTTCTCCTCTAAAATGGTCCGAGCTGACTCCTCCACTCTGTCTGCTAGACAGAGTACTCTTTCTTCCACCTCAGCTGGAATCACTAAACTTCGTTTGAACTTATTTAGTGTACAGAGATACCCCTTGTTCATAGGGTTCTGTTACTCTGCAAAAATGCAGGCGTGTAGGTATTTACTGCTCCTTTTCCTTAAAGATTCTTAAATAAAATGGTTAGTTTTACTTATGTATTTCTTCTTCCTTGACATGCCTTGCATTCCAGGTGTACTGCTTACCCAGTACCTTTGTTTTATCTTAGCAGAATGTTTCATATCTCTGAACTGTGTGTTTGCGTACACGAATTTTCTCAGCATTTCTAATTTTCTGAAAAGCAATGGTATTTTGAATTGTATGCATTTAAAAACAGGGATTTATAATCATCTTATTATACATAGGCATTCATCCCTTTTTGTATGCTTAAGCAACACAACAGTGAAATTGTGAAAGAGGCATTTGTAACACAACTCTGCCTTCTGTTAGAGATAAAAAAGCAGTTTTCATGAGACATAGCACATTATTGCAATTATTTGATTTATTAGCTGCTTTGTCTTAAACCTTTCTTCCATGTATAAAAAAAGTAAATGAGTTTATATTTATTTGAATATATTAATCTGCTTTAATTACTTGAAATAAAATAATATTAGTGATTTGCACAAAATAATACTGCAGGCACTAGTTGCCAATTTAATTTTGGTTAAGAAATTAATGTTGTGTCTGAACTGTGGGAGAAACTATATTCGAGAATTTAGTTTTTTCAATCCACTTGTTTCATGAACACACACACATATGATCCCCTTAGACATCAATAAATTTAAATTAAATGTTTTCCTTATTGGTATCCTGCTGACTTTTAGTTTCTGTTAATCCCAAATGAAATGTCAAAATATGGCTAAGTCTCTGTAGTTCGATCTAATGCCAAATAATCAAAGTTTAAAGATTATATTATAAAAATGTGGTTTTATTTAAATCTTAGCACTCAAAGGCATTTAATAAAGTACTGAAAAGACCTTCACATACTTCCACAGACATTATGATTATCTAGGGTTTCTGTGTAAAATGTCAGTAGATGACCATTTTTTTGTAATTTAGAAAGATTCTAATTTGTAAATTAAAACAATGTTGTTCATCTGGAATGATCTATCTAATTTTTTTTTTTCCCAGAAGTTATAAATCACATATTATGAAGAATTGACTGAAATGGCATATTGAAGAAGATGAGTGATTTAAAAAAAGGAAGTGGAAAGCCCTGGAAATACTTGCCAGTGATTTCTGAATCTCCCACAGAGTGACTGCAGCCGTTGCAGAAATGTCCATAAATTACAGATGTTTCACTGCTGAGAATGTTCTAGTCCTATTGTGCAGAGAGAACCTGGGAATGGCACAGCTAATCTGACACATATAGGATTTGCTGAACTCTTGAGCATGAGGACATTGAGGGTGTTGGTCGAAGGCTTCCACAGTGCCTTGGTCTTTTCTTTTTTCCTCTAAAAGGGTGTTTCCTTTCTTAGTACTTTTGTGAATATAATTTTCTTCAACACCTTGAAACTTTATACAAAAGGAAGTTTGTGGAGGTGCCCCTGGGGTTGATGGGCCTTGGGAGTGGAAGCAGAGTCGAGTTACAGGGGTTTCCAAGCTCCCTGATGCTATTGTGTCTAAATCCTGTTCCTCATTGGTCTTTTCAAATGTAACTCCAGCCAGTGAATCCTGTACTTAGGTGGGTGTTCACATGATTCTGGGCAGTTGTAGTCAGTCTGTGCCAGGCCCAGCCATGAGGCTGTGAGAAAATAAAGAGCATTTATGAACATCTATCAAGATTATTGTTCCTGATTCTTTCCACGGGCCAAAGCTGTTTTTCAGGGAAGGTTGCAGGCTAACCCCACTGCATCAGAAGTTATTTTATGATAGTTGCTGACTATTCATTTCCCACTTAGACTGAGGAATAAAAAATAATAAAATAGTTGCATGGAACAAAACCAAAA
>VYXC01009311.1:7188-22062 GCA_013397175.1 Platysteira castanea
CTGAGGGTTGTGTGGTTTTAGGGAAGTGCTCCACAAGGAAAGGAACGTCATTGTGCTAATAAACATTTTGTTATTCCAGATTTTACCGGTGGCTCACACTAAAATACATCCTGACCAGGTATCACGTGCCTTTTGTTGTTTCTTGAGTCCTCGCAAGTAGATGTGACATCCTCGTTTAGCACGCCTGCTTCATTTCGAGTTACAGGCTTTGAAAAGCAGAGACCATTAAATAACATTAAACCTAAGAGAAATTTTGCCTAGGGTGAGGAGCTGGTGAACTTTGGGTGTAAAACTTTAAGATGAATATTTATATTATCTGTAGATGTTGTGACATAAAGCCTGAATGAGCTATATGTTGTAGGCCATAGATTATATGTAGTTACTTTTCTATGAAAAATGACCAAAACATCTTTCAGAAAGCATCTGGTCTTCTTGGTAAAAACCATCACCTAGTAAAACCACTTATATAGCACAATCTGAATGCTAGTTTTAAAGTTAGGTTCATAATAAATGTAATTTGAATGAGCAAGGTGGGAAAAGAAGACTACAGAAAATAAATTAATTCTGAAAGTACCCAGGAATTTTAGGAAACACTAATCATTTGAGAATGTTTACAGGTTTTTTCTTTTATCATGATTTATTTCTCTACTCCCAAACAGGCCTAAGTCTTAATTTAAGGAGCTCAGATAAGATCTGTAACACAGCAGATTTACTGCATGAGTCTGTTTAAGCCATTGTAGTGGTACAAATGTGCAAAATTCGATGAGGTTAAGCCCTCTCCTTTCTCCTTGATAACAACTATTACATGAAAAGCTATGTGAGGCTTCTATGGCAGAAGTCAGTGCTGTGAAGGTAAAAGGGGCATATTGTGTCCAGTCCTCTGAAGTGCATTATTATAGTAACAGTGATGAGAGAATGCATAAATGAATCACAAGGTGAATAGAGCATTGGGAAGCCCTTTTACAGATTGAAGAGATGTGTTGGTGTATCACATGCCATATTTCAACCTACTTAACAAGTTCCTAATGAACTGGTTTCTCTGCAGTGTACAAGAGATTGTTGAATGGGAACTGCATTCTTGGGAGGCATTTTCAAAAAATAGATTCCATTACTGTACATCTCTTTTGCAGATGTTGGTAATAATTTTGTAATATGACATTTAAATGTTGTTTCCTTGGGTGTCACTTTCTGTTTCAGAAATTAGGTGAAAGTGTTCAGCAACTTCTTCTAGCAAAAATTGCAGTCTACTTGATGACCTTTTTAATAGTCACAGTGGCATGGGCAGCTCATGTAAGGTAGGAACACAGTGTTTAAATCTAAAGTTAAAAGCTAGAAAGTGCAGGAGATAACCATCTCTGATGCATTTCTGTCTTGCTGCCAGACTTCTGAAATGTCTTTTGTTGAATAATATTAGAAAATCATTGTAAAGAAAGGCTACTCTTACCAGTGAATAGCTACTCTTACACCACTGCCATAGTGATACAGAGAAAAACAAGCGTTATATAGTTTTTAGTGTTACTTTTCATTTTACTTCGAAGTCTAGATGGAATTAGACTTCTAATTATGCTGAAAAAACCAGGAATTTGTAGCTTGAATGCTCTGTAACAAAGGAACTGATACAGTACAACTGGGCTAAAACTCAACTCTCTGTCCTCAGCAGTACTTGTCACAAAATCAATTTTAATGTTGCAGATTCTGTATTTTACAGAACTGTGGACACCCCCACCTGCCATGTCTTGGTGGTTAAAAAGAAATTGGCATGTAGGCATCGTATTGAAACTAGGGCAGTNCGCAGACATCGCACCGGCTGCTGGCCTACAGCGACGCGCTGCTCTCCATCATCGCCACCGTGATGGTGAGCGCCCGGCGGCGGGAGGGAGGGAGAAGCGTGGGGCAGCCGCGGCCGGTCCCGGGTTTCCGGGTCGCGCCCGTGCCCGTCCGGCCCGNAGAGAAATTTTGCCTAGGGTGAGGAGCTGGTGAACTTTGGGTGTAAAACTTTAAGATGAATATTTATATTATCTGTAGATGTTGTGACATAAAGCCTGAATGAGCTATATGTTGTAGGCCATAGATTATATGTAGTTACTTTTCTATGAAAAATGACCAAAACATCTTTCAGAAAGCATCTGGTCTTCTTGGTAAAAACCATCACCTAGTAAAACCACTTATATAGCACAATCTGAATGCTAGTTTTAAAGTTAGGTTCATAATAAATGTAATTTGAATGAGCAAGGTGGGAAAAGAAGACTACAGAAAATAAATTAATTCTGAAAGTACCCAGGAATTTTAGGAAACACTAATCATTTGAGAATGTTTACAGGTTTTTTCTTTTATCATGATTTATTTCTCTACTCCCAAACAGGCCTAAGTCTTAATTTAAGGAGCTCAGATAAGATCTGTAACACAGCAGATTTACTGCATGAGTCTGTTTAAGCCATTGTAGTGGTACAAATGTGCAAAATTCGATGAGGTTAAGCCCTCTCCTTTCTCCTTGATAACAACTATTACATGAAAAGCTATGTGAGGCTTCTATGGCAGAAGTCAGTGCTGTGAAGGTAAAAGGGGCATATTGTGTCCAGTCCTCTGAAGTGCATTATTATAGTAACAGTGATGAGAGAATGCATAAATGAATCACAAGGTGAATAGAGCATTGGGAAGCCCTTTTACAGATTGAAGAGATGTGTTGGTGTATCACATGCCATATTTCAACCTACTTAACAAGTTCCTAATGAACTGGTTTCTCTGCAGTGTACAAGAGATTGTTGAATGGGAACTGCATTCTTGGGAGGCATTTTCAAAAAATAGATTCCATTACTGTACATCTCTTTTGCAGATGTTGGTAATAATTTTGTAATATGACATTTAAATGTTGTTTCCTTGGGTGTCACTTTCTGTTTCAGAAATTAGGTGAAAGTGTTCAGCAACTTCTTCTAGCAAAAATTGCAGTCTACTTGATGACCTTTTTAATAGTCACAGTGGCATGGGCAGCTCATGTAAGGTAGGAACACAGTGTTTAAATCTAAAGTTAAAAGCTAGAAAGTGCAGGAGATAACCATCTCTGATGCATTTCTGTCTTGCTGCCAGACTTCTGAAATGTCTTTTGTTGAATAATATTAGAAAATCATTGTAAAGAAAGGCTACTCTTACCAGTGAATAGCTACTCTTACACCACTGCCATAGTGATACAGAGAAAAACAAGCGTTATATAGTTTTTAGTGTTACTTTTCATTTTACTTCGAAGTCTAGATGGAATTAGACTTCTAATTATGCTGAAAAAACCAGGAATTTGTAGCTTGAATGCTCTGTAACAAAGGAACTGATACAGTACAACTGGGCTAAAACTCAACTCTCTGTCCTCAGCAGTACTTGTCACAAAATCAATTTTAATGTTGCAGATTCTGTATTTTACAGAACTGTGGACACCCCCACCTGCCATGTCTTGGTGGTTAAAAAGAAATTGGCATGTAGGCATCGTATTGAAACTAGGGCAGTTTTTGTTTGAATTTTGAAATTTACAAATGTCACTATGCAAGTGGATTGACTGCATTCCGATAAAGGTGTGCAACCTGTAATTCAGTATTTGAAGCTAATCCCTCACATCCATGCCTTTATCACTGTGCTTTTCTTCACTAGGATAAGTAAATGCTGAGGTACAGTCTCAGGGTTTTGTGGAGGGTGATGGGTGCTACTGATTCTAAGTGACAGTTTTGTGGATGAGGAGTTTCATTAACAAAGTCTGGGGACATATGCAGGGCAAGCTTTTTCTTTGTGTGCTGTCTCATCAGGAGAAATTATTTTAAGCCTTAAAATTTTGAAAATACTCTGCCATTCAAATAGAAGCAAGGTTCTTGATAACTGCTCCATGAATGAACTTGATTGTATCTCACTTCTCAGAGTTTTCTAACAAATTTCTTTCATATGAGTTTTACATGAGTTTTGGTAGCACCTGGAATACTTGTATTAATTCCAGAGCAAAGGAAATTGGGTTCCCCCATGCTATCATAAACGTACAATTTATATGTAGTGTTGTAAAATACATTTTGTGTGTCGGCTTGTTCATGATAACTTTACCTTACCTTGCCTTGCCAGGTTGTTTCAGGTGATAGAGCACATAGATGATGTCTTGGCTCTTCTAAATCTGGTGAGTCTTGTCAGACACGCTGGATGTTTAACCTAGCAGATACAGGTCACTTTTTCTTCAGTGTGTCTGTGAATATCCAAAAGTTTCTACTTTAAATAGCATAACTCTGACATATTTCCAAGTCAGGAAAATACAAAGATCTTTAGTTCCAAGGTGACTGATTGATAAGTAACTTGCTTTTAACTTACAAATGTTTTACTATAAGCCAATAGAAGCTCTGCAGCAGGTTAGTCTGAAGTTCATCTGAGAGAACTGAGTATTTTGCTGTGTTGTTTTAAACTCTGTTCTCTCAAAGTATGCAACCATACAGTTAATTTAATTTTGTTAGTAAAAGCACTGTTGGAGCTCCATGAGCGAAAACTAGAAGAAATTCTTTTAGAAGAATAGCCTAAGACATCTAATTGTTACCTAATGTAGCTTTCAAAGTAATGCATTTCTTTATGCTTTTGTTTGTTCGGCTGGGGTTTTTTAATTTTGCCTTTTTAGATACAAAATATTTGGGATCAGATATTAATGTTCTTGACAAATCAGAAACACCTGTTTAGAAGGTGTGGTACATTTAGCATTGCTACATTAGAAAGAAGTCTCTTAAAAACCATAGCAAAACTTTTACCTGGGGTATTGGTAACAAAGCTATAGTGTTTTCTAAAACAAGCCTGTACAATTGGGTTAGACAACATGGAAGATGTGTACAAAACTAGCCATTTGTTGTAGTCAAAACTCAGCAACTTCAGAAATGTGGGTATTTTTCATTATGCAGCACAAGGATTTGATCCCTTTGTAAAATACAAAGCAAGCAATACCCTCATTGGATGTGTCCAGAAAATACATATGCTTTTCAATATGCTTTTTTTCTATTTTAGGCTTGTATGATGATCATAACCTTCTTGCCATATACAGTAAGTAATTTTCTAAAATCTGACATATGTTAAATTACAGTGTTTGTTTCTTTCTTTATTTGGAAAGACTTTACCAAAGTATTTAGAAACCCAGGAAAGTGTTGTTATAGTTTAAACCCTGAATTCATTATCATAGTTAAGCGTTGCTTCTTTAAAATTCATGAAGCTATTTTATAACCTTCAAATACTGTATGTTCTAGACATGGCAGAAAACGGGTATTCTAGAACAAAAATTACAGTCATGGAAAGTCATAGTATCATAGAGTTACAGAATTGTTTGGGTTGGGAGGGGTCCTTAAAGGTCATATAGTCCAGCCTCTGCAAAGATCAGGAACATCTTCGGCTAGATGAGATTGCTCAAAGCCCCATCCAACCTCACCTTGTATGTGTCCAGGAACTGGGCAGCCTGTGCCAATGTTTTACCACCCTCATGGTAAAAAATTTCCCATGATTTCTTTTATAAAAGCAACTGTATTGAAAAAGGTCCAAATTACCTGATGAGAATTTTGGTAAGATAAATAAAACTGTGTTTCAAACTCCTTCTTATATGGGAGATTTTCCTTTTCTAATTTAGACCAAGTTTGTGGTATCACTTCTGACTTGCTCTGCAAGGTTGATTCTGGCATCTGGTAGTTCATGTTTAAAATCTGCACAATTTTTGGTCAGATGACCTCAAAGGAATATTTGCAACTGAATACTATATTAACAGAACAAAACAGTTGCTTAAAATGCATCTTGACTGTTGTATGTGTAAGACAGGCATCTGTTTCTCTGTGGATATATATGTCTTATATTTAGTCTGCAAAAAATAATGCTGTGGTCAGTAAAATGATCTTTATCAGTAAGAGAACATGCTTTTCATTTTGTCACGAAGCTGAAATAATTTTTGGAAAGCTGTCAATGCTACCTTAATGCTACACCCTGCTTTTCTTTTTTTTTTTTATCCTCCCCTAAAGAAGCTGCAGAAATTAATACAACAGGGAGCCATGGTGATAGACAAAATAAAATATTCAAAAAGGTATCCTAATACCAAGGAGTTTCACAGCTATGACATGTTGACCAAAACCAGTTAAACTTTACACTCAGGTACAAGCCAGTCTGTAATTATTATGGAGACTGTGCCAGAGTGGCTGAGGTTTAGCACTGTCAGTGTCAGAGCAAAACCATCTCTCCAGATGCCGTTGGTTGGGATATTTGTGGCTAGAAATTGCATTTAATGGAATTATCAAATTATTATTTAGATTTATGAGTTTAAATATTGAATGAAGAGTGCTTCTGTTCATCTACTGTTATTCCTACAGTGCTTCTTAATTAAATATTTGATCTTGTTGCATTTTTTTCCAGTTTTCCTTAATGGCCTCCTTTCCAGAGGTACCTTTTGGCATCTTCCTGTTCAGTGTCTGTGCTGTTGTCATCGGCCTTATACAGGTATTGGAGCTATCCATTTACATTTTCGCTTTTAAATAGACTTTCTTCTGTAGAACTGAAATTAAGTTTCTTAGTGAGGGGCATAAATTGCTAAATGTGTTGTTTGTATAACATTCTTTTTCAAAGTTGTGCCTGTTACGATAATACGGTGCCAGTATGTAAGGCGAAAGTTCACTGTCATGTGAAGCTGTTTTATGCAACTAAATGAGCTGATCTCAAAGTTCACGGAATTCCTTTCCCACTCTTTGTAAAAATGCCTTGGGGAAAGAAGAATTGGCTTTTCCTGCTGAGGTCTTTCTGAGCCCTGTAGCAGTGAGTGAGGGAACACAGGCTTTCAGCCTCAAGTCCAGCAGCACTCTTTCTCCTGTTGCAGTGCTTTATTGCTGTCAGTTCCTTATTAGAGAGGTCTTCATTCCTCTTCATCGAGCATCAAAGGTCATGACAGGTTCCGCAGAGGAGACTAGATTCTTGACATGCAGTATATTCTCAAATCTCAGTTTCTAGGACCAGCCTTCCACGTGGAAGTGAAGAATGAGTTTGGAAGTGTTTTGGAATTTGTTGACTTATAGTTCTATGTCTTATATTTGAAATGCTGCATATACTTACATGTAATAATTTCAGTAGTGTTTTTTTCCTTGCAGGCTGTGATAGTAGCATATGGATTCTATCACCCACACTTACTGAATCAACAGATACAGGAGTCTGAAAATCAGAATTTCTATAAACGTCATATCTTAAAGATTATTCTGAGAGGACCAGTTTTATGCTTTTTAGCAGCCATCTTTTCTTTTTTCTTTATTCCTTTGGTAAGTTCTCCCAGTTCACTGGAAACTGTGATGCAGCAGTTTGTATTCGTTGTCTTTAGGACTCTGTATGAAAATAATGATGTCCATGTTAATTATGCAGACTTTCTCAGTTGCCAGTTCTGTGGTGGTGTAATCATGACTGCTATTTTGCATTGAATGTTTTTAATCACATGTATCAACCTCTAACTTGATCCATGAATTTGTATAGTTTAAAAAGAATATCCTGCTACAATATTACTTGCTATGCCTGCTTTTTTTGTTTTAGTAGGTCTTCTAAACTCTACCTTAGTATCTTATGCATCAGAAGTAGTTGAGATAATATGGAAGGTTACATGAAATAAACACCACATTGCATAAACTGAAGTGAATGCAATTGCTGCTTAACTCAGGGTGTAAGAGCAAATAGAGTAAGGACACCAGTTAGCCAACCTGCATCTCAAAACAAATAGTTTTGGCTAAGGCCTGCTTTTACATAGCCTTTTTCTCTTCCATCTTTATTTAATGTCAATGAGTTGCTCCTCCTTATTAATAGCTTTAACTCTTCCTTGGAACCCCTACTTGCAACTGAAATCTAGTTTTTGGATGTATCCTGAGCTTCCATTCCTCTTGTTCTTTAGGAAAAGAGGGATTTAACTGAATTTTGAGAAAGATTCTACAGGAATTAGCACTATTTAAATAATCCCCAAGTTTGTGAGAAATCAGGTTGCTGTTGATGAAAGGAGCAGTTAGGAGTCCAAAGGTGAAAAGGTCTAGTTTTATCTGAAAATATGTTTATTTCTTCTTTCGCCCTGGTTTTCTCAGCCTTTTGATGTTTGCATTCTTGGAGTCAGAATTCTCACAGTTTTCGTGTAAATAATAGCCAATATTTACTTAACTGTTCTTTTTTGTTATCATTCTTTTACAATGAGAAAAATCTTGATGGACCATCTTCTAACCAGTGTGGTTGGAGAGTTGTTAACCTCAACTTCCAATCCACTGTCATAGTTAAAAAATCTATATATATTGAGAAGAATTAAACCCGAAATTAATTCGCCTTCTAACATCTCAGTGTGCGAGTGTGGTTCTTTCTCGTGTCCTATAGCCACATTCTTCTTCACTCTATTCACTGTAATTTGGTTGTTTTTAATATTAACAACAGTGAAATTAGTCTTCAAGTTGCTCCTGTGCTTAGACCTGTGCAAAGCCTGTGAACCACTTAAGACCCATCAATGTGTTCTTCTGACACAAATAGTGGAATCTTAGAGTATCATGAATTGGAAGGACCCATAAGGATCATTTGGGGTAAATCTTTAGCTTCCAAAGCAGTTATTCCTGTGCTTTTTGTTAGCCGAATTGTTTCCCTGTTTGTTTTAGCTTGGTTTATCACTGGTACTAAAGTAGGTAGGAAAAAGCAGTACTTGGTTCCACATGCAGTATTCAGGAGGTGCATGTACATTTCAGCTGAGCCTTTTTTATTTTTGAAAGTCAAAATTTGTTTTTCTCAATGTCACAAGATCTAAGGTTGACAGTTATAGTTTCATATTAAAGTTGGAAGGTATTTTGTATTTTGATAACTATATTTAAGCTGTTCATCTTCTTCTCTGACAGTCTTACGTACTTCTTGGACTCGTAATCGTTTTTCCGCATGTGACTCGATTAATTACATGGTGTAAAACCAAAGTTCTTGGTGAGTAACAAAATTCCTAGGCATATGTTCAGATTAGGTTGTCAACATGTTATCCATACAGCCCAGAACAAAGTAATTTTAGTTCTGCTTTCATTTTCAGTCTCGGAACATAGTGATTTTAGGGTTTATTGATGTGCTTCTAAACAGTGTCACCCTTGCTTCCTGGTTTCCCGTAATTGTGATGTGATTTGTGTAAGGCACAACACATTTAAAGATCATTTCCCAGTGCAAAACCTTCCTGTGTTGTCCTGATAATGCGAGTGCATGCAGGCTCACATAGCTATGAATGATGGTTGCAGGCCATCTATCCGTTTTCCCTCCTCAAGGGGGAGCATGGAGGTGGAAGCACATAAGGAAGCAAACTCTATGCCAGTTTCACTTTTCTTCCCTGCAATGCTGAATAGTCACACATTTTCAAACCAGCAAGCGCTGCAGCTGTAAATCAAACTTTCTCAAAATAGTTAACTGTTCAGGGTATTACATCTCATTAATCTAACTGCTGTGGTCTAAAGAGGTGCCTTCACACATATCTTAAGTTAGCCTAAATCCATGCTTCCTTCCCTCATGTGCTTTCTACCCTCCTTGTGTCAGGACTAACAATTTCACAACCATGGCAACAACCTGAGCTGCTCCTAAATCCTGCTGAGAAAGAGGTTGCCATTGCCAAAATGAAAGGAGAAGGGAAATCACATAACCTACTTGGCCAAAAGGTGCAGTGTCCCTCTGAGAGGGACCACAAGACCACTGAACAGATAATGTCTTTGGAGCTGAGTCAGAAGAATAGCACCTTTGTACTTCTACTGCTGCTGTTCAGATTAGTACAAGTCTGTCTGTTTACAGTGCAAATGGGAGCATACTCTTGATTCCCCCATGTGGCAGCAATAACAGGGAGGCAGAAATGCTCTGAAAGGATGAAGCTAGAGAATTCTCAGAGCCTGAGAATAAACATATACAAATATTGTATGTTCTTATTGCAGTGGGGCCACCGTGGTTTGCCGTCAGGTCATGTCTGTACCTCTCACCCTGTCAGATGGCTGAATTACTGCTTTATTGAATTTCTTGTCACTTGCTTTGCAGTCCTATGGAACCTTAACCTTTTCCTTTGTCCAGTCTATACACCTGAAGCAGTGTATTTTGGCTAGCCAGGCAGTTCTGAATTCAGTCTTTAGAGATGTATTTGACATTTCCTATAAAAGCTACACCTTTTGACAAAAGGCTTGTATTATTTTAAATCGGGTCATTTGATATCCCAGCTCAGCCCCCATGCTCAAGACAGGTTTTTTTCTGCTATGTAGTATAAGTTCTCTGAGCTGTCATAGAGGCCCTACAGCTGTTAGGGCTTTCTGAGGCACAGCATCTGATTTGTTTTGCTCAATTACAGCTTCGAGTCATTATTCACTCGGTGGAAATGGTTTCCCATACGGTTTAAAGGACAGGGATTTTTTTTTGTTGTTCCTGAAGCACTTTTCTTGAAAGAAACGTAAGTTTCAGGGAGAGGCACATATGCCAAAAAAAGTGGAGTCACTGACATGTGTGGATGATGGGCATCCTTTTTTCTAAAGAAAAAGTTTGGCAGATGGGGAAAAAGGGAGGTCACAGTAGGTTGTTGAACTACCTTAGTTTATACTACTTTTCATTATTAAGGCTCTGGATTTGTTTCTAGGTCAGAGAAGAGAAGAGGAGGAACATCATAGCTTAGAAACCTTCACTTTTTACCTCAGTGAGCCTCTGAGTAAGGAACGGGTAGAAGCATTCAGTGATGGAGTCTATGCCATTGTAGCAACCCTGCTCATTTTGGATATATGGTAAGGCTTTGTGCTGGTTCTTACATTTTGTCTTGTTAAATATATTAACTTTTGTCTGTATGTAATATTTGAGGAAATAAAAATAATCAAACATTGTCTTTAATTTCTAAAATCTGCAGTGGTTACTTTAAAGTATGATTTTCTGAAAAGACACAGAGCACAAACTGAAGATACTTCTAACACCCATATTACAGCAGTAATGATCATCAGTGTGTGTAATACATGTTGGGATGTAGAGTCTTGAAGAAGAAAGCTTTCTTTTTTCCTTAGTTATGTTTTCAGATGAAAGGCTTTTATCAATAAAAGCTGTTTAGTCACTGTGACAACTTTATTAACCCAAAGGAATGCCAACTTACATTCAGGTTTCATTTTATATATAATTGCTTTGCAGAGTTGTTATGTGAAACACTGTTTCTGAGTTATGAATTAGACAAGTACGGAGTGGATGCCTGTTGTTCACTACTTGCTCGAAGTAAAGCAGCATCGTTCAGTGTTGCTTCAGT
Organism: Platysteira castanea; assembly: GCA_013397175.1. Lineage (NCBI taxonomy): Eukaryota > Metazoa > Chordata > Aves > Passeriformes > Platysteira > Platysteira castanea. Next base: position 18,437 of record VYXC01009311.1, read on the forward strand.
TGTGTTTTTATAACAGTAATATGCAAAGTAAAGTGATTTTTCTCTCCACAGTGAAGACAATGTTCCTGATCCCCGAGAAGTTGAGGAGAAGTTCCATGGCAGTCTTCTTGAAGCTTTAAGTGAATATGGACCAAACTACCTTGCTTACTTTGGCTCATTTGTTACAATCGGTCTCCTGTGGTTTGTCCATCATTCTCTTTTCCTTTATGTAACAAAAGCTACCCGATTAATGGGACTGCTTAACATACTTTCATTGGCTTTCATTGGTGGGCTTCCACTAGCTTACCAGCTGACCAGTGAATTTGCAGAAAAGTCTCATAATGAAATAGAAGCCATTCAGGTCAGCTGCGTTATCACTTTCTTTGCCAGCATATTTCAGTTTGCAATATGGACTACAGCCCTTCTCAATGAAGAGGAAACTTTGCATGCCTTTGCAAGATACGGTGGCAAGGAGCATGCCTTCATGTTTGCCAAGCTGGCTCTCTACCCTTGTGTAAGCCTTGGGGCCTTCTTTCTAACTTGCTTGTTAAGTGAATTTAGCACAGCAATTTTCCATCTTATGCAGATCGTAATCCCATTTGCTTTTCTTGCCTTGCGCATCTTTGTTAGAATTTCTTTAACTGCCATAAAGTCTGTGATGTCTCTCTCCAGACGGAAGGTTGTATTGTTAGAAGAGGAGGAGACATGTCTGTCTCCAAATGAAACACTGTCCTAAATTTCCGCACAGTGCATGTGAAGTTACGAGATGAACTTCATTTCCTCTGACTCACATTATATTCATGTATGGATTATATCAATGTAAACCAAAGCCTGTATTGACCATAACTGGGGCATATTTATGTTTTAGCTGGTCATGCTCAAGACCCTTTCTCCAGAATCTGTTATTGAAAATACTGGGTAAGCAGGGGATACAAAGAAAAGCATGTTCCCCTTCTTTTAGGGTTGCCCTATAGAAAAAAGCGCTGCTTGACATGTAACTGCGGTGATTATTGATTCAGGTGTGCCCAGCAAAATGGCAGCCAGACACAGGCATAGAAGCTGGTTGTGCTTCTGTATAAGAGAATGTGAGGCATATAAGGTGTGGAGACCTCTGGATTTCTGAATGGCGCATCATAGTAGAACATATGTGCATACAAGTTGCTGGTTTCCTTTTTTTTTTAAATAAATTTTTTTTCAATCATTACGCTGTTCTGCATAGTTACAAAAAGAGGATAGCAGTTGGAAATCTACCTGTGTTTGAGTGGTTCTGTTTGTGAGTTTAGATGGGAGTTGCAGTTGTGATAGGAGTCTTCCAAGCTACCTGAACACAAGTTCTTTTAGCATATCTATTCTTTTTTAAAAAGGATTTATCTAACAAATGAGGATTCTTGTGGCTTTGCATCCAAGTTTCAGCTAGCTTTGATATTTTCTGAGGGAAAAGAATTCTGTGACTAGAGGTAAGGTTTTTATCTGTTCTGCAGCAGCTGCTCATCTGAAATGCTTGAATTTCTCAGGCTTTTTGTGTCTGTCAATGGAACGTCCTTCTGTTATTCAGAAGGCATGGTGTCATACTCAGGGAGAGTGTGAGACTGCCGTGTATGAGAGTTCCACATCAGGTAAGGGAGTTGAGCTTTCTCCTGAGTTGTGGATAACTAAGGGATCCCACAGATTTCTGAGTCTCAGGAAGACAGCAGAAGAAACTAACCCCACAGAAGTTCCTGTCCATGCTACACTGAATTTTTTTTTTACACTTATATGGAGCTGGATAAGTTTTGTGCTTATCAAGTCATCTAACCTCTGGCTGCCCTAGAAGCCATTACATTTCCTTTTGGCAGAGCGATTAATTTGTATCTTGAATTGTCTTAGTGCATGATAACGTTAATGCCATAATTAAAGGCATTTGGGGAATTTTATTGTTCATCATAAAAAAAAAATACTGTGGCAAAGTATGCCTGAAGAAATTATAGGTGAAAACAAATTCAAATATCTCATTTCAGTTGAGATCAGTCTTGAAAGCACTTGTGCTTTTGTTTTGAAGCACTTTGATACCAACAGGTAATTGTGAATATTACATACTTCTTGTGAAGAGTATGTTCAGCTATTCAAGGGGATTTATACCTAGTTATGGTTAAATGACTTGCATTGTGTTGTGCATAACGTTTTTTCTGATACTTAATAAAAGCACTTTTGGTTCTGTATGGTTTTGTTTCTAATGTGCAGCAGGCACATAGTAAGTAGTGAATATGTGTATTTGTAATAAATTGCAATCAGTGAAAAAACAAAATATTAAGTCTTTTATTTCTTCTCTGTGGGTGAACCTTAAGTTCGATGTCTGTAATTAAAATTATTGTTAGATGGGTTTTTTCCTTCAAAATCATCAAGGTCCCTTCCAACCTCAGCAGTTTTGTGATTTTTTTAATAAAACACCAAACTGCTTTTAATGTGATGTAAAGAAATGTTGATTCTACTTCTCTTGGTACCTGAAAAAGATGAAACCCAAAAACGGAATCTGACCAAAGAGTCCACTTCAGTGTTTACAAGGATGCTTTGTATAAAGCAATGCATGAATACTACAAGGCACTGTATTGCCTCAATAATGTGTTTTTCCTTTCTGTGGGTATTTGGTGGTGGTGGTGGGTTTTTTGTTTTTGGGGGGTTTTTTTGCCGGGGAGAGGGGGTGTTTCTTTCTTCTTGTTTACCCTACTTATAAATAAGTAATTTGTTCTCAGAACTTAAACTTGAGGACAAACGATGTGAGACTTTGCATTAACAGAGCTCGTTCAGCATCATTTAAAGTTCTTGAGAAACAGACTGCATTAATTTGAATTGTGTCATTCTCAAGTAGAAAGATCATTCCCAAATATAACTGTTACTAGCTGTTCTTTATAGAATTACTAATGACCACAGGATTTTGTATCCATGAAAATTAAAGTGAAATACAACAATTATTATAATCCCAGAATCACAGAATGGATGTCACTGGAAGGGGCCTCTGAAGACCATCTAGTCCAACCCTCCAGTTTAAAGTAGGGTTGGCTAGACTGGTTGCAGAGGTCTGTGTCCAGTCAGACTGAGCATCTGCACAGAGACACCATAACCACTCAAAAGCTTACAGCATGACGGAATCAAGGTTGGAGGAGACCTTTTAAGATCATCCAGTCCAACCATCCACCCAGCACTGCCAGCGTAGCCCCTAAACCCCTAAACCACATCACCTGCAGCAGATCCACGTGCGTCTTGAACACCTCCAGGGATGGTGACTCCACCACCTCCCTGGCCAACCTATGCCCATACCTGACCACCCTGACAATGAAAAAATTTTTCCAGTATCTGTTTTCAAAGGGCTTAAGATGTTTTAATGTCCAATTACCCTTATGAGGGGGAAAATAAACTAAAAAAAAAATTAAAAAAAAAAATAAAAAAAAAAAAGTGAGTTTTTTCTTCCATTTAAAAGGAATGTCCTGCATATCAGTCTGTGTTCATCTATCATTGATAAACGTCGATGACATCCCCTCGAGCCTTCTCACAGGCTGCACAGTCGCAGCTCCCTCACCCCCTTCTTGTAGCCCAGCCGCTGCGGAGCCTGCGCCGCCGGACCTCTTTGAGAGCCGGACTCGTCAGCACTCGGGAAGCAGAGGACAGCGCAG
>VYXC01009311.1:22260-40071 GCA_013397175.1 Platysteira castanea
CACATCACCTGCAGCAGATCCACGGGCGTCTTGAACACCTCCAGGGATGGTGACTCCACCACCTCCCTGGCCAACCTATGCCCATACCTGACCACCCTGACAATGAAAAAATTTTTCCAGTATCTGTTTTCAAAGGGCTTAAGATGTTTTAATGTCCAATTACCCTTATGAGGGGGAAAATAAACTAAAAAAAAAATTAAAAAAAAAAATAAAAAAAAAAAAGTGAGTTTTTTCTTCCATTTAAAAGGAATGTCCTGCATATCAGTCTGTGTTCATCTATCATTGATAAACGTCGATGACATCCCCTCGAGCCTTCTCACAGGCTGCACAGTCGCAGCTCCCTCNGGCCGCGTCCCGGGCGGCCGCGTCCCGGGCGGCCGCGTCCCGGGCGGCCGCGGCCGCGCCCGCTCTGCAAGGGCACCTTGAAATGGCCCGGCCGCCATTTCGCTCCCCCGGCCCGGCCCCGGCCCTGCCAGGGCGGCCCTGCCGGCATGAAGCTACAGATCCATGTGAAATGTGCCTTTGTGCCAGCAAAACTGGCCTTTCCTCTTTTTTGAGGGAGCCCGCAGGCACGGAGCTTTCCGCCGGGGGTTCGGGAAGTTGTTGTGTTTTAAAAGGATTGTGTTGATGGCAGACTACCTGAAGCCGATTGCTGAAGAAGAGAGAAGAATAGAGGCAGAGGAGAAAAAGAAACGTGAAGAACTGGAGCGGATTGCAAAAGAGATTGCAGAAGGTAGTTCCTCGATTTAGTTTATTCATCCCAGGCTACCATGCAGGTGTTTGGCTGTAGGGCTGCTGTTGCTGCTTTTGGGAGAAATTGAGGCCTGCGGCTATTCCCCGGAGGCAGTGGTGAGGGCCGTGTGAGGAGTAAATAGTGCTGCTGTTTAATGGTGTTTGCGTTTTGAAAAATTCGTCAGAGTAACAGTTAACGTTTTTGCGACAGTCGGGACTTGTTAAATGGCTGAATTTCTGCTGAGAAAACAAACTGCTGAGAGCTGCTGGTTATTTTGTGAGTAATAGCTGAATGCCTATATTAACTGTAGCAGGATGTCCCTTATTCATCTGGATGTACGAACCCTTTTCTCCATGCAGTGTAGAAACCTCAATAATAAGGGGTTTTAAAAATATCTAAACTGTAAGCCATAGGCAACTGCATGTAATTGCAACTTGAGACTTTTAAGTGGTATCACAGTTGTATTGTTAGAGGTCAACTGTTGTTGATTTTTTTGTATCTCTCACATGAAGAGGGCTGGAGGGCATTACTTGCGATTAAGATTGCTGCTTTTGTTCTCGTTCCTTTCCATCTGTGGTATTCTTGCTGCGGCATTGTTTCCCTTGTCCTGAGGATAATTTCTTGTGTCCCCTGTATGGTTCTAACAGAGGATTCCTTCCCTGCTGCTTTACAGAGGAGTGTGCTCTCTGGCTTTGTTTGACCTAGGGTTTTTAGGTAGACCTAAAACTAAGAAGAATTTTAAGAAAATTGATTAATAACTCAGGCTATTCTTGGTGTAGATACACATTCAGTAACTCTTTCCATGGGGAGGAGTGACATTTGCATCGTCCTAAACTAAACTAGTGTTGAACAAAACACTAAAATTAACTACACATAGAGAAAATCAAATATAATTTGTATCACTCACTAGAGATAAAGCTATTCTGCCGTCTTAAATATGTCATCTCCATTGGTCGTGGACTAAATAAATGGATCTTTTAGATGTTCTCTAGTTAACTACATGAAACTATTTGGAGTTAGGGGCTGTGCTGTAATGCTGCCAGGACACTTAGAAAGGAAATTTTCTTTATTATGTCTTCAGAATGTTTAATCTGTGTAGAAGTGGCATGAAAGTGACAGGTCTGTTTTTCCCAACAATGGTTTTGGTGTGTTTTTTCCAGAAAAGCAATTCTTAAGCTCTCATTATGTGCAGTGCAGTTGCTGAAGATTGTTCCTTAAAGATGGACATACCTGTAGTGGTAGCTTTTTGTGAGCTTATTTATTGTGTCAGTTCAGAAAATTGTCTCTTACTAGGGAGTAAACAAAAGTTTGCCTTTACCCTACAGCTATGAATTACTATTCTGTTGAGTAAACAAAAGCAGGAATCATAAATACTAGCTAGAAAGAAATTACAATAAAGATAGTCTTTGATTCCAAGAATGCTTTGCATATTTTAGTTCTGCATGGGAGTGGCTAATAGTCCTAACCATGTTTGTGTTTTCTTCCCTTTTAGCAAGTGAAGATTCCATACTGAAATAAACAACAGATTTCATCTGAATTTCACATATGGAAATAGATGGCTAGGCTCTGCGCTGTCCAGTGGTTTCTGAACTCTGTGTGATATTCTATCAATAAAGTATTTACTACCCTTCAGTTGGTATTTTTTGAGTGAATTGCACAGAGCAGCAGCAGATAATACTTTCAGAATGTGACAGGAAGCATCTGTCACAATGTAGCTGTTGTTGCGACTGATTGTATTGTAGCCAGTTACTACAGCCATTACCCACAGGTAATGGTTGTGATCAGAAAATACATACAATTTGATATATATCGGCAGGTGGGGGAGACTGGCGAGGCATTGACTGCCTGAATCTGTTACTTAAATTGGTTGAGTGGGGAGTTTCACAGAATCAGAATGTTAAGGGTTGGAGGGGACCTTCAGGATCATCTACTCTCTGTGTCCCCCTGCCATGGGCAGAGACACCTCCCACTAGATCATATTGCTCAAGACCTTGTCCAGCCTGGCTTTGGTGCCAGGGTTGGGGCATCCACAACCTCCCTGGGCAAACTGTTTTAGTATTTTACCACCATCTCAGGGAAGATTTTCTTCCCAATATTTAACGTAAATTTCCCTTCTTTCAGTTTGTACCCATTACTCCTTGCCCTATCACTACAATTCCTGACAAAGAGTCCCTCTCCACCTTCCCTGTAGGACCCTGCAGATACTGGGAGGTTGCTATGAGGTCTCCACACAGCCTTTTCTTCTCCAGGATGAGCAGCCCCAACTTCCTCAGTCTGTCTTCACAGGGGATGTGCTCCAGCCCTCTTATCAATGTCGTAGCCTCCTCTGGACTTGCTCCAACAGNATGTCCTTCTTTGCTAGGGGCACCAGAACTGTTCTCAGTACTCCAGGTGGGGTCTCACCAGAGCAGAGCAGAGCAGAGGGACAGAATCCCCTCCCTCCCCTGCTGCCCACACAGCTTTGTATGCAGCCCAGGATCCCATTGCCTTTCTGGGATGTGAGTGCACCTGGCTGGGTCATGCTGAGTTTTTCATCCACCATCACCCCAAGTCCTTTTCCTCAGGGCTGCTGTCAGTCAGTTCTCCACCCAGCCTGTAGGTGTGTCTGGGGTTGCCACAACCCAGGTACAGGACCTTGCACTTGGCCTTGTTAAACTTCATGGAGTTTGCACAGCCCCACCTCTCCAGCCTGCCCAGGTCCCTGTGGTTGGCATCGCTTCCTGCCAGCATGTTGACTGCCCCACACAGCTTGGTGTGAGTGGCAAACTTGCTGAGGGTGCCCTTGATCCCACTGTCCATGTCACTGGCAAAGGTGTTGAATGGTATCAGCCCCATTACTGACCCCTGAGGGACACCACCTGTCACTGGTGTGCATGGACAATGAGCTATTGATCACAATTCTGCCTTTCTGTCATCTTTTTTTCAGCTTTGCTATCACAGTGGATTATTGCTCAATTCTTGCTTGTGGCAGGACAGTCAGATTTGATTCTGGCTTGTCAAGCTGTGCTGTGATCTGAGGAATTGGTGCTGACTCCCTAGTCAGATGTTTTAAACACTACAGATGGACAAATGTTGTTCCTCAAACTAAGTTACAGCCAAAATGTAGTGTGTCTCTTTTATAGGAAATGACCAGCTCTGTGTCCTGATTATGTAGGAGAAGTCTGCCACACTTTCCACACTGTCCTCAAAAACTGGCTTCAGGCAAGAAAGCTATCCTTGTAATACCTCTTAGATGGGGAAGAATTCCTATGTGGGGTGCGAGAGGTACCTTGTATCTCTTTACAGCCGTCCCACAGGGACCAAATTAGTTCTCTGCTACCCCATTCCAGCCAGACAATAGATAATTATCAGGTTCAAGTCAAAAAAGGCCAAGAAAAGGAAGGAAGCAATGAAAAAATGTCTTTCCTCTCAAAGGATATGAGAGGGAAGACCCCTCATGTTTGTTCCATATTCTAGAAAACACTGCATCCACCTTTTCTTCTGCTGTAACCACATTTGTGTGACTCCTGAGCACTCTGCTGCCTCTTGAGAGGGAGTTGAATGGTTTTCTACTGAATCTACTGAATGTTTTTTCTAATCCTATAGTTTTGTAGAAGGAGTAGAGAAAGAGGTATGGAGAAAAAAGATCTTCCTCTTGCAAGTTTCATGATAGATGATACAAGCCACACTCAGCCCAGACAACAATAAAACCTTGGATCTAGTACTCTCTGGGCTTTCGTGGAGATTTCCTTATACAGGATCTGGAGATGAAAGCCCCTTTACTGAGCACTAAGACATGCAACCCATCTGCCTGAAGGGTGGAGCTGGGATCCATACCCACCCTGTAGTGTTCAATGCCATCTCTTTGTTTGAAGAACGATTGAAGGTTGAGTTGCTCCTGTCCTGCCTGCCTGGGAGGAGAGGAGCACTTCCCAGCCCTAAGTCAGACTGTGGCCAGCTGAGGAAAGACGGTAACAATTTTGCTCAAATTTGCAAGAGGTGGCTGAGGACCACCATTCTCCCTGGAAGGTTTTCCCTCCCTCTCTGCTAGAACTGCCCTCCTCACAGCTCTGCCAGCAGCAGAGGCCTTGTACATGCTCCCACGTGTCTGACTGTGCCAGGTCAGGCATCACAACCCAGCAGCTGTCTAGACGCCAGCAGAAGGAATGGCTGAAGGACATACACATGCCCTCTTTCAGTAGCAAAGAGGTCCTGTCTTGTGTCAGCTTGTCCTACCCCTCCCATCAGGGACAGCAGATGATGGCCAAGATGCAGGATTAAAAGTGCCTTGACAATTTCTGACTCAAGCAAGCCTCTTCTCCTGGGTGGAAGGAAGATTTACACTCCACCCTGTGCATCTCTCTGAGAAACCTCTCCTGCCAGTCTCACAGGGATATTAATTTTCCTACCCCCCAACAACCACCTTCACAACCAAGAATGGAGGTCTGTATGCATTACCTGCTTCAGTGAGGTATTTACAAAGCAGGCCCCCTCTTGCCTCCCACCAGACTTGAGAGCTGCATCAAGCCAGAGGTGAAAACACTTAACTGGAGTGTAGGCAAATATGCCATAAGCAGATTTAAACTATCTACAGCACCCAATAGACTTTTCTCGGAACTGTGTTGCAATGACATGCATCTTTTTTCAGGCCTGGTGTTAGGACTTGCCTTTGAGGCAGGCTAACTGAGGTTCTTGTTAATAGATCCCTTGGATGGATTGGAGTGAAACAACGCTGAATGACTGGTACGTATACATGAGGCAGGTTTATTTTAAAACAATTTGGTTGCAGTGGAAGGGAGGTATGTTGCTGTTTTGGTTCTTTATTATTAAAAAAAAAAAGCAAAAATATCCTAAGGAAAATACATAAGGAAAAGAGAGAAGCAGAAGGAAAGGACAAGAGTAGATAGTGGAGAGGAAAGATCCAGTGACAAGACTTGATCATTTCAATTTTGGTGCCATGGTCATCACTCTGATGGTTGCAGTCTTGGTCCATTGTGGGTGGACGCCCACACAATAAAGAGTTTGATGAGTTATTGTACGTTCAAGCCAAAATGGGAACAGCCTATTACTGCCCCTGGAGAGGGGTTTTGCAAACTGATGCAACATTGTGGAAATGAGTCAGGGTGGCTCTTCACGGGTCTTTGATGGCTTATGCTGCCTTCTAATGGCACAACTGCTATTTGGCCCTGCTTCTTGCGACTGCATAGTTTTGCCAGTTGTGCCTTATCAGAAAAGAGGAATACCCTCAGGCCTATGTGTGAACACCCCCCTATTTCCACTGGAGGGGGAGTGTTAAATTGTTAGATGCAGTTGTACCTCACCAGAAGGAAGGAGGTTGGCATGATAAAAAGCATTACCCTACCTCTGCAGGATCTGCTTCTTATCTGCCTTTTTCACTGTCTGAGGTGAAAACACTTTGTTTAAGACATTAATCCCAGGTTATCATGAAAACTGTCTTAATCTGCCCACCCAAAGCAAAGTTCGGTCCATCACACCAAGGAAAACAGTGGACAAATGTTTCTTGGCCCTTTCTTTCTCCATATCTAATATATCCAGGCGGTCAGCTCCCAGGTGCAAAGGGAGATCACTGCAGGAGGAACTATGCCAAATTTCACCTGCATCTAACTGGCCAATACCTCTAATGAGAAACACCTACTGCTCCCATGGAAAGGGTCCACCCTTGAGAAACAGCCTCCTGCACTGGCACTCCACTCTGAGTGTCCATGGACACCCCTCTGCATGCATGCATTTATGGTCCCCTTTGGAAATACCTGGCAGCATGCCCACCCTGAGGCTATGAGGACAAGCTGTGCTCCCAAGTTCATGTGTTCAGCTCACAGGGTGTGCTGGGCAGGCACCTCATGCTCCTTGTGTGAACAGCCCTGCTGGAGCAGCCTGCAGTGCTCTGAGTGCTTCACACTGGGCACAGGGAGCAGGAAGGTTAGGCTCCAGGTTTTATGTCCCAGAAAACACTTGAGAACATGAGGAGCTTTCCTCAGCACTTAAGTGTACAGTGTCTTGTGGTGATCTTCAAAAGCCCATTGCTTACCGCTTCACCCTACAATAACCTTGTGGCATTTTTTCCACTTAAAAAAAAAAAAAGAACAAAACTTATTTGACTTCTTCTGCTTTATGATAAAAGCTTCCCACATGGTCCTCTGCTCTTGCGAGATCCCACCTGGAGTATTGTGAGCAGTTCCAATGCCCCCAACATAATAAGGACATGGAACTGTTGGAGCAAGTCCAGAGGAGGCCACTGCCTTGATAAAAGGACAGGAGCACCTGCCCTAGACAGGCTGAAAGAGCTGGGGCTGTTCAGCCTGGAGAAGAGAAGGCTGCTGGAGACTCCTAGCAACCTCCCAGTATCTGCAGGGTCCTATAGGGAAGATGGAGAGGGACTCTTCATCAGGAACTGTAGTGATGGGGCAAGGAGTAATGGGTACAAACTGAAAGAAAGGACATTTACATTAAACATTGGGAAGAAATTCTTCCCTACGAGGGTGGTGAGACACTGGAATGGGTTGCCCAGGGAGTTGTGGTTGCCCCAACCCTGGCAATGTTCCTGGCCAGGTTGGATAAGGCCTTGAGCAGCCTGATGTAGTGAGAGGCATCCCTGCCCATGGCAGTGAGGTTGGAACTAGATAATCCTGAAGGTCTCTTCCAACCCTTAATACGCTGAGATTGTTAATGAAGCTGAGACATACAGAGTGGTGTGGCATGTTAACTTTCATGCAAGTGGACAAGTTCCTGTATTTTCCTGAAAGACAAATTGCCTCTCCCAGAATTGCTGCATAGTGATTGAAGAATACATCTTGCTTGCTAAACCAAGAGACATAAATGATCACCAGGTACCACCATAGCTCTAGTTTTCCTTTTACTTGCAGTATTTTTGTAATGCAATACAATATACTGAAGGGTAAAGCCATGAAGGTAGCAGGAGTAATAGAAGAAGAAGAAAAAGAAGAAAATCCCCAGAAAAACAGATCTCCAAACACTTTTAAAAAAGAAAGGGGGGGGAGGGGAAGCAGGAGCAGGGAAGGGTATCTCTACTACTACAAGAGTGTAATTGAATTTTCTAATTATATTTGCATAAAAAAACATGAAAAGTAACTTTCATCTGAAATAAAAGAGTCACAAGTCTGGATGATAATCTAAAAAACAGACATCTCAGAATAGGAGCAGGAAAGGAAGAACATTTGGTTCTGATCAATTGTGTTAAATAACTGGTATTATGAGGCAATACGGAACAAATTTATGAGATGCCATGATTCAGGTTTCTTGGTTAATTGTATGAGGATCTGAAATGGGTGATGATAACACTGTTTTCTTAAAATGACATATGAAAGAACAAAGCTTCAATTAGCACGCAGTGTGGATCCTGCTCCTGAAGAAGGCAGCTACTGTGTGTTGCATGAATGGCTCCATGCTTTGGGAGAGCAACCCATCCAGATTCTTGAAGTGAATGCAGAACTATTATCTGTCTGATTTCTTCTTGGATTTATATGGAATAGTAACATTTTAGAGCAGTTCAAAGGTTTACTATGGTCAGTTTTCATGCTTTATCTTTACCCTCAGATTTCTTTCTGATATCCTGACAGATATAGACTTAGATATGATAAATTTATCTTTTCTTCAGTTTTCCTACTCCAAAGGCTATGGAAGGCTATGAAGGTGGCATTCATTGTCAGTCTCATGGGGTTGTATGGAGCAGGACTATCCCCATCAGCTTTGGGGTAAGAAGTGTTTCTGTGCAGGAAAAATGCTCTTCCATAATCTTGCAACCTGACTTATTGGGCCAAATGTCATTCTGACTTGCCACATGCCATCTGACAGCAGGTGTATTAAATGAAGGACAGGAGATGGGACAGAAATGGGTCTTTACCATCAGGAAGAGATGCAATTAAGGCAAACAAGATCTAGCCCTTCCCTGGTTGGTCACAAGCCTAATAAATTATCAGAGAAGTCCAATCAGGAATGTATTTGTATGCCATGTGGGGTTTTTTTGGTTGGTTGGTTGGTTGGGGTTTTTTTTGGTTTTTTTTTGTTTGTTTGTTTGTTTGTTTTTTAAAGTGTGGGCATTCTCATTTTGGGTGGCATATGTTGCAGTTATAATGGGTCTAAAGTATGCTACAGGTTCTGGAAGCTGGAGCTATTCCTCCATTACAGGTTATTTCACCTGCCATGAAAAAAGAAATACAGAATTAGAGGCACAGTCATAAATATCCTTCTCAGTCTTTGCAGGAGTTTTTTAGAACTTTTATGTTATTCGGTGATTGTTGTAGGTCATACCTATTGCACCCTACCTAGACCTGTCTGCTGTGCAAAGTAATTGTACATGGAAAGAGTATTGGAAAGAGTATTGTGGAGTTAATGGAAATCTTCCTCACTTGAACATCAATTACTTATTCAGGAAATAATTCTTCAGAAATTTTCTAAATCATAGTTAAAACACTTTTGATATTTTAAGTTAACTGCTGTGAATTAAACTGAAACAAAACATCTAGACAGCTCTAATAACTTCTAAACCGTATCATTTGAGCAATGTCCACACCATGGGCTGTTGGAATTTTGGTCCAGTTTGGAACAAAAGAAGAGTTCAGATACAATCTCTGTGGAGTAAAGGCACCCAGATGTGGCAGATATTTGATCAGACATTTGGGAGAGGCCAGGAGAACCTTCTGCTTCTGCCTTTTTGAGAGTCAAACAAATCCTCAGGCTATCAGACAAATCCTCAAGCTATCACCCAAAGCCCACTGCAGCTGATGGATTTCAATACAACACAGGCTGGGCTAACAGAAAAAGACAACCACGTTCAACCAAAATAAATTGTTACTGGATACTGCCAGTACTGCTTGTTTCTAGGTAGTACCTAATCCAGGCTAGAAATGGGATGAACCATTATTTCTTAAGTGTTCTCCTAGGACTGTATTAACTTTTCTTAGCTTCTGCTTCATGACCTGTGGGACAGCAGATCAGCCGCAGCCCATGTGTAAAAAGGGATGTCTCCCTGCTGTTTTCCAGCAAATTATATTCTGCTCTCCCCAGCTGCATGGGAATTCATGCTGAATGTATTCTCACTGGTTTCTCTGATACTAGTGTTTCGGAACTTAAGCTGGTGGCCTTTTTGACAACCTACCATGGTGTCAGGTTTAAAGGCAAGGTGCCTTCATTCTTGCCAGTGGAGCCAAATTTATGAAACTTGTTCTGGACATCTTACTCTGCTGTGTCAGACAAGCTTGCTGTAAATCTGTGAGAATACTCATAAGCATGTTTTTGAGTTAGGAATGAAAAACTAATTACTTTTTCTGACCTCTCTTTGCAGCCATTCTCTCTTCCTCTTCTTGCTTCTCTTCCTCCAGAGCTTTAATTTTTGCATCATACTCATCAGCACGAGTCTTCCACTCATTTCTGTTGTTCAGCAGCCCATCAAGCATGGGCTGAATTTCCTCATGGAAACGGGAAAATTCCTAATCAAAACAATCCTCTCAGTACATTGCAGTACAGAGGGAGTGCTTGTCCATCATACCCCAGGATAGACCCTGACACCTCACATCCAAAACGGATGCTTTGCAGAAAGCATTAAGGGCAGAAAGAGGCACCATGTTGCAACGCCCCAGAAAAGGGCAGATGTTCCCTCATCGACTTGTCCCTCTCTCCAGGAGTGGTGTTGCTGCACCAGGACTCAGTCACCTGGGATTTGAACCCCTGTTGATAAGGATGGGGTGTGTAAGGGTGCTCTTTACTTACCTTATAGACAAATGTGCACACAAAGTCAATGAAACCCACTTGAAGCTTTGGAAGCTCAGCAGCTTTCCTTCGGTCCATCATGGGCTGTGGGAGGACACAAAGTCACCATGACTTATCAGACCACTTAAATGAAAAACACACCTCTATTTTCTCCCCAAAACTGCTTTGTTGTGCCAGCCTGGCAGTTCTGTCATGCTATCCTAAACACTGTCCACCACAGCCCTCTTCCTCAGCTGCACAGGAGTGAAGTGGGCTCATTTCCATTGCCATTTTAGCAGAAATTTGAGACAGCATTTCCAGTATCTGTGGACAGGGAGGAGAACAAGTCTTTCCCTTGTGCCTCTCAGATACCAGAAAAGATTAGTGTTATAAAGTGTTGAAGAGGTTTTAAACTCTCTAAAACATGACTGAACAAGAAATTATATTCTTACAAGATCTTGTTGATTACTATATAATTTGTGATGCCACTGTGGGTAGAGGGGGTACATGAAAGTCTACTTTAAAAAAACCCAAACCACACACCAAGGCCTTTCAATGGTTCATTCAATGTCAAATTTACCTAAATAAAAAAATGTTAGAAATACCCTTCCATTTATCAATAATTCCTTGACTCTATGAAGTCTGTGTTTGTGGTGAAAATCTTCTTTCTTCTGTGACGTATCTATTTGGTTTTTCACTTTTTCTGTAAGGGACCTGCACAAAATCTCCAGGCGGTCAGTCACCCTTTGATGGTTCACAGACACTGAACCCATCTAACTACATGGACAGCTGGACAAGTGGCACTGGGCACAGTCAGAGATGCTCTTCACTGTCTCAGAACACACTTTTCTAATGGATTTTAGCAAGCATGGTGATTTCAGGCAGACACAGAGCACTCAGAGCAGCACTGCTTGTAGTAAGTGTGTAGTTCAGAGCAGCACTGCTTGCTGTCTGAACTGAATTGCCTGGTTCTTGCACAGTACTTACAATGGGCTGTTGCTGAAGGACGCTTATTTCTAAATCTCCTTGCTCCCAGAACTCAGCTGCTACCAGCAGAGCTACCTACATTGACAAGGAGAGAAAAAGAAAAATTAGCACCAACTTCAGCCTCATAACTTGATGTACTTCACGTCTCCATTCTGAAGCAAATCTCACTTCTAATCCTTCTGTTTCTTCTAGTCCAACCATAGCCCCACTCTTTCTCCTGGGAAGGGCAGCTGTGGCAATAGGGTTGCACCTGTCTGGTGACAGCTCAACAGTTCTACTACACTGGATCTTATTAGTCCACTCCTCATCTATCAAGAAACATTTCCAATGTATTCCCCTCTAGGATTTGCTTACTGGTCACCTTGTGGGTGTATATTTTTTGTTGTTGTTGTTGTCTTTTCTTCATGCTGAAGAGGAAGGTAGGTTTTATTTCTTTCACTTTCCTTTAAATTTTAGTGTTAGTTGTTAAGTGTGTTATTTAGCAATTTTTCAAGTACAGTTCAGAAATGAACTCCTAAAGGAGATCAAACAACTGAGCAAACTGCAAGTAGGTATTGCTGTAATAAAGACAATGCGTATATTATATCTAAAAAATCTCATTGTGACCCAAAAATCTATATAACTGGGACGTTTGTTTTGTTTTTTGTTTTGTTGCGGGTTTTTTTGTAAACAAGAATTTTGTGCAGAACTCACAACCACAATCTGAAAGACTGGTTAATCCATCAAAACCATAGCTATTCCTTTTGGTAATTTTGGTGGAAGACTTTGATTTAGCTTCTAGGCAGCTTAGAAATTGCATTACTTTGAAGTATAAGCTACAGAAATCTAAAAGGATGTCAAGCACCTGACCTTATTCTGGACTTCCCATGGCTTTGTAATAGCTGACAAGTCACAGGCAGTCATCATCATGGCCCTAAAAACAGGAAAGAAATAATTTATTCCCTGTTTTTTCAGGCTCAGCACCCTCACAACCCAGTGCTCTATCAGGTATCCCCTGGCCCCTGGTGAATTGGTAGGTAGAGATGGATGTGTTGCTGCAACAGCCTTGGTTCTGACTGGAGCAGTCATCAAAGGCTGCTCTCTTGATTAAAATGGGATTATGATGAGGAACTACTTGCTTCTGGCACTAAGAAATTTGCTGCTTTAGTCTTTGCTGGGCTGAACTCCACAACTTTGGAGTAACACCTTTGGCTCCCTCATGGGTGCATAGCAGTGCAGTCTGCGGTGAGGTTGTGAGAGCACTTCATCACCAGTGTAGGGCATCCTGCAAAGTGTCTGTCTGGTCACAACAGCAGCATTGTGCAACTCAGATTTGTTGCCACCGGGAAGAACAGCTGATGAATTGGATGTCCCTGTTTGTGGCACACAGGGAGACCTGGTAGGAGTGTGTAACCAGAAGGGATCCTGCATCTCCTTAGGAGTATGTGACCAAAATGACACTTACTTGGATGAAGAACCACTTTAAGCTTTTTTTTCCCCTGCGTTTTTTTCCCCTGCTTCTCCAGAAGATCACATCTGAGTGGCTACTAATGTCTCACTTGCTGACTTTGCACTAAGTGCAGCACAAAGTGTGTGGTGGAGCTCTCATCAGCTGTCCACATCACTAACCTTTCCCCAGAGCCAGCTACTCACATGACAACCTCTTTCTTTGTTGTCTCCAGAGACAGATACTCAGTCCAGGCAGTCATACTGTCATAAGTCTTGGACTCATCAACGATCTTTTGAAACATTGTTCTCTTTCTTTCAGGGGCGGGGGGNGGGGGGAAGGTAAAAAAAAGGGAAAAAAAGAAAAATCTATTAATCAAGGAAACAAATATGTTTAAAACAAGTGCCTGATCCTGGTATTGGTAACCCTTCCAGAAGGGTTTCCAGTAGTTGCTGTTCTGGATCTTACATCCTCAAGGAAGACCCCAACAAAACCAAGAACCACCATCTGCTCTCTTAACTATTGTAAATGCCTTAAAAATAGGTATAGTGGCGAGACATGAGAGGTCCTTGAAAGTAGGACCTAATGTAAGTTATGTCAGCTGTTTCCACTTTTGTTGGCAGTACAAGAAGTCTTTTACCTGAAATGTTATGCAAACCACAGGAACCTAGAGCTAGCTGGAGTATTTTTAAAGTTACCTGCCTTTATATACTCATTCAGGCATTATTAGCCTTATTTATATAATCTAAATATATATAGGGAATTCTGAAGAATGTTGTATACACAATACACCCTTCTGTGGAGTGGCGTAAGATCTGGGGAAACCTGATGTTTCAATATTAGCAGAGAAAACAGTTAGGACATATCACGAAGTGACTTGTGCATGTGTTGTCTCATCAATAATCCTGTATCTTAGCTCAACCAAGCCTTTGCTTGCAGTTCACTTTGCCCAAGGAGGAGTTTGTTCCCAGCTGGTGAGGAAGTGGTGGTATATAGATAGATGGTGCCATACAGATATTGCATCTCCACAGTAAGAGTTCTGGGTATTCCAACCTCCCTCAGATTTCTCTTTTTTGGATTGCTTAAATTTTGTGTCATTATACTGCAGTGCAAAACACAGAAGCAATCTCTGGTCTTGACACAGTATTTTGAAAGCACGTTTTAAAAGCTCCTTGCTAATTTCGAAGTTTCATGTCATTGAGTTTCAGCCTTATGTCCCAGAAAGTTAGCACATGCTGCTCTAAAATTTTGGCTTTTTTGGCCCTTGGGTGTGAAATAGACTATGAGCTGGACATTCACCTGCAATGAACTACTTGTCATTTGTGTCATGCTGCTCTCACTGAGAAGTCAGTATAGTTCTGGCCAGGCCATTTGCCTTTTAGGGGTATTTTCAGAGCTGAAATGTTAGGTAAAAAAAAGAACAACAAACCAAAACAATCCTGACATTTCTTCCCACAAGGGATCATATAGCCCTGCCTTGTTGGAAATAGAGGGTTAAAAACTCATGTATATGATTTAACTGAGTAGAAGTTCAAAATTCTTTGGAATGATTTGAGTTCTCCCACCAGCCCTGAGGTCAGTATCAAGGGCAGTCTCCCAGAGCCAGTGTCAGTGAAGAGAACTGCTGCATGGGTGGGTGGCTTTCAGAGCAAAGCATCACATTTAGGCTTTGTAAAGGGCCAGCTGCTTTCAGCCTTTCACACACAGTGTACATGACAGACTTACTTGAAGTAGAGTGCCAGGTCTGTTGCTATAATGGCAATTTCCATCAGGTGAATCACATGCTCATGCTGTCTGCGGTTGAGGTTCTGACATATATTCAGTGACTGAAAAGCAGAGGAAAGGGTGTTGCAAAATCCAACCTCTGTGTTGTTACAAGTTCCCGGCCACCTCCCTTTCCCAAATATATTCACTCTTTCTCTTTCAGTAGTTCAGCTGGCTGCCCTCAGGTGCAAGGGGTATGAGCCCATTCATGGTATGTGGTGCCATTTCCCTTTTAGTTCACTGAACAGGAGGAGGTTGTTACGCAGTGTTTGCACGAATCCCATCCCCTGACTACAGTGAAAATTTGCCTGAGATTAAAAACCAGCTGTGGGAATGTGTCAGCCTTGGCCCTGTCAGAGGGGCTACAGGAGAATAGCCCTGTATTTCACATATTCCTGTGGGCATAACAATGTAGCTTCTGAAGAAACCAAGTCGTGCATTTAGGAAGCCTTTCGTCCTGGCTGAGCATAGAGTCCTTAGGAAATGAGGCAGCTGCAGCTTCTTGCCATCCGAGCCAGAGAAAGGTCTTGTGCTGACAGCTCTGTTGTTAAGGAAAAACTTCCCTAAAAGTAAATTATTCATGCCCTTATACTACTGTTCATTACCAACCTCTTCAGAGAGCAAGAATTTTCCGAATTCCAAGTGATGTCTCTCTAAAATTGAGGATCCATGAAGTTTAGCTAAAGGATTTTGAGATCTGGTTGCATAAAGGAAAAATTGAAGATGTTAGTGCAGTACTTAAAAATGAAAAGAAGTGTCTCATTTTGTATTTAATTTCTGTCACACACATAAGTTCAATTCTTTTCAAAAGGCTTATGAGTAGAAATTTTTAATAGGTAATGACTTCAGTCTAATAAAAGGCTTACGTGACATTGCTTATAACACTTTGGATACCGTGTTTAAACAGTCTTCCAAAGTCACATTTCACTCCAACTATTGTTTATGACTGCAGGGTTTTTACTCGTCTTAGTAAGTTTGTTTAATTCCTGAATAATTAATTACATGTTGATATCTGGTAATAGGAACAGAAAAACCTGCAATCCTTGGACACCTTCCTGGCTGAAAAGCAAGGCCCTCTTGTATCCAAAACACAAGCCAACATCACTTAACATTTTCCCAAAGCTTCAGGAAACATAAGACAATACAGCCAACAAGCATTGCAGAAGAGCTGTGATCTGACTTCTTAAAGTGAGCAACAGTCCTGACTAGGCAACGAAATTATGCAGTTATTTATCTGTAGCTAATGACTACCTACTGAGAGCAGCATTCTCATAGGTGCTTTGTTTCTGTAGGTGGTGAGGGCAATGCCATGCATGGTGCTTTCTCCATAGATACAGCAAAAACTCGTCATTTTATGTCCAGGATGCTTCTGTTGGCATCCTAAGTCTCCTGTAATGCTCAGGATACTGAGCGCCTGCTCTGCTTGTGTTCCACACTGTAATGGTAGTGTAGAGTTTTGCTTTAACTGAAGGAGGCTTGCTAGGAGGTAAAGAAAGCCCCAGAGAGCACCACGAATTTTCCCCACTGGCCAAAGCATGAGTCCAAACACTGCAGCAAGCTGAACAGCAAGGTAACTTGTAAAAGAACGCTGTCCCTCTTGTGTATTAAACAGAGCTGTACTGGAGTTTGATGTGATCATAGCTTGATTCCACGCCAAGCAGGAGCAACAGAAAATGGTTTGAAGTGGCAAGAAAATGCTTACTTCATTTGGTAGAGGTTGTTGGTTCCCCTGTGGTCAATATCATGGCACAGGGCAGCAGTTACCATTGCAAGGGCTTCAAGGTCTGTGTAGTAACGCTTCAGTTTGCCAGTCTGAAGGGAGAGAATTTGAATGCCGTATGTAAGCATCTCTAACAGGAAAAGGTACAGAGCAGTGACTGCTCTGTGCTGAGGATGTCGTGGGACAGTCCAGGAGAACTGAAAATATTTGTGAACTGAAATGCAATACACGGTAGACTTAGGTTAAAATGGGTAATCAGCTGGAAATCAAATATTTCAGACCCAGGCAGGTACATCTTTAGTGTTTATCTGCTTGATGCACACCTGCAGGGTTGGCTACCCACTGTTACAGAAGCCTTGTGCCCTAGGATTCACCCAGGCTGTTGTAAACGCCCCTCCCAGTCACTGGACACAAAATAGTTTGTGAAAAGGCTCTGCATCTTTCTGGGCCATGTGGTTGTCAGGCTAAATCACCCAAAGGGTTGTCCAGGGGTGGTAGGCATAAGTCTGCTAGCAGATGTGTGGGCAGATGTGTGACGGATGTGTGGAACCATCTTCATTGGTTCCTGGCTGATCAGCCCCTGGTGTGGAGCAGCAGTTTGACACATGCTTTTGTTGCTGAGGTATCTGTTGCCCTGAGGACCTGCAAGAAATGGCACTTGCCATGTTCACACTAGCAATAGACTTACACCTGTGTCTGTCCTGGGTGGAAATGGAAAACATGAGGTTGTGTCCATCCCAGCCAGGTGACTTCAGTCTGGCTCTTACTGTCAGAATCTATTGGAAGAATGGAAGTCCTGTAGTCTCTCTCTTCTACTCTGCAGAAGGATTTAACCTGGAATCTATTCAACACCATACACATCTCTATCTCTGAGAATTAAAGCTCTCCATTCATTGGCCAATATTGACCAAAGATTTTTTCACATGTAATGCAGTGACTGTCACTTCAGGCAAATGGAGACCCTGTTTAGCAGGACCTGTGTTAGGAGTGACAAAACTTTTTTCTACGCCAGGGTTCAAAGGGAGCCCTGCGTATTTCCCCGGTGCAACAGAAGACCTGCTGTAAGTAAAGCTCTGCCACAGAATCAACGGGGGTGGTGTCACTTTACCATCAGGAGCGTGAACATGGTCTGTGCAACATTGAAGCCATGGCGCCAGTTGTGGTAAGTTATCTTCCGGTAGCCTTTGCTGACGGAGTACACAAACCTTACCAGAACCTGCCGGGGGAGAAGAGGATGTTAGTGTGGGTGGTGATGCTGCTGCCTGTTCATCTTGCCATAAGGGTCATGTACAGAAATCATGGATGAGGTGCAAACTAGGTCTATAGAGGTGGGTTCAGAAAGGGATCAGAAGCTGTAATATCATCAGGCTACCCTGATATTGGTGTTAGAATAAAGCCTAGTAGAGAGCAAAAAGGGACACTAAAAATTAGCTGTTTTCTAATCTCTCTCTCTCTCCCCTCTCTCTCTCTTTTTTT
>VYXC01009311.1:40087-58722 GCA_013397175.1 Platysteira castanea
TTTTTTTGAGAAGGAAAAATAAATCTCAGAGATGTCTGTGTGGTAAACAAGAATCAGCTCTGCCTAGAGAAACAGCAATTTCATCTTACTGTTTGTGAGTTTATTGAATTTTTGTGTTTCTCTAGGTTCTCACTCATAAGATTTTTCTGTTTGTCTTGTGATTTATTAATACTGATATCTCTCTTCAAGACATATGGATCCATAGATGTAGGGATGAATGACATTTATATCACTTAAAGAATTACAATATAGGGCATTAAACAGAAAACTGTTATTTTCCTTCTGCAGTCTACTTCTCTGTGTGTACTACCTCTTATAGCTGTGCAGGTTTTCTCATTAAAGAGCAAATTAGGTATGAATGAGTATTCATTTCCTAAAATATCAGCTATGAAAATTACTGCTTTTCACACCTGTTCCAGAGGTTAGTTGTTCCGGAGTAGATATTTTGAATATTTTTGACACTAACATTCTACATGTAAGAAGCACAGAGTTAATTCTCATTCACTTCCCTCCTAGTTGCCACCCTGCCTTTCCAGGGTGTAAACTCCTCCTGCAGCTACTTCCAGATCCCACTAGATGGGAATCGACTTCACATGATGTGCAGAGAAAGCCCGTGGGGAGCAGCAGAGCTGCTGAAACGCCAGTTTCACAGTTCCTGTAGAGTTTTGAACTGCAAAATCCTGAGTTCGCAAGTCAGGGCTTATGACCCCCTTGTTCCCGAAGGGCCACACCATTCCTGCCGACAAATTGGTGCCAACTGCGCCCAGTGAAGGCACATCCGTGTTTGGATGGGGATGGAAACCAAAGAGACTTGGCAGAGCGGGTTTCAGCACATCTTGGCTGAAAGCTGCGGGGTACATTAGCGAAGGAAACAGGCACATAGGTAGGCACTCCCCGTGTTGCTGCGGGGATGTGTTTTTATACTGAGTGGCACTGGATACAGAAAGTGCAAGCAACCTTTTTCAGGGGCCACCACCCTTCCAGATAGACTTCATAGCAAACCCACATCTGTGGCAGGCAGTGAGGAGCAGAAGAGAGCAGAAGAGGCCAGCTTTACGCGCCAATCTCATGAGAGACCGTTCCTGCCCTCAGCAGGGTGAGGGGCCTCAGGACACTGACCCCCCTCCTTGCAAGCCCCCATGAACCCAGTCCTGTGGCTGCTCTGTGAGCTATGCTGGGCACACATGGAAACCTCAGTCCCAGCACCAGCATGGGCCAGTCTGCTGTACGTCCAAGACAGGAGATCCTAGCTTTTGCCAGCTCATACCTCCTGCGGGATCTGGAACTTCTTCACCACGCCAAGCTCGTAGTACATCTGAATGCCACACTTCACCAGCTCTAGCTCGGTGCAGTCAAAATCAGAGAACCTGAACTCATAGATTTCAAACTTAGTGGGCCCCGGGAGTTCTTCTTTCTGTAAGAGAGGTGGGCTGGTTTATTGCTGTGCTACTTATGTCATTCCTAAGCTTTACTAAATAAAAACGTATCAGTTGGATGCTGCTTTTCTTTTAGAATGTAACACATAAATAGACTGAAATGAAGCTTTTCATGATAACCCCATTAGTGGAGGAAGAGGGAGGGCAGTTTTGGTCAAGTGCAGGAAATATTGTTTGTTTCCTGTTAAGCACTTGATTTGATATAGTTTGAAGACTCAGAATGGGGGCAGACTTACAGCCCTCCTTAATTACTCTGAAGAACAACACGTGTGACAAGCCAAGGTGGCTGATATGTTCCCAGACAGACTTTCAACCCCTTGAGATAAAATGGCAGAGAGCAGGGACTCACCGAGAGCTGTGGAAGGCACTTGCTGAGACATAATAATGATATTTTCAAACTCACGGAGCAGAGGAGAGCAGGGTGTGCTTTGCCTTCACCCTTCACCAGGGATCAGCATGCCAGCACTGGGAGCTCTTCCCTACATCTATGTAGGCAGTATTTCCCTGCCAGGGCTGTTCTTTCCAGCAGTGCATTGTTCTTACCAGAATGCTTGCCAGCTCCTCTTCGTCACACTCACTTGGCTCCTTCCCCAGCTTTTCTCGTGTTGGCTGCAAAGAGCATGGGTGTGTTAAGCTGACAACTGAACCCCGCTGGCCTTTGCACTGGGCAGCTTTGGGGTAATCTAGGGCAGCTCTCATATGCAAATTGTGCTTCTTTCCTGGACCTTACTTCAATTTCTTGTCTTTCGACACATTTTTCCTGGTAGTGTTCTCCCTCTCCTTGATTTTGTTTTGTGTTTCCCTCACTTGCAAATGTCCCCCTAGAGCCAGTGTTTCAGCTGGGTCCTCTAACTTCACATCCTCAGCACTAAGGACATCCTGAGGAAAAAATCAGTTTCTGTTCCATCCCTAGAGCCCTGCCCTGAGTGGCACCTATGCAAGCCCACCCCCAAGGCTGGCTTTGCTGAGGAAATTAGAAAGAACATGGTGGCGCTGTGTGCCAAGGTGGAGGGCAGACCACAGAACAAAAAGAAAGACTTGTTCTGCTCCTGTACAGTTACTAGGACCCAGGTGCTGCTGCCACGTCGTGGTGGCTGGAAGCATTTCTGTGAAATGGGAGACCTGTATCTGTGCCATAAGTCATGGGCCAGGCCAGTACTTGGGTGTGTGCTTCACATTGTGAGGCATTACCAGAATTTCCTGGATTTCATCCTTGTCACATTTCACGTGGTAGAGCACCATGTCCTGAGCAATGTCCTTACGGTTCTCCAACTTGTTCATCTTATCATATGTGTCTGTGTTGAGTACAGACCAACCCAGGAACTGTGTCAAGGACTTGGTGAGGGGAAGAGAAGGGAAGAGTGAAATAGCCATAACATCTGTTCCTCAAAGACACAGCATTATGACACTGTATGACACATTTTTAAAGAAACACAAGCTTGACTTTGGCCACAATCCTAGCAATGAACAGCCATGTCTTTGCTCCCAGCTGCAACTTGCTCCTCAGCGAAGCAGGTCCCCAGCTGCTAAACCTGCCCAAGCCTTGAGAGCATCCATGCTGTGGAAGTTGAAGGACCCTCTGTCCAGTTCAGGGTACAGAAGACTATTTCTGTGTTGCTGCAGGTGTCTCCATGCCTGTGGAAAGGTTTCTGCCACAATGATGACAGCATGTCAGGAACCCTCATAGCAAAGGAGAACAAGGTGGTCTCATCACCTCTCGCATGTACTTACTCACACCCTGTGCTTGCTTTCAACTTGTTTGCTGTCCAGTGGCCAATTCAAACTGATTTTTTTCCACAGTCTTTTTGTTTGATAATAAATGTTTAATTCAAGAAATGTCCTGATTGATAACAGATGCCAAAAGCTAAATACTTATATTTCATTGAAAAGAGCATATGAGCATTTCTAAGCAGCAAGGTCTTTAGTCACAGCCATTCAATAGCTGGCCTCCCTTTGTATCCTAGCTACATAGATAAATTCTCTGTAATTTTTTGAGGGACTTGCGCAGCCGGTGAGAGACAGTGGTCAGGTATGTGAACACAGGTGAGAATGGTTGTGTTGGCACACACCAGCTGCTCATCACTAGGTGTATAACCCAAGAAGCTGAAACAAAATCACACGAACACAGATGGGCCTCCCATGCCAAACTCTCCCAGTATTTCAAACAGTTGCTTTAAAAAATTTTCGAGCCGATATGTAACACCTCTCTAAGCAACAAGATACCGACTTAGCTGCAAAACACTAGGGATGCTTTGCAGGTGTACATGGAGCAGTAGTGACCTCTTCAAACATATGCATTTCTTCCAGCAAGAAACTATACCTCCATGAGTGTTTCATCCTGTTCATCAAATGGTTTCCCATCTTTTCTGTTATAAAATGTGACAACGCCAACAATTTCTTCCCTTTTATTCACTATTGGCATAGAGAGAACGTTTTTGATAGTCCATCCTGATTCATCTAGAGGACCTTCCTTGAAGCAACAGCAAGCAGAAAGACATGTACTTAATATGTTTCCTAAATACATGAGCACTCCAGTCTTACATTAAGACTACAAGCAAAAGAAGTATTTATATGCCTAATATCGACTCTACATTACATTTCTAAAAAAAAAAAAAAAGAGTTGAATCCTTGATAGAACTGGAAGTTTTCATGATACCTGAAAGTTAAACATCTCATCTGCAGCAGCGTTCATAATGTTGCAAATCTAGGGGATCACACAAGAGAAAAAGTGTTACATTGAGAAGTTTAACTGCCAAAACAAAGGACTGAATTGCTGAGAAAGCAGCATGAGTATTATTCACCTCAGAAAGACTTGATGAATCCTATGTTAAGTACTTACAAATCCACTTTCAGCCACATAGGTTGGCAGTCCAGTAACCAGTGCCCAGTGATCCGGGGTAGGATTTCTAATGAAAGAAAAATGTATGAGGGAAATCAAAGATATATATTTACTGAAGAAAGATCATGGAGCTGAAGTGTGTTCAGCTGGTTGCACAATCCAGGTTTAGACCTGGAACCCCCAGACCATAAACAGTCTTGTTACTTTCAAAGGATCCATGCGCACAAGCAAAAATTTTCCACGTAAGTAAATACTTTCCCTTCAAAGATTCAGGACAAAGTAACTGATAAAATATCAGTTTACAGAGACTTAATAAAAAGTCATTCCTGATAGTGAGGGCCATGTTTCAGACCTTCAACACCAAGAAAGATAAAAGGAGATTCCTGGCTAAGGATGTCTGCCAGCCTGAACTTCGAACTGCTGTACCCAAGGAATGAGGGCCTATTCTGCAGCACATACACTAATGTAAAGCAGTGTCACCAGGACTGGGAAAACCCCCTCTAATGTCAGATTTGCCTAAGCTGCCCAAGGCTTCTCTGAGAAATTCAGTGGCAAGAAGAGAGGGCAGTTCTCAGAAAGAAGGAGTCCCAGTGAGTCAGGAGGGGAGAAAAGGCCAGAGGTAGCCTTAAGATTGGGTCAGGGATAGAAAGACTGGAGAGAAGCAAGGAAGCCTCAACACAAGGGCACTGACACAGGGAAGGCATGGAGGAGAGTGATGCCTCTGCCTGGCAAGGAGAGTGGAAAGCCACAGGCAATCAAGGCAGCTCACTTGTGCATCTAAGAGTCACTGGTTGCAGTGAATTTTGAAGCCTGACTTCCGAGTCAGGATCCCAGTGCCCTTCAGGAAATCTTTACCCCACAGAAATGTGTGTTGAAGCACCACCTTACATTCTGACTCTCAGTCTTCTGCATTTCTCCACATGGACGTCTTTAAACTATGGGGAACCTTGTTTTTAGCTACACCCTGTGTCAGTACCTAGCATACAGGGACTGGGCACTTACGGGATGACTTTAATGTCTTCTTTTCCATGTAATATATAATCAATGACCTTGTAAAAGACTATTTCCTACAAGTAAAAAAAAAGAGTGGAGTTAAAATGAGTGGTGAGGCAATCCATGTAAACAGGAGAGAGTTGAAGAAATCTTGTTTTCACATACCCTGCCATCTGGGGTTCGAGGTCCTGAGTAGGGGGGTACTTCTCCCAACAGGACTGGCCACAGGTCAAAAAATTCCTAGTTTTAAAATTAAAGAAATATTTTTAGAGTAGAAAAGTGCATTCTGTCTTGAGCCTCAAGGTAACCATTGCTCTACCACCCTGGGTTTGATGTTGTGT
This sequence comes from Platysteira castanea, assembly GCA_013397175.1. NCBI lineage: Eukaryota > Metazoa > Chordata > Aves > Passeriformes > Platysteira > Platysteira castanea. Next base: position 45,697 of record VYXC01009311.1, read on the forward strand.
AAACAAGTCATGAAATAGTAAAACTAATTCAATACTAGGCTGTAGAGTGATACCCAAATATCCAAATCTGGAAGTATCAGGTGCATTTATATGGCTGCATATGATCATATACTGCCTATACACAGAGTGCTGATTCATTATTCATTCACTGAGCACTGAGTACTGGCTGTACTCAGAGCAAACAGCTATGACAATGCTTTTATGTTCTTCATTTCCAGAGTGTGACTATAGGCTGACCTATTGCTTGCCAGATTGAAGAAGTGAAATACTTCTTTTGCTTTTTTTTCCTCTTAGGCTGCATTATAATGTTGATCAAAGTGTCTTTATCTTACACTAATGATCTTTTAACACACCTCTTCACGAGACAGTATGCTACAAGAGCTCTGTCAACAAGATGGTCAGCCTGACCACGGGACAAACAGGGCTCCACTGGCAAGGATGCTGTGTAACCCCCACGCAAAGTTTGCTGAAGGTGCAAACAATCAGACCAAATCAGAGGTAAGTTTGATTCTGTCGTCTTGTTTTCATGAAGCCAGATTTCATCTAAAAACCTGGATATTGTGAGCATGAATGAGTCCTTGAGGAAGGTGGCTGCTTTACTAATGGGGGTTTTCCCAGGTGTCTCACTACACTTTTGATATTCACAGATTTGTGAGGTTTTGTTTGTGCTGCAGGCTTTGACCAGGATTGCCACAGTCAGACACATCTTCCCCTCCTATGTCTTCCCAGCCTCAGACAGTCCCATTCCAGTGATGGAATGGATGAATTCTCACTTTTCACTAACCCATTGTCTTAATCTTTGCACAATAAAAAAAGTGCCAACCAAAGCAGGAATAACAGCTCAAAGTTAGCTCATACTTTCACTGCCTCAGTAAATTTTATCTTCATGCATCCCCCCTCAGTGGATAGCAGTGATCAGAAGGATGCACAGCACACCTGTGAACGCTCACCTTCTGCTTTGTCATGTCCAGGAGACCGACTGAGTACCTGTCACAGTTCAGGTATGCCCTCACTGTGTAAAAGGCCTTGTGGAACTGCCTCTCAATGTCTGTCAGCTCCTCGAAAACCTTATTAGCTGACCACAACAGCACCTGCAGGAGAAAATCAAAATGCAAGCACAACCTTTCTCAGAGAGATGGGCTTCCCAAAAGCTGGGTTACAGTTCCTGAAAAGTGCAGGAAACCTACACTGCTTGTTCACACTGGGAATTACTATGGGGGAAGAGTCAGGTCATCAGTGTTATGCAGAAGTCAGATGTTACCAATACAGCACAAAAAAAAAGTAGTTGTGTCAGGCAAAGAGCTGACCCCACTTGAATTTTTTACCCATTAGTAAAATCTTGCATCCAAACCCAGTTAACACCAAAAGCGCTGCGAATTCCAGAGGCTGATGTCTGAAATACCTGAATTAACACTTTCTTCAATGCCTTTGAGCAGCTGTTTTTTGTGTGTATCAGCCCATGATCCTTTTCCCCATCCTCTGGCCTACAGATGTACCTTTAAGAAAGCTGTTGCTATTAAGCTATTTCATTCGTAAAAGCAGAGGTTACACAGATATTGCTCTGAAATGGTAAGGAAGCCATCTACACTCTTGCTCAGCTTAGCTAATGCATGTGTGTCTGTATCCAAGGTGTATGGCTGGCTTTCTGAGCCCACAAGATATGAGGAGCTGTGCTTCAGAAGCCTGAGAGCTGTAACCTGAAACAGAGTGGACGTGTGCTTTGCACAAGAAATACTGCTGCATATCCACAATCAGAAAAAGTGTGTCTCGCCTCTTCACTGGGCACTAGTAGATGTCTTTTGAGCAACTCTAAGATGCACTGGTTTATGGATTTTCTAATCCATAAACCGGCACAACTCTGCCACTTGTATGAAGTCTCAGTCATTCAATATCAGCATTCCTCAAACAGGGTGTTGTCATACAAACCGTTAGATGAAAATGAGCGGCAGTTTAGCTTTTTGGCACTTTACAGCATGCAATAAGTAATGCTGAAAGCCACAAGACCAGTGAGAGGGACTGAGAGAAACAGCTGAAAAATAAGGAAAGGAATGTTGTACAGAAGTTGGTCAAATGTATTATAAGAGTCTTCTAGTAAGACTCTTACACAGTATCTGAGCACAGGCAGACTGAATTGTCTTCGCACAAGCCATTTTACTGACAGTATCAGCCAGTCTTTGCTGTTGGGAGTTGCAATATCAAAATCCTGGACCGCTTTTGAGAATGTCATTTGCTCAGTCTGTACTTCAGTACTTTAAATTCTAACACAATGAACTGTAATGACTTTCACACAGCCCTGAAGACCTATATTAGTCAGAGGTTTGACAGCTGAGCTATTGGCAGAACTAGAGCAGTGTGTCCTGCATCTCGTTCTTGCTTTCCTCCCTTTCAGCGGGACCTGCTCAGACAGCACTAATATATGAACACAGGACTCCTGGGTTCTGTCCCAGACTAGAAGCATTAGGCCTTCCACTTTTTGGGACCCCATTTTGTCTTCTAGGCCCTTTTTTACCGTGGCTGGTCCTACTGCTAAGCTCTCAACAGGAATAAACCTTTGCTAGTTCTACTTTAGTTAACTATTCATCATTGCTGGTGGCTGTATCACTGGACTATCAGTCATGTTTTGATCATTGAAAAAAATTAGGCAAAGCATAATGAATTAGAAAGTATAAGTGCTGTTCCAAAGCTTCAAAATAAACTTTCATTCTGCATCCATTTTGCTATGACAGGCATTTATTCTCCATGGGAATCCCACAGGAGAATAGAGCATGGCTTCCATGAAGCACAGATGCAATCCCATATCCTCTTCAGTGACAATCAGTGCCTGCTGCACAAAGTGATTGCAAGGATTCACATCCATCCCAGTAAATCTGAAAGTTCTATTGTACCCCAAGTAATGGAAAAGAATGGTGCCTGAATTACTCTAATCAAGAATACCCTAAACCCTTAATATATGTTCTTTCCTACTGATGGAAGCCAATACAACAGGCACATGACAACCATTTTACTGCCTCTAAGAGGAAATTCAATAGCACTTTTTAACGAGCAGATAAAGAAAAAATAGCACATTCCTAAGTGTTTCAGAAAATGTCTTGGTGCTGCTGTCTGAAGTGATGCCATGATCCAAGAGCGTTTCACAGCCTCAAGTCAACAAAACATCTACAGGTCAGTCCTGCTGAAACTGGTGCCACTGCATCAGGTCCTGCAGTTTCACCAGTAGCAGCAGAGAGTAATGAAGGACTCTGGGAAAGGAGCAGAAAGAATCTGAAAGCAGTTGAGGACATCTTTTTCTTTCTGCTCTTCAGGAACAAATCTCTGAAGATCAATTTCACCCTTTAAATCAGAAGAAGATATTAATTTGATTTTGAGATAGCCAATCTGCATTTTCACTCTTACCTGGCCTCTTCGAGTCTCACAGTTGTGAAGATAACTCAAGTGATAAATTTTCAAGTTCAAGGATGCAAAATTCAGATACTTCAGAAAGAGCTGAAAAGGTAAATTGTGAGATTGAACTGAATGCAGTAGTAACCTCATGTGTACAGTATTTCATAACACCGCTTTACAGACATCTAGGTAATTTCCCAGGATAAATGCTTTGCTTTCCACTGCAATGACATGAGGCTTATCCCACTGTATCTTCCCTGAAATATCTGAGATAAGCGTCCTCATTATGAGCCTCTCCTATGACAGTGTGAGTGCTCTTTAGGGAAACACAGCAGTGGAGCTCCACTAGAGCAGACATCATTAGCTGTTCTGTAAAAGAATCTCTGTTACATGACAAAAGTAACAGCTCTTTGATAGGAACTCAGCTACTGACCACTTACTGTTTCATCAGAGCTGGTGAAGTGTGGGCCGTTCAGCTTATTTATAGCCACAATGACAGCAACCAAATCTTTGCCATTCAAGATGGGTGTCGCAAGGATATTCTTTGTAGTGTAGTCAGTGAGCTCATCAACAAATGGGCTGAACTGGGCACACTGTTTAATAGAAAATTTACAAATAAGTGTTTTCCACAAAATGTGTAGTCTTGAAAAAAGTCAAAGCACAGCCCCTTGAAGTAAGCTGCCTAAAAAAAGTTCTGCTTAAAAATTACTGAGGAAAAGAAATGAATTAGCAGAAAGTTGGACAATGTATAAATGATAAAGCTAATATCAAGAGCAGATGCTATAGCTTTTGACTGCAACACGTGCGCTTTTAACTTTCTGTGAAGATCTTGCAAACCATAAGCTTTAACATGTCAAACTCTCTCAGAACAAGGGGCCTCTCCACTGGTCTTTCTCAGATCAATGACATTCTTCATAGTACCTCCTCCATCCTCTCCTCTGACTTCTTGTTAGCACTGCCGAGTGGGTAGAGCGAGGTAGCACTGCACAGCCACAGCGTATAAACCAGTGCAGTCACTGGCAGGTTCACTCACCCTCATTTTTCATGTGCTTTTACTATGAAGCTTATTGTCAGCTTGCAGCTTCTATCCCTAGTTTCTCCTGAAAAGCAGAGAAAGGATAGTACAGGGGAAGCAGATGGCCAGTCACTTCACCTGCACAGAGCCATATTGATACCATCCTCACCTGCCACGGGGGAGTGCAGGGATGGTCTTGCTGACCAAAAATCTTCTCCCTGCTCAGGTGAATAAATTGTCATCTATAAGCTCTTCTATTTGGGTTAGAAAAAACCACAGAGCTCTGATCATATTCAGAAGGTTGCACTAGAAAGAATGATCACTCCCTAATGCATCTTCTCCCCATACCTTCCCCATTGTTGGCCTTTTCTGCCAAATGGGGTAGACCAAGCATTTAGTCTCTGGGTCTTCTTCAAAGGAATTGTTTTGTGGCAATGTCTAAAAGCACTAGAGCTGGAGTGCAGCACTTAGCTCACAGCACTGAAATTCTTCCATGTATTTGGAGAAACACCAGAAATCAAGCAACTTTAAAAAGTTTAAGTCACATTCTGATGCTTCCCCTGACACCAACAATACCCCCAGCAAAAAAAAAAAACACCAAAACAGGTTGCAGAACCAAAACAGTGTCTCATGTGTTCTGTGGAAGACAAGGAAGGTTTTGCTGAGGGGTTGCGGTATGCCTGCATTGAGCAACAAATGAATGAATAAACAGATGGCGTCTTTGTAACTAGCGAACAATAGATGGAGTAATCCCAAATGCCATAATTGGGTCACATGGATTTTAGTTTTATGTCTATGATTAGAACAAGCAGATTTGTCATTCCTGCCATCCAGGTTTACATGATTGAAACAGAAGTATGGGGAGTAAATACTGTTGTGAAAGCATAAACATGAAACATCAAAATCCCTTAGATCCTTCCTGATATTGCAGATTGCAGTTTTTGGTGAAAGACTTTTTTTTTGGTCAAAGTTTGTTTCTTGCTGCTTCTGATGAAGATCACCCATACACAGATTGCTGTTAACACACTCGCTCTGGGGTCTGCTCCCTCGGTTTGATAATAATGCCTCTAAATGCCCTTAGCTAAATCTTCACCACAGCTTTGGTTTTCAAAGGTCTTTCGTGGTAGAAAACCCTCTTTGGACTCACTGTAAAGGATTTCTCTGTCCTTGCCACTTACTTGTAGAATATAAAATTGTATGGAAAACTCGATGTGCATTCAGTGCAGATCTGACTGCCTCACACTCCTCCGCTGGACTAGACATGATTTTTTTTAATTAGACAGGCAAGGTGTAGCAGTGCACTGTTTGCAGGCATTAAGACCTAGTGTAATCAATGTGCTTAGTTTCACCTCACCCCACAAAGGAAATTGGAAGCAACTTTCAGACTTGCTACTTGTGTTCAATACACAGCTACTACACCACAAGAGCTTTGAGCAAGCACTGAGGTGCTCCTCTGCCTCTCCATGCCTGTGAGCCTCTCTTCTACCCAGAAAATGAATAAGTGGCAAACATACCTCACGGACATCCTTGATGTTCATGGTTTTCTTGGTCTGAGCAACATGGCCCACAATGCCTATGTCCAACGGATAGACAATCTCACAGTCTGGGGAGACCAGGCATTCCTCCAGAGTACTTCCCTCTTGGATGTTGAAAAGCCTCGTTGCCAGTTCAGGAGTACCATTTCTCTGCCTATACATGAAAAGACTACAGCGATCAGCATGAATAAGGGACCTGATTCTTCTCAAGGTCTTGAAAACAACTTTCTCCATGTTGATGCTTTCTTGCATGTCTTGGATCAACTCAAAAAGTATTTCACTCTCATTGTTATCCCAGGACTCTGTTTTTAGTTTCTTCTCAAAGTACTGCTTGGCAAAAGCAGGGTTGCCATCAAGAAACTTCTCCACATCGTCTTCACTAATGCTCATTGTGAATGCCTTGGATCTTGTGGGTAAGTCGTAGTCCAAAGATGTGCAAGCAGCACTCTAATTTCTCATGTATCTCTTAAATTTTTGAAATAGAAGATACTGCTTCTGGAATGACCAAGGTTGAGGTATGCCTCCCAGGAGAGCTTGTCATCAGGAAGAGGTATTCCTTTATAATGCTGAAGGTGTGTCTGTGGGAGGACAGATCTTCTCAACCAAAGAGATTAGATGACCTCTACAAGAGCTTTGGGTCAACTTTACTCTTCTTAATCTAGCTGCAAACAAAAACTGAGTGCTCACAATGTCTGAAAACACTCTCCTTTCTCTTCATAAACAGAACACTTACTGAAACAATTCTACTGAGGCAACAGCAACAGGGAAGGAGTGCATCTCCTAACATTGAAATAAGCTCTTTAAAGTCTAATTAAATATATACTGCTTGGGCCTAATCCTTGGCTAACAAGGTGAGCATCTTATTATTTCTGCTCTCCCAGCTCCCAGCAGTAGTAGGAAGTGCATCCTTCACAAGAGAACTCAGAACAAAAATGGTGAGGTAAAGCTGCTCTTTTAGGATTCTCTCCACTACTGCGTGCCTTTATAGCAGCTCCTGTAAAGGCTGTTCTCTAAGGTAAGCAGCAATCCTGAATGCTTTAGTCCAGGGTTTGAACTGAATTTGCAAGGTCTATGGTCTTCGTTTCTTGCTAGTAAGAGCCACAACAGGAGCACATGCCTCTTAGTAGCATGCCTTTAGGAAGGAATCTGGAGAGCTTTGGTTTGGGATTGCTGAATTGAGGTACTCTGAGGAAACATGGGAAGCCCTGTAGACAAAACAAAAAAACAAACACTAAACAAAACCCAAACAAAACCCAAGCAAACCAGGAAGACAGAAATATTTCCCTCATCACTATCGGTGGAGAAAAGGGGAGAATTATGGCTGTGAGGAACAGAAGTTGTTTTGCATCAATGAAGTCACAATGCTGCAAAAGCAGGAGAGGGCCAGTGTGATGCTGGGAGACAAAGTGCTACAGAGGCCATTACTCTTCAGAAGAATTAAACAATGGACAGAAGTTTTCATTACTGGGGAGCAAGGGTGAATCCCATCTACTACATTGCTGGAAAATAAGTAAGGCTCACCCGCGCGAGGAGTAAGGGTCTAAGGGTCCAGGCTGCCTGTGTCTCTGAGTATTGCCACTACTGCCAGGAGTGGTGCAATCCAGCCCAAATGTGAATGTGATTGCCTGGGAGGAAGGTGACTTGTTCTGGTAATTCTCACAGGATATTAAAATAGAATATCTCTCAGGATATTAAAATAGAATTATTGCTCAAGAAGACTTGGGGGAGGTGGTATGTGCCACACACGTGTTCCACAACCGTGTTCTAGCAGAGGATCAAGGACCTGCTCAGATCTGGCATGGTGGGGTCTGCTCCAGGCCTCCAGAATAGGGGTTGCATGAAGCCTTTTTGTGAGCAACAAGCAGGACTGTCCCAAGCACAGGGCTTGGTGGCAACAGGGAATTGTAGTAGGGATGGCAGTGCTTCAGATTGTATGCTGTTCAGCAAGGTTTCACATGTTGCAGCAGTTTCTTGGGTACAACGGGTGGCAGAAAGAGCAAGAAGGAATTTCCTTTGTTTTTTCTCTGGTTTTAACTGGAGGCAATAGCTGAGAAATGAAGGTGGAAGACAGTGTAGGCGAGTAAGACCATGAAACAAAATTTTCAAGCTGGAAAAAATAGGCCATTTTGTAAATTATGTGTACTTGTTAACCTTAAACAAGAGAAAAACAGGAAGAAGGTGTGTAAGTGAAAGTGGTGAAATCATTGAAGATGTGTATAAAAATACCATGAACAAGTAAAAACAGAAAGTCAGAAAACTCAAGATCAAATATGAGGTTAAATTAGGAACATGAAAGACAATGAACATTTTCTGTTTATCATATAAGTAAGAGCAAGTATATAAAGAAAAGTACTGAAGAGATGAAGTTCTTGGAGGATTGTGTAAAGTGACCTCTAACCTCTTAATGACTTTTTCTGACACCTAATGGAGGATATTCTGAGGTTTTGAAAGACTGGGAAAAAGTAAATGTAATGATTCTTTCAGCAAAATAGGAAAAAGAAAGAACTGGAGAATTCTACAACAGACCATTTTTTAAGTTTGGCTTTTAAGAAAATACAGGAACAACAAACCTGTTCATGTACATAAGCAGAGGAGAAAAATAACAGCCAGTGTGATTTTGTCAAGAGCACACTGTACCATAGAGCATAGTTTTCTCTATGGAAGAATCAGAAGCCGGTGGACACAAGGGAAGTATGGCTATCACAGCTCTTCACTGATAAGGAAATAACACAACAGAGGTTTTGTCTCTTACAGTGAGGGCTTAGATGAGATAGAAGATGGCGGCAAAAGTATTTGGAAGATGAAAAGTTTGTTTTAGTAGCTAATCAATGAAATGTAGAATTCCTTGAGCAGGATTCTCTGTGGAGGCTATAACAGATGTAGAACATCTCAGTATTTCCGCTGATAGGTGGAAAAATATTAGGTCAGAAAATAAGCCATGGTCAGGTGTCTGTAAATGCGTTTGAGCACCGTCTTAAAACTAAGTTGCAGACAGGTGTGTTCGGGATTAGAGGACTAGAACTTCCCCAAGGGTGCATGGAAAGTCCTACTCATGTGGAGAAGAGTCACCTGGTGAATTCATGGGGATGAATCACTATCTTGGCTTAACATGGACTGCACGTGTGTCAAGACTTCCAAGCAGAAGGAGGTGTATTTCCATCAGGATGAACCTTCTCTTGCATAACAGATTATGCCAAGTTGTTCTGAACAGATGTCTCACCTGGAACACAGTGGGAAAATGTGACTTTTGAGGAAAAGACTGAGGTTTCTCATGTCTCTTTTTAAGTCATCTCTTTTCTAACAAAACAGTCCCCAGTTGTTTGAAAGGCTACTGCTAAGAAAAAAGGAACAGTCTGTTCTCCATAATCATAAAAGACAATAGATTTTAGACCAGAAGAGAAAAAGCTTCCAAAACAGTGGGAAGAGATTGCTCTCACCCTATCTAAGATACCCCTAGAAACAGAGATGTCATGCTTTTTCCCAGGAAACACTTTTAGTCAGAAGAGATGAGCATGTAATGATATCAGCCAGCTGGAACTGGTATAGACAAACAACTTCTTAGAGTTGGATGGCAACTCATTTTTCTGTGGGTCCAGCCTTCCTGTTCCTGGCCTGTCAGGCCAATTATATGTAAGGAAACCATTGCATGTACACCAATAAAAACTTCATTTTCAGCTGTGTAAACCTCCCAGGTGGGAGTAGTTTTATTTATGATGAACATGAGGAAAGCTGGAGGCAGCATTCTGCCTTCTACTCTAACAGCAGTCTGGGCCCTTCTAGCCTGTGGTAAAATACAGGCCTTGTTTCATCTCACAGTGAAAGGGAGGAAAATGGGTAAAGTAAAACCAATTAAAAGTCTTTCCAGGGGACTAACACATTTTGGATTCTGGTATCCCAAAGGAATGAAGTTTCCTGCCACCAGGTCTTTGAAGAAAGTCTGAAGTGAAGTTTAACTCTGCTTACAGTCCAGCATACTCTGGCCAGGCAGTTTTTAGGATCCATTGTGCCAGGTCAGATTTGTGGAAGGATGCAAAATCTCCCGGGAGCTAACAGCCACTTCTCAGAAATGTTTCAATGTCCAGGAATCATATGAATGACCATATGTCCAGGAATGATATGAAGTGGATAGCACAGGGCAGAGTTATGCAGCCAGAGGATGTACTCTGGATGCTCTATGTCTGAACAGAAGGTTCTTTGGGATTGGTAACATGCTACAAAAAAAGAGGTTTTGTGGATGCACTAAGGAGTATGAAAATTGTTGTATGTGCTTTTCAGTTGTGATTTGGGAGCTGAAAAATTGCAAATGGGTGAACTATTCATATTGAATCAAAACTGGCACTCTTTTGGACCCAAACCTTCCAGATATTCATACTTTGTGTGGTATGAAAGGTTGCGTTCAGTTCAAGATAAATATTTTTCTTTCAAAACGTTTGTAAGAAAAACAGTGTCCAACAGTGATACTCCAGGCTCCAAATAAGAAAGATGTGAGCTCAGTCCCTGCTTCTGCACTCAGGTTTGAAATTTAGCAAGAAAATATCCTCTTAACAAGGGGGAAGAATGAAGGTCCTAACGTACTGATGTTTATAGCTGTAGAAACGGAGAAACTGAGGCAATATTTCCCAAGACAAGACAGTGTAATTGCTGTGCAATTTAAACCATGTAGAGATTGCAGGTGGAAATCTAAATCACATTTGCAAATGGAGCCAGTGGGGCCAGAGCAACCCCTTCGGTGGGCTGATGTACTCAGAATTAAAAGCATGGTGCAAAAAAGCACCATGAGTGTTCCCTAGGCCTTCAGGGATACTCAACTGGCGCCATGACAACCATTGCTGGCACAAAAATGATAACTGAGGTGGATACAGCCTAAGCTTGCAATAGGATAATGTTCTTTGAATGGACTTAGGCAGACAATGGAGGATTTTGGAGGAGGAGGAGGCTGCTATTTTAGGAAACTTGCACTAGACTGTCACACAGCATAACAACATCTGAACACGTGTGGTTGCACAAACTTGTTTCCAATAGCTTTAAACCCAAATTGCAGAATTGGTGTAAGACCTCTGCTTTGTCGGGTGTTGGTAGGTGTCATTTAAACACTGTTCCAACTGGAAACCTCAAATATTTAAGCCGCCCTGAAGGTTTGGCTGGTAGCTGTGAAAACAAGGTGGAGTTTCTGGGAATAAAATTCCTCTCCTCCCAAAAACCCATATGACAGTCTCTCCCTATCATCTGGCTAATGTGGTGCAAAACATACTGCCCAAGAGAAGCAGTAATGTTAGGGCCATTAATGGGACTGTGTCCAAAGCAGTGGGTGCAGACACTACGTGGAAAGCAGAAAGAGGGATGGGAAGTGCTGGGGGTGTTCAGGCTGCTAAGATGCTTCGTGCTCCTCCGTCATGGGAACATTGTTTCTCCCCCTAACCAAAAGGCTGTGGGGAGGGGAGCTGCAAGTGACTAATTTGATTAGACATTATCCTTACAAGGTGCTGTATTGACAGCTGTACTCAAACGTTTCTGACACACTCAGCTGTTGGCATAACGAGATTGCAGCTCATCTGATTTACCATGTAATATTCTCATGCCACCTGCTTGTACACAAGAATAAGCTTTCCTGCCTGCAGCCATGGGAGCCCAGTGAGGGTCAGAGCCATGTCTCTCGCCCCTCCTGGGCCAGGGTCTTCTTCTGTTCCCCAGAGTCTGGCCCCCTCCTTTAGCTGCACGTGGATAGTCACTTGCCACGTGTACAAAACCTTATGGGCGTTGCTCAGCATCCTCCCCCTGTCCTTCACCTCTGTGGCTCTACAGGGACATTTAGGTGCCACCACAGCACGACCTTGCCCCCTGGAATCTCACCCCAGGCTCTGCTGGGCCCCACTCCTGGCCTGTGGTCCCAGCTAGTGCAGCCACCAGTGGGCGGGATAATGCCACAACCTTCCTGTCCATACACGTGGTCGAGCTGGTTGGGGCTGGACCAGGGGCAGAGTGCATCTGGGCTACCCTTTGTTATAAATGAAAGCCAGATTATGTTGCAACAACAACAATTTATTAGAAATTACTGTTATAAATAAAGCCAGATTTCGTGCAAAAACACATTAACAATTTATTAAAAATTACCAACAAAGTTTATGGCAAAAATAATAACAAAGCACCATCACTGAAAAGCCCTCTGTACCGGCCGGCACGGGTGAGTTCTGGCCCTAGCTTAGCATCTGCCACGCTACAGCCTCCCAGAATCACCGTCTGATGTCCATTTTCTGCCAGCTTATATACGGTTTTTTCACCCTGAGAGGACTCTGCAGCTTTGTCTTGTACTTTGATGACATCAGTCCTACGTGCGGATTTCAAGTTGAATGTAGGCAGAATGAAATAATTGCTGAAATCCTGCTTTGCCATGATATCGGAGTTGGGGATCTCGTGTGCGGAGCCTTCTTCTCTCCGGTGTAAAAATAGAAACAAAGGACTTCCCCTCGCTGTTATGGGTGTGACAAAAGGAGAGTCCATGTTGATGTTCTGTTAATCTTTTTGGCTTTGCTGAAGATGATGAGTACTTCACACTGAACAAGATATGCCTTCCATTTGCAGGTTTGGGTGGGCTCCTAGATTCCCAGATTTGATACCCGGAATCACTCCTTGTAGATGCAAATGCCTATTTTCTTCTTTTGTGTCCATCCAGGCAGCCAGGGAACCTCTCAGTTTCGCCATAGGAGGTTAATGGTGTGCTTTAAACTTATTTCTTATATTTCTTACACATTTATTGTTTTTTCTTTTCATAGTGCAATTTTGAGGAATTAACTCTAACATTTTCCTAAACTAACTATATACTACCAATAATACTTAGGGGTTCCTGAGATGGATGAAGACAGATCTAACACACAACATAAAATACTGGCCATTTTAACTTATACTTTAATATTACTAACACTTAGAAACACCTGAGATGACTGAGGTACAATTTCCCAAAAGGGAGAATACTCAGGAGTTATTTAACAGGTCCTAAATTTAAATAGTTTTATACGAACAACTGCAATAATTATTACAATACTATTTTATGCCAAAACACACACATATATCATAACAGGCACTAACATGGGATTCCTA
>VYXC01009311.1:58810-105032 GCA_013397175.1 Platysteira castanea
GAGATTGCGGATACTTAGCGCCGATATAGATAAGGGTGCCCATCTGGAGTCCGGGTGGAAACTCAGATATTCTGATTATGTTGAAATTCTGTCTTTGTATATGCTGGTGTTGGGTTTGAAAAGGATGTTTCCCTTCTGTGTTGCTTGTGAAACTTGGTTTCTTTCCTTGGTTTCGGGAAGGAGGTTTTAAAACTGCAGTGTCTTTTTTGCTTTTTTATATCTTTGGATTTTCCCGGGATTTTAACATTTATAACTTTAACATTTCTTAACAGTAACTACTAACAAAGATACTAACTACTAACAAAAATATAACAGTGTTTTAGGGGTAATTAAAATGCTTAAAATTGAACACACATATGCAAACGAAATTCCATGAGCTCTCTGTGTGAACACAACTTAGGATTCACAGTGGATGAACAGAAAAAGATTAATATTGTACTCAACGCTTGGCAAGCCTTGGTTAGACACCGAGTCGTGTCCCTGTATTCCCTGAGAATTTATTTTATTACGCTCTTATTATATTTTACCCATCTGCACGAATTTTACACCTTGTATTTATATCACCTTCATCAAGGGTAAGAACCTCCTGCAGCTCGGGCAAGAGCCGAGTCCTGCCCCTGGAGCTGGTGGGAGCCCGACAGAGGTGCAGGGTGGCAGCAGTGGGGACGTGTTGTCAGCTGGGGAGTGTGCATGAGCACAGCTGAAGACGTTTGTTTTCGTGCAATCTGTCACACAGAAATACAGCAATCTGACTCAGGCACAGGAGCGCAGCAGCAGACTCTAGGTGTGCAGAAAATGCAGCTGAGCAGTAGCTGGTTATGCTAGAGCTGTATTTCCTTGCTGGCAGGATATTGACAGCTGAGTTGTAGCCAGATCATTAAATTTTTGCAATAACATATAAATCCCTTGCACTTTTGTGTACAGGAGAAGGTGTGCTGCTGGCAGTCCACTTGCAAAGGGTATCACAGGTTTGCATTGCTGGCTCCACCTTGTCATGACAAAGGAACACCAGCCGTCAACTTATTAACTCCTTTGGAGAATTGCCTTAACATTAGCATACAACTTTTTGTATTGCATTGGTGAATTGCAGGAATTAGTCAGAGATTTCCATCTGAATGGTTCTCACAGAAAGGAGGTGAGTTTCTGAAAGCACACAGGTCACTTTGGGGTTTGTCAAGTCTGATTGTTACTTTTTTTGAGAGATATTTATGAGGAAATGTATCTCTGCCATGCCAGAAGACTGTAAATGTACCTGAGCCTGTAAGTCATCACAGGCCAGATGTGTCTTCTTGACTTCCTCCTCCTTGTATATGCTGTAAATAGGCTCAGATACTCTTATTCTTAATTTCATGAAGAGATGGCTCTGATAAAAAATATTACAATACAGCAGCAGTGGCAATTTCTGCCCTAAGTCTGCATGGATGTATTGTTTTTCCATTGACAGATTGTATCCAAAGCTCTTAGCACAAATCACTGAACCTTGAATAAGAAGATTACTTCATTCATGAAATGTTCTGTGAAACTGAAGGACTAAAAAGATCGTTAAACTCTTCTCAAACTAAGCCACGTGCACAAAATACTTCCTTCCCAAGTTTCTCCCCAAAATGTTCTAGGCATGGAACTAAGGACAGCTCAGTGGTGGGACACTACCAAGAAGGACCACTAATGACACAAAATATGTCCTCAGATGTACCCAGAAATATGTTTGCTTTTGGAGTATCACGAAGAAACAAGGAAAAAAAAGAGAAGAGGCTCTAGGGAAAGATTTGCAGATGTTTGCAGAGCAAGAGGAGAGCATCACAGGGATGCAATGAGGGAAGTGATTTGTGGGAAACATGGCCACAAAATTGGGAGGAAAAAAGGCGGAGAGCAGGATTGTTTAGCAGAAAAGGAAGGGAGCAGAGAAAATTACTCTTAACTTCAAGAGTACTGGAAGAGCAAGTAATGAGGAATTAAAAAGGGTTACTGAGTCCATGAAAAGCTGTGGAACCAGAAGGGTGGGAACAAGCATAGACTGTTACAAATAAAGCCAGATTACGTGCAAAAACACAATAACAATTTATTAGAAAATTACCAACAGAGTTTATGGCAATAATAATAATAAAACACCATCACCGAAAGGTCCTCTGTGCCGGCTAGCACGGGTGAGTTCTGGCCCTAGCTTAGCGCCTGCCACGCTACAGCCTCCCAGAAGTCACCGTCCGATGTCCATTTTCTGCCGGCTTATATACGGTTTTTTCACCCTGAGGGGACTCTGCAGCTTTGTCTTGTACTTTGATGACATCAGTCCTACGTGCGGATTCCAAGTTGAATGTAGGCAGAAGGAAATAATTGCTGAAATCCTGCTTTGCCATGATATCGGAGTTGGGGATCTCGTGTGCGGAGCCTTCTTCCCTTCGGTGTAAAAATAGAAACAAAGGACTTCCCCTCGCTGTTATGGGTGTGACAAAAGGAGAGTCCGTGTTGATGTTCTGTTAATTTTCTGGCTTTGCTGAAGATGATGAGTACTTCACACTGATCAAGATATGCTTTCCATTTGCAGGTTTGGGTGGGCTCCTAGATTTCCAGATTTGATTCCCGGAATCAGTCCTTGTAAATGNATAATAAGGCTTCCTTTTAATTAAATACTCTTAACCCATTCAGGCACGAATTTTATGAATTTCATGTATATCAGACATTATGGGTGAGAAGAATTCAAGACAAGAAATCACGAGAAGCTGGGAGTGTCTGTGTAGTCTCAGTGCACATGTCAGAACAGCATAAAGAGGTTTGCAGCACTGGCAGACACAAGGCTGCAGCAAAGAGGAAGCAAGTACTCATATTCCAGGGATCAGCAGCAGGGGTGGCCATAGAGGAGTTTCACTGGTCCTAACAGAGGTGGCCACAGCTCCCCTGCCAGGCCTGCAGGCACAGAACTGCATCAAGTCCTGCAGGAGTTTTGACGGTATTGGGGTACCCTGTGGCCTGCCTCCTCTTCCTTCTCTTCTTGTGGGCAGAGGGATGCTTAGTGTCCAGTTCCTGCAGCAGAGGAGGCTGCAGTGGTGGTATTTTTAATGGGCCTCCCTCTTTGAGGCAACCCTGCAGTCTTCAGTGCTTCCAGCCTGTTGCCCAGTCTGTAGCAGATGAAATCTTGGTCTTCAGGCTGAGTGTTCCAGTTGTAAATTTACAGAGGTGGTAACGCTGTGGAACTTCTGGGCTTGTTCTTAAATAACTAATTTTTCTGTGTTAGTGATGAGAAGCATGCCATGGTGATAAAAACCACAGGAAAGTGAACTTTCCTATCTATGGAAGACTTACACTATCTAAAGTCTCGCAGCTTTAAAGATCAGCTGCTTAAAGCATAAAACAAACACAAAAAAAATCCTCCATGAAAACAAATAATTCGATTATTTTTGACAGCATAGGAAATTCCTCTTTTTTCCCAAGCTACATACTTTCATCAATTTCTCCTGCAGAAGAAGCAGAGATAGAAAGCTGAAGTGCAGTTGTATGTGAAAGCCTTTGCTTATTCTCTAGCTCTGTGACTCACTAATCAGCCTCGTGCTCACAGCTGCCCTCCCTTTGGAGTGCAGAGAGCTCTGACCTAAACCTTCGCTCCTTGCACCTTCTGTTGCACATGGAAACTGTGTCCTCTAACACCTACTAAGGCCAGGTGCCCGGCTAATGGCTTTTGACTGCATGCACAGGCAGATTTCCTTGGCTTTTGTAATTTGTGCTTCTGGTTTTAGCTTTTAAATCCATCATCAGGGCTTGCATGAACATCCTGGCTTATCCATAACTACTCAAGATCTGTGCCAGCAGTATCAGTTTTGTAAAGCACCTTGAGATGCATGCCACGTAAGGAGCTGTATATATCCCATTGGAGTAATCTGGTGCAATAATCTCGAGGCAGAATTTGCTGTCTGAAACACATGGACGTATGGTCTCCTGTTATATCACACTTTGCAACCAGTTAGAGCTTACAGATTCATTCCTGCATCTTTTGTGTCAAGCTGTTTCTGTTCCATGAAGAGAAAAGGAAAGAGAATACTACATGCATGGTTTATACCTTCAGGGATGTTCACATACCTCTGCACCCCCTCGTTTTTTGAAGGCATCCTGGGAATAACACCAGGGATTAAATTAACTCATCTGTTACCTAATTGCAAAATGTGGGAGAGGCTACTGCTGCCTGGAGGAAACAATCTCCTTCCTCCCGTCTTCCCCCAGGAGAAGAATAGGATCAGCCCATACAGATAGGTCAGAGATCTTTTCAAGGGTGAAGATGTTATCTCCAGAGAACTGAGCTCCTTTCCTGTTTGCAGATGCTGCCCTCCTTGTCCAAAACGAAATGGCAGACCCTCCAGCCTTTTTGTGCTGAAAAGGCTGGTCTTTGCCCTCCAGGACCTGGCAGCCTGGCACGAAAATGGCAAATATTGTATCTTTAAACAAATGTTGCAACTAAAATGAATAAGCCTGCCAATGTCTGGAAACAGGTCAGTTCAGTAGTAGTAAACGTTAGATATGTATAGAGATGTGTCAACACTATGCCTTATAGTAAGTACTAGAAAACAACAAACAAAAAGCTCATCTTTTTACCTGATGGCCACAAAAGCTCTCTTTTTCATGAGGTTGCCTCAGGCCTGAATGATCTTTTGGTAGAGATTAGTAGCAGGCCGTTGGGAAACCCGTGCATTGGAGAGGAAATCCAGCAGCTCACTGAAGAAGTTGCAACCACCATCCATCCATCCAGTTGTGCAGAAACCAGGAGGTGGCACAAAACCCGATCTGTTTCTTTGGCCAGCAGATCATTGTGTGCTAAAACCCCACTGAAGGAGAGGTTTTAGCCAGCTCTGCATTCACCCTGTTCTACCAAGGCAGCAAGATGCTGAAGGGTTTGGAAGAGAGTTTGCAACTTAGTTTTGTTGGCAAGCTCTTGTCAATGGCTCTGAGAAAACTCTTCCCTCCAGGCTGACTGATAATCGTGGTAGAGGGGCTGAGGCTTCACGGCTTCTCTTGCTTTGAGCAGCCCCCTGTTTCACTTGCAAACACGCGTGCCTTTGTCTGAGATGTGTTGTGTGCGTGGGAGCACGTGAGGCCCTGTTCTGCCGATTGCCAGTCAGTACATTCAACGAGAACTACACTATCATTTTTCGGAAGGGAAAGGCGTCTTTCAGTTCCTGTCTTTTAAAACTGTGAGATATTTGAATATTGCCTCGAAAGTCCTAAGACAGTGATTTATGATGCCTTTTTAACCTAACTATGTAACACACCCAAGAATCTTACCCTTGAACCATAGAAGAACACACTTCAAATTATTTCCTTTTTCATCTGTATTGCACAACTCTCTTCCTTGGAAAAGACCAGCATTTCTGAGCAGAATTCACAGAAACTGAGAACCTTTATGTCCACAGGCTTCATGTGGTATCCCACAATGGGGAAGCCTTATTTCTCCTGCCTCCTGCCCTTATGACGGAGTGGAGCAGACTGTCACTGTCCTCTCAGCCCTTGGCAAACCTGGGACTGGGATGTGTGCTCTCCAGCAACACAGGCACAAGCGTGTGACATCCCCAAGAAACATCCTGGCATCCTCAGCAGCATGAATTAGATCTGAAGCTAGAGGAAGAAGTGCCCATGACCTGTGGTGCGATAACCACTGCAGCAGGTGTCAGGGGCAACTCAGAAGGCATCTACATGTAGCTGTTCTCCAGTGCCCTGGCAAACAAGCCCACAACTTGATCGTCCACTGGACAGCAGGGAACTCAGTGCCTCGTGCAGGAGCATATTTAAAGCTCTCATCCTGTGCCATCAGCTGCCGAGCTAGCAACACAGGTTACTAAATCTGAGATGTCAGTGCAACTGCAGTAATTCCCAGAGCAGTTTACCCAGTGCTTATTCCAATAATAAGGCAAAAGGAGGAGGACCTGCTAGGGACAGGAAATCCAAAACTGTTGGTGCTGTGTTTCACAGGATAGGGAAGAAGATTAACCATCTTATCTGAGTACCTTTTCTGCTGCAAGTCATTAAAGGTACAAGTTACCCTTGTGCTGAGTTCAGTACACTGAATGGCCAGGCCACGTCTTCTACTAAAAACCAGCCAGTTTTGATGAGCAGGTCTGGAACAGGCTCTTGGGTATCTTCTTCGACAACCAAAGCCAGTAGGGCATCTTTGTTTTTATCAAAGCTGTTTCATGTTACATCAAATTCAACAAGCCCAGGAATATGTTTCAATGCTTTGATTTCTCCATTTTTTTTCCCTATGCCCAGCACAAATGACCATAATACTGTAAAAATAAAGGTAAATTTGCTTTTGTTTTCTTCTTGCTCCAAACAGCAGATAATGCAGTGACAGATGTTATGCTCACCAACCAAAATCTTATGCTGTGATTAGCTATTATTAGCATGTGTCTAATCCCCGGGGGATTAAGTGGTTCATGTAAGCACAGCGAGTGTCACCTATGTCTCACATGGACATAAACTAATCTGTTTTGCTGGAAACAGATGAAGTGATAAGTGTTTGGAAGCCTTCTAATTTACAGAAAACACTGCAATTTGTTCTCTCTTAAGTCCCCATGTCAGGGTGGAAGAGCACACTTTGTATTCAGTGTCATTCCCTTTAAGATCTAATGGGCATCTAGCCCTGAAGTGTAGTTTAAGAAGTTACTTTTTGTGTGACTCTTTAAGTGGCCAAGCAGTTCCAGTTCCCATCAGCTCATTCCCGTGCGGATTTGCCCAGGCTGCATCTAGAGACACGCAGATAGCATGAACAGGGTACATTCAGTCACTATGCTGTATGCAAAGTACTGCTGCCTCCTTCTAAAGTGTAAATGGAAGCAGCACAGAGGCCAGATCAAAGTTTCCTCTGGCAGCAAGCGAGGACAGCATTTTCCAGAAAATGGCCAGCCAAAACAAGCTGCCTGGAAAGCAACAGGGTTCACACCAGCAACAGGGCAAAGTTGTGTGCTTCTGTTCAGGAATTCCTGAGCAAAAGGTGGTAAGTGATCACTGGAGAAAGCCCAAAACATCCAGAAGGCTTTAGCCTCACTCTGGAAGTCCAGACTGTTGGATCTGATCTGAAAGCCTCAGGACTTTCTGGGCTCACTCCATAGGAATCACAGGGTTGTCTCTAGTGGTTGTGTCCAAGGCGCCCCAGCACTCAGCACCCGGTGTGAGGAATAACTGCTAATACTGGCAACTCCTAATTGAATGTTTGAAGCCTTAGAGCTCCCAGGTGAGACTGGGAGCAAGAGTACAGGAGCAGCCTTTGCATTTGGGGAAATGCTTCAGCCACTTGAGAATGACAGGCATGGTTTGCTGCCAAAAGTACTCTTCTAGTGATTTCTGCCTTCTCATCTTTTTATGATGTATTGTATCCCCATGAGAAGCTACTAGAAGGAACATTTTAGGGAGGAGAGGGCTGTAGTATTTATGTAATTGGAAATGCTGACAAAATTAATCAGGAAGAATGTTTCAGTGCACAGCAGAACTGATGACTCCCAAGATTTTGATATGAATATGAGGGCAAAACTGCATTTTTGCACCTTTTTGTCCCCTCCCACATATAGGTAATGCATAATGTCTTCCTCCTCTTGCAAGGATCACCTTAATTTGATGATGTAGTATCGGAAGAGCTAATTATGTACCTGCTCCATGCAAGCTGTCAGACTTGAACATGTGCCTATGCAGATGCATGTGTACAGTCCAAGTGTCTCTCTAATTAATGCTCTGTGCTTATTCTCCTAACATGTGTTAGAAGCAGAAAGACTTCAATGAGACAAAGCAGTGCTATAATCAAATCAGCAGATTTATTAGCTTTCTGGGCAGCTTTTTCCATTATGTAAAAGCTGTGTTTGTATTAGTATAGCAGTCAGACCCACCAGTGTGAGGATTACAGTTGGTTTTTACATAATGGATTATCCAAGATTAAGTGTTTCATTCAGGCACACGAGCAAAAATAACCAATTAGTGACTTCGCAGATTCCTTATTTAAAGGGAGCTGGAGGACAACTGACACAAAACTCTCCTGCTACCCACAGCCAAAAGACTGAAGCAGAGTAGTTTCAAGGATCTCCAGCATCTCCACTCAGCAGGTAGGTCTCTATTCAGCAGTGGCAGATCAGACTGGCATCTCCTGCAGCAGGGAAGTGCAGCTTGCACAGCAGCAGCTAAGAATAGAGTAGCTGCATGGGTGTTTGGGCTATGGGTTGTTAGCTCAGCTTGGACGGTGCTGACAAGCGCCAGGTAACTGTTCTGTCTTGGCATCAGGACAGGTATTCAGGGTCAAATACTCTGCAAGGATGTATCATGCTCTCTTCCCAAACTCTGAGAAACAAATATACTGGGATATGGATGAGCTGGGATACCCAAGGAGAAAAGTAAAGCCGTGGGCACCCAGTGGTTGTGCTGCAATGACAGACCAAGCCTCCAGAAAATTAATATTATTTGTCATGTTTGTTGAAGGAATGGTGAGAGGGCAGCCAATACCAAGGTGTATTATGCCATTAGAGTAAGCACCGAGAAAAGGCCTGTTTTGGTGATGACAACTGGTGATAAAGAACCACTTAGCTTTGCTGGCTTGAAAGCAAAGTGGACATTCACTGTGAAATAATTAGAAAAAATACATCTTTACAATGTACAGTGCTTTACCAGAGCTCATCAGAACATTTTTCTTCCTGTGAAAACAAAATTCAAAACATTTCCATTTTTTATCAATTCTTACCGACCTTATCCATAATCTGGCTTGATTTATAAAACAAAAATACCATGAACTGCATTACTACTACTGGCAAGCAAAATACTTATGCAAAGTAATTGCCACTGATGATCAGTTTTGGCTGAATTTAGGCACCACAATGACTCAGTTTCAGCAGACGAATTAGTTGTCTACTTAGTATGGAAAGAAAGTAGTTTTAAAATGATGTACATGCATCCGTAGCACTAGCTACCTCCAACTACTGCATGAAATAAACCCCCATGCCTGCTTTTGTCTTGCAGAATGAAATACGCTCAGTATGTTTTCCTGGCCTCGGTGTTCTACACTGTTGAATACAGCCTAGCTCAGACCTGTGCAGTGGAGTCTTTCGCTGTGAAAGACAATTTTGATCCAAAAAGGGTAATTATGGTTACTCCAATAGTACATGTGAAGGAGCTTTACATATAAACTGTTTTTCCAGGTTATGAGTTTTGTTTGTCTAAATGGGTTCTTCACCAAGAAGTTAACTTCTTTCCTACGGCGTCTTGCAGATGTTCTTCCCGTAGTTTGCTTTTTTCAGTACTGTTTAACCTTCTGAACATTATGGTAAAACCAGCCTTGAAAACCTGGGATGTTACTCAGTTAGAGGTCATCTTCTGTTAGCTCGGCACAGCTTTGAGCTTTGAGCAGTTCCGTGAAAGAAACAATTTAGATCCACATCAGAGAAGAAGCTCAAGCACAAGCCCTGGGGTACTTGCATCCATCACTAGTCGTTCTTGGGAGTCATAGCAAACAGAAATCTTACCTAGCCTGGTATCCTGAACACTGACTCTTGTTTGAACACATCATTTGTGCTTCTGAGGAGGAAATGAGGGCTAACTTGCTGTTGGAAAGGTCCAGACGTGTCAGTACTGATTTTAACTAATGGTCAGCAAACACTACAATTCCAGGGGTGGCGGGGATGTAGTAAGCACTTTCTCTGTACGAGATTGGCTTTGCTGGAAACAAGCCATGTCCAGGGAGAGTTTTGGGAATATCTCACTTTTTAAAAGTCAAAGTTTTTGCTCCAGCTCCTGTATTTGGGAATTAAGGGCTTGCAGGCTTCAGCATATAACTAGCCTAAGAGATTTCATTAGCTTCAGTGCAGAATCAAATTTAACACAGCTAGAGCCTGCTCTTCTCAGCATTTCTACTGATAATGTTAACTTTTAAGGGTCTTCCTCTCTGTCAGTCACCTGTTCAGATCTTGTTTTCATTTTACTAGATACTTCTTGTACATTTTCCAGGGCCCATTTTTTGCATGAACATATTCTTTCCCTTAACCTCATTCAATTTCTCTCTGTTGTTACTCTCCCCAGCACACTCTGTCTTTGTTTTGAGTACATTGTCATCACTTTCTGCCTTGCTGGGTAGGCGCTTTTCTGCATCAGAGATCAACTGTGGCCCCTGGAAGGCGCAAAGACTGTCTGCAGCCGGCTTGCTACAGTCCTTGTGCCTGCAATTTGATATTGTTGAATTTGGTATGGTATTTCAAGGAAGAGAAGGGGCTTGAACAGGAACAGAGAAGAACCAGTCTCTCAGAAGATGTCTTAGGATGAGAGATGCTTTTGTTGTGGGGTCACCGTGACAGGAATGTCTCACTTGACAACGAGTACATGCACACAGCAGTGCAGAGCTTCTAGACCCGCTCCTTCTGGCACAGAGGGCTCATCAGGCAGCACTGCAGGATCTGTGTGCTACATTCCCACCCAAACTCAGGCTGGCATTTATCAAGCAGCGGGAAGTTTGAAAGGCATTTTGATCACAAAATGGTTTTTGTGCTAACCTTGCCAGGGTGGTTAATCCAGATATTAATACACTTCCATGACAGTATGCAGGTAAATGGTATGCCCTGGCCAAGAAGGACCCAGAAGGCCTTTTCCTTCAGGACAACATCTCTGCTGAATACACTGTGGAGGAAGATGGCACAATGACAGCATCCTCCAAAGGCCGAGTGAAGCTTTTTGGGTGAGCTCTCTTGACTTTCAGCTCTAGCTGCTGCCATGAGGTACTGGATGAGGGGGACATGGTGATCTATCCTGAACACACAACATGGCTGGGTTTTCTTCATCAAAAAGGGGAGTTTAGCCAAGGTGTTAGATTAGAAGCTAGAGGTTAGATACTTTTGAGTCCTGAATTTCTTCTCAGCCTGGCTCAGGTTTGGGTCTATCAAAAAACTACTGCATAAAGTCAATTATTGAATCAAATCTTGATTGATGGAGTTGTTAGATAAATTTACTGCAATCAAGTAAAGGAGCTAATGAAGGCTATGGGGCTGCAAGGGCAGGACAACCCTCATTTAACTGAGAGGTTATGGGGAAGAAGAGGAGCATTACTTTAACAGATGTCTCAACACAGTGTTGGGCAGGTTTCTGAGGAGAACATGGGGTTAACTCTTAGATGTAATTGCAATGCCTGAATGGACAGATGGTAGCAAGCTTAGAGTTTTGCCTGTTGGACATGATTACTACAAGGAATTACAGCATGTAAAGAGATTAAATAGCTTTATGAGTGCAGAAAAGAGTATCTGTGGCTTCCAACAGGCTAGTGCTAGCAGGTGGCTATGAACCTTGTACATCTTAACAGCGCAGCATTCCAGGATGTTTTGGGAATGGGCAAATGAAGCTTTGCAGGCATGGCACACAGTGCAAGTGGGAAGATTCCTGGAAAGACTCTTCAAAAAACAAGTAGGCTGCAAAACAAGGCTGCTGCAAATTTTATTTCTGCAAAGGTAGGATAAGGGGAAGTGCAGCCTAAGTGAGGGGAATGAAGACCCTTCCACTGTTTCACAAATCCAGGTAGTGCTTGAAAAACGGTGTTGGAATGTGGGTGGCATTCAAAGCAAACAGATACCAAACAGAGAAGGGTATAGGAACAAAGGGACTCACACAGGGTGTCTCAAAGGCTGTGTGATGGCTTTTCACAAGCTTAGCAGAGGGGCTGTAACTATTACTGTGCCTGTAACAGACACCCCTGTGCTCATATTGCTGGGAAAGTTTAGACAGGGGAAAGCCAACTCCCTTCCTCTGCCTGGCTGACCCCAGCTGCAGGTCAGCACAGTTACTGTGCAGAGGCTGTCCCCTCTGCACAGCTACTGACCCCAAATCAGCTCACCCTGCAGACTGCTAGCAGGGAGCCAAGAAACCACGTTCGCTATGGTGTTTGGTGGCCGTTTGCTTGTACAGAAATGGGTAAAAAGCCTGCTGAACTGAAGGAGGGTCAGGGCACCGCCCCAGCCACAGCGTAGCTGTGAGTAGGGCACCAGAGAGCAGCAGCAATTACTGGCAGTGACTGGCGGGTGTCGAAGACTTGCATTACTTAGTGACAGTGACTTCGCATTAAGAAAGGCCAGGCCCATGCCTGAGGCAGTTGTGCCCAAGTCCTGAGTGAGGGACACCCATTTGAAGCTCTCATGCTGCCAGGTTTTATCTTGAGTCTTACGATCTCATTGCAGTTTCTGGGTGATCTGTGCTGACATGGCTGCTCAGTATACGGTACCTGACCCAACCACTCCAGCAAAAATGTATATGACCTACCAGGGACTGGCCAGCTACCTCTCCAGTGGTGGTGAGTGAAATTATTCAGCCCCCTGATGCTAGTCAATTGCTTACAGCTGTCCAGATGTGTGTTTCAACATAGAAGCAGGAAAAACAGTTCAGTTCAGACTGCTCCAAGTGAAGACAAAGCATCCTTTTTTTGGAAGGGATGTTTTATCCAAGCAGTGAATTTTATCTCCATAGAAAGGGCAGCATCCAGAGACTCCTCAGAAATCCCTCTTATCCACCATACATGTTAACATGGAGGCTTAGAGGCACTGGGCCACACGCATGGATTTTGTACAGCCAAGTGTGGTGTTGAACCTGGGGAAGCAATACTTCCTGGGCCCCACTGTGGGCATTATGAAAGTGGTGAGGTCAGTCATCCTTGTGCTCCTCATAGCTAAATAGAGGAGACAGGTGGACCCACAGCTGCATCCCAGCAACAAGACATTTCTCCTCAGGCAGACAGAGCCGGACTCAAAGAAATGGAGCTGTTACCTCAAGTCCCCCTTTCAGAAACTGCTCATGCTGAACCTCACTTATGCACCCTTCAAAGCCCATCCTTTGCACCTGAGTCTCCCACAGCTGCAGCTCTCCAGCTGTGGAAGTTGGTGAGGACTTCTAATGTGTAAAAAAGAAATACATTCACGTAGTACTGGCAGACAAGCCACACCAAAAGGAACTTAGTTGAGCAAGGCTAGAAAACAGGAGGAATGTTTTGCTGAGGCTTCCTGTCTAGGAAATGTAATCCATACTCTATGTCCTTCCTTGCACCATGCTTGAGCTAGCAACATAGAGGTATTTTGTCATTGAAAACCTAGAAAATCCTAGTCCTCCTAATTCTTCTAACCTAAGAAACAAAAGGTGAAAATGCACTGAGTGTCATGGGGGAAAATATGGTCACAAGATGCCCTGTGCTTGTCCCAGTTCTTCCTTCATGGTGTGGAGATAAGCTGGATGTGTGACATGATTATAGATCCTTTGGAAAGCTATCCCTGACATATGTTGAGGTTTGTCATCCCCCTGCTGAAGGATCTACCCCTGCTCTGTTTTGCCCACTGTGACAAACCCATGTGTTCTGACGTTTCAGGGGACAACTACTGGGTGATTGACACCGACTATGATAACTATGCCATCACCTATGCCTGCCGCAGCCTGAAGGAGGACGGCTCCTGTGATGATGGCTATTCCCTGATCTTCTCACGCAATCCCCGTGGCCTCCCCCCAGCCATCCAGCGCATTGTGCGCCAGAAGCAGGAAGAAATCTGCATGTCTGGCCAGTTCCAGCCTGTGCTTCAGTCAGGTACTTGGGGCTACTTAGCAAACTCACTAAGCTGTACAGTAGGTGATTGCATTTGCTGTTAATGTGACAGAACCACAGCAAACTCAGTTGTTCTTTTTCTGCAATGTTTCTTCGTGTTAGATCTAACAGGAGAAGAGCTACAAAGGGAAATCCATGCAAGGGCAAGAGCCTGCTACAGGCTGGTTCTGCAGCCTTAAGATTGCTACTTACAGGAATCCTGTGTGTTGAAATTGGTACACAACCAGAAGATCAGCCTTGTTACTGTAGCAGACAGGACAGGGATGGATGCAACAAGCCGATGTTTCTGCACTTGGAAATGCTTGTCTTGGCCACTTGCATGATAGTATCTTACCTTGGGTCTGTGCAGTGTCCTCCAGGAAAGGATGAGAAGGTGCCTCCAGGAAGGACCACCCTCACACTCCTTAGTTCCATCACGACTTGTGTCCTGTGTGTTCTGAGTAGCAGGGGTGAGGGGCTCTGAGCAGCATTTCTGACTGTGTCTGCTGGCAGTGGGAGTCAGCAGTTTCACCACATATATGCAAACAGACCATGTCTAAAGCCCATTTTGAGAACATTTTTTCTGGAGGTACAGGAATTGATCTTCTAGTTCAAATGCTGTCCATCAGATAGGCAGATACTTTTTCAGGGCTATGCTGGAGGCAGAAATTCCTCTTTGCTGGCAGCTGAGTACCCACACCCTTCACATCCTCAGTGCCTTGCCTTGCCCCTTTACTAAGCCATGTAACACACGCGTTCTGCACTGTGGGACAAGGAGTGGCAGCTAAAACCTCCCGAACAGCACATTGTTGTGCCAGCCAGTCCTCCACTACTGAGCAGGTACTGGCATCATCCAAGGCCGTGGCCATGGCATGGGCAGCCCTGCCCCATCCCCCTCCGTACTGCTCCGTGTAGCAGAGGGAAGGCAGCTGGTTTGCAGGGTCATGGCTGGGCACTCAGGAAAGCTGAAAGCCCACAGCTAGCTGGGAAAGGCTGCCTGAGTCTGTGCCAATAGACACAGCAATGCAAACTGCAACTTTTGCACCACACATCCCAGTCTTGTACTGTGATTCAGAAGTACCCTAGGAAGGTTGTAGCTATAGCTTCACTGGAGATTAAAAGGCTGTTAAAACACTTCGCAAATTTACTCACAGACTAAAGTTTACTCTTCTTTCTTTCCAGGGGCCTGCTAAAAGTACGCTTCTGATCCTATCTTTAAGCACAGAAACCAGACCTCTTGGTCTTGAAGTTGCCACTCAACTAATAATTAAAAAAAAAAAATCATAGTATGGAATAGTGTGTTTTTCCTCAAAAACACATGAAAATATTGGGGGATCTGTAAACTGTGTGCAATATAATAGTGATATTTGAATTTTCAATGGAATACCTAATGTGGCATTTGTCAATAAATGTTTTTGAAAAAAACACACCTCTGGAACTGGTTTTTATTTCCTGCTGTCCTGTCTGTTCTGTCCTGCAGCAGAAAGGCTGAGGATGCTCGCCGAGGACAGGTGAGCTCCCAGCACAGGCAGAGCAGTGTCGCTCCCCAGCAGGGGAGCAGGGCAAGGATGGTGAGAGGGGCAGGTCCCCTGGCAGTGCTGATCATCAGACAAGAGTGTGGTGACAGGGCAAGTCTGGGATACACCTAGGAAGTCCAGCCAGCAAGTGAGGGCAGCAAGGCACAGGGCAGGGTGCAGGCATGCCAGTGAGATGGTTCCAGGCAAAACTAGGACTGGAGACTGTGTCTGAGGCTGAGCTACCCGCAGCAAGGCTCCCAAGGCGAGAACCGCAAATGCAATAGAACAGATGCTTCTTTCAATAACACTGGACATTGCTTTAAATGAGCAGGTGCTTGCATTTCCAAAAGCATTACCAGCAATTTGCTCCCCTCTCCCTTCATAATCCAGTTTTCAGTATTTGAAAGGTGTAGAACTGAAAGATATAGAACAGACTGGTTTTATGGCCAAGAACTTCATAGATAGAGAAAACCAAAAGAAGAGTACCTAGAAATCTCCATGTAGAAAAAGGGTAACCTGAGCCAGCATTATTGACATGTATTTCCCACTGCTTTCAGTAAAATCACATTCACTTTGTGTTTCCTAGTAATAAAAGTATCAGTCTGGAACACTCCAGCACTCCGCTTAATCCTGCAGTTTGTCAGCTACACAAATTTTTACAAGTTATAATTACCAAGCCCAGAGGTAAGACCAAGCTGAACAGCCCCTATTCCTGAGGCCTCAAAAAGGTGTGTGGCATCAAGGCTGATGTTGACTGAAGACCTTCAGAGCACTGCACTGTTAAACAGCTTCTGCAAGAGGCTTGCACCATCTTACCTACAGTAACTGGAAAGAACATAGAAACCAAAGACCAGAGACACTCTGCAGTACCAGAGACATTATCCCAGGGATGCAGCAAAGTCTCTCAAACTTGTACTTCCCAGGATTTCCTGGCAATACTCATAAGGCTCTCAATCCACTTGAACAAAAGTGTCCTTGCTCTTCAGGTCTATGGAAAGCTACCCTGACAGGGAACAAAATTGTGAACTACCACCCAAAGCTAAGGACAGAAACAGAGGAGCACTAGCAGGCAATACTAACAAAAGCCCACATAGATAGAGAACTACTGAGTGTTGAAAAAGTATCAGCCTTTTCTGCTGGACTAAGTGCAAGGTCAGTGCATTGATTCAGTATTCTCCACTTGCACCCTTCTCCCAGCAGGAAGTACTGGGGTGGAATCCGTGAACTTAGGACTTGTATAACAACTGATTAGACAAGGCTAACACTTAGCTGAAGGAGCACGGCCTTTGGCCAGAACTTTCAGACCAATACTACCAGTCTCACAGAAGTGGGATTTTTAATGTCTATGGTAATAGTAACTGTATGACCAGAGCAGATGAGAGTTATAGCAAGAAGAGACAATCAATATGCAGGACCGAATGCATCCTTATTGTGCTTGGTGTAGTCTGTCTGGATGAAATAGGCAGTGAAATTCCTTCTCAGCCAGATGAGGCAAAGCCTACAGAATCATGGAAACATAGTGGCGATTCCAGCTGAGTACACCACAGAGTTCAGGTGCTCCAGGAATTATACTTGGGGCAGCACACTTCCATCAGGACCACAAGCAGGTCCCAGTTGTGTGATGTGGTGAGTTAATGAACAGATGGGAGTTACCTCATATCCATTTCTCTCCAATTACTGCAGGAAATGTGAAAGACAAGGTAGGGTAGGGCAGGCAACCATGAGTGTGTTCTGATGAGATTTACACTTCTCTTGAAACTCTGTTGAGTTCAACATGAATCATGTCAGGTATTATCTAGAGGCAGACATATTCTGTCTGCTGTTTGAGCTGGCTGACGAAAAGCTATTATTATTCTGGGTTTTAAGTCTATTATTCCTGGGTTTTAAGTGTGTGTATAGGTCCCAAGTCATAATCTCTGTCCTGCACAAACTTTCCACTAACAAGACAAAATAAAAAACTGTTTATGCATTAAAAGGACTGTTGTTTTGTCCTCAGAAGGTCCTTTAGTGCTGGCAGAAAGACTATGACTGTGCAACAGCAGGAGGGACCCTGCAAGGATATCGTCCTTCACACACCAGTGAACCTCCTCCAGCAAGGACACTGCAAGTCCTGAGATCAGACACTGTGATACCACCCTGAGTTTGACCAGTTTTCCCCGGGTTGTGGTAACTGAGGCAATCTATGCATTTAGGTTTCTACTCCAGCCTTGACATTTTTTAAGGTAAAGTTCTCTTTATGCTTCAGTTTTATATAATGTTGGAACTTCCATTAGTCAAGCTACCTTTTACCCCTTGCTGTGGTAGCCACTGCGAGATGCTGTGCGGTACTGGTTGTTGTCTGGGGTTAAAACATGACAATACTGGAGAATAGTCTTTACTTCCCAAGATTAAGTTATTGACATAAGAATTTTAAGCAGTTTCTACAACACAATGATGTTTTTACAGGGTTCATGTGAAGGATTGAAAACCGGTTTTATTGGCTAGCACAAAAGATGGCAACAAATGTAGCATAATCACAATTAGACAATGTAAAATACGCCGTTGAAAGGTTCTTTCAGTTGCAAAATGGTTATACAGCCTCACAAGCTTTTGTTTGAAGCGCAGGCAAACAATCCCATGTTGCAGTTGCAGTTACATATTCTTATTTGGATTAATGAACAGCAAGAGAAATACATGAGTGCTCTGCAGTCTTGCTTTGGTTACAGAACTGCTAAGCACCTGATACTCACACTTAGCGCTACGGATACTTGGCACTTCTGAAAACTCAAACTGTAATGGGCGGCTGATCACTACGTGTAACAGAGGAGATTAGTTCAACATGCAATTTTGGAAACACTATCAGAGTTAGCAACAGATGGTTACAGAAATCTCAAGTTTCAAGTACTAAATAGCGTTTTTCTGGATACATTAAATGATAAACAAAGAAAACGCCATTTCAAAACTTTTATATTTTGTTAGAAATAAACTCATACCTGGAAATACCAACTTCTCTTCTCTCTGTAATACATGTTCATTGTTGTTAATACATGTTCATTTCTTAAAGGCATGAGTTTATATCATAGCAGCAAAGAAGATTTTCAGAAGAAATCTTCTATTTTTCATGGTTTGCACATCTATACATTTTCATCCCTGAATAGAATAACAAAATCAATACTATTCACTACAGCTATATTTCTTTTTTGTTGTTTTTTTTGAGTTTTGTAGTTTTTCGTGTTTTTTTGTTTTGTTTTGTTTTGCTTTATTTTGTTTAATACACCTGTAACTAGTGTATAGCCCTCGGTTTGGTAAAGACTGCTATATTCTGATTGCCAGAGTGGGAAAATGTTAAAGCAGAAGGGCTACTCAAGTAGGACATCCT
This sequence comes from Platysteira castanea, assembly GCA_013397175.1. Taxonomy (NCBI): domain Eukaryota; kingdom Metazoa; phylum Chordata; class Aves; order Passeriformes; genus Platysteira; species Platysteira castanea. The sequence continues at coordinate 77,235 of VYXC01009311.1, forward strand.
AACACACTAAACTGTCCTCTCCAGCTCCCGTGTCTTCCTCTGCTTCAGACACACTAAAATCTCTCAAGACTATACTTAATATTTCTCTAAATAATTTTATTTGTGGTTCCACCTCACACTAGCAAAACAACGTGTTAACTGCTAGACTTTACCTTATTGTGTACACTGGTTCTTCACTCAGGGGCTATTATCACAATTTTAAAATATATTTTTACTATCCCCATCCAAGTAGAATGTCTCAGTAACTTTTTTTAAATTGAGAAGGTTTTCAATTCAGTAGACTCCATGGCCCTTTTCTGTTCTGCCTCTATGGACAAGGAATTGGAGGACTAGGATGTGACAAGTGCCCCTTATTGAAGGAGGGAAGAAATATTTCTTCTGAATTCTGTAACAGAATGAATATTTTAAGGCTAATTTCAGTATAGGCACAAGAACAAGAAACCAGCAAGACAGGAGATACAAGGCCACATCTCATATACACTGACTTTCTGCATATGCTTCTTTTCTGTGCTGTAGAAGTTGAGGGTATTTGAGGTAGCTCAGCTCTCTCCTACTGTGCAAACTTGGGCACTTCTTTTTTCTGAGACCTGAATGTTTCATCAAATATGCAGTTTTTGTTGTTATGTTGGTGAGGTGGCTGATGTCAGCAGAGAGAGCAGTAGGGGATTTGTTTGTGTGACGAAGTCACTGCTTTTATGGAAAACACTCCGGCTGTTTTCACTGGCATTATCCTTCTCCCTGCAAGCCTGTTAAAGGCACAGCTCAAACTGTGCCAGTTGTGAAAAGGGAAGAATAAAACAGCACCCCTGCAGTTTCAGGGAACGTTGCTGTTTACCCAAGGCGTTTGGCAGCTGCAAGCACAGCCAGTGGTGATCTGTAGCCCATGATCGAGGGCTGTCACACGCTTGTGCACATGCTTTGCAAAGCACAGGAGCTCAAACTGTTCTTTGTTAATTTCCTGAGTGTTCTAAGTAGCAGCCCTGCTATATTTAGGAGTGTGCTGTCCTGTCGTATGAAAACATAAAAGGCTCTAACTAGTGTTTCAGCTTTCTCCTGACCATGCAGAGCTGAGTTGTAACTTAGAGCCTGTGAGGGGAGGTGTTAGCTGAAGGACACCAGGCTAAGTGACAGCAGTGGAGAGAAAGAGGAACTTTCAGGGTTAGAGACTCCACCAGAAAGAGGCAGCAGCTGACAGCCAGAGTTCAAACTGGTGACTTGGGCAAAAGCAAAAAAGAGAAAAGGTGGGGAAGTTTGGAGGCTAGGGCTTTCTGTGCCTTCTCCCCTCTGAGAATGAGCTGATAGCCCTTCCTCTGCATATGGGAAATAGCTCTGGCATCATGTAATGGTCACAAATACTGAGAGAGCTTTTCACAGAGGTGGAAACCACTCTGTGAGAGTGAAAAACCTCATACACCTGAAGACATGGCAAGTGTTCTGAAATAACCCACTGTGACTAACCAGCAGGGAATAAAAGATCCTTCACTTCATGCTTTGAATGTGTCTGGTTGCTGTGCACTTTTCCATCAAACCCTTATGTCAAGACAGTCTGGCAGCTAAGGCAGGCAGTTCGCTCAGACAGGTCCTCCATGTGCCTTTGCTACCATCCTTACACAGTGACGCAATGGTTTTGTTCCTGCTACAGTCTGTGACCTCCATAAACCTCAGCTTGCCCTGGGCGTTAGCTCAGTGTAACAACAGGAAATAATAAATATTTATCCCCATAATTCCTAGTTACCAGGCTGAATCCCTGTCCTACGGCAGCCTCCTACCAGCTGGGTTGGTGATTGTGGTTGTTTGATAATGCTGTCTTTTGTGCTGTGAAGAGTTAATAGGGGCAGTTGCTTCTAACTTGCATTCCTAACTTCATCAGGTCATTTCCATACCCCCTCCTCAGGCTGGGAGGAGTTCATTTTTCTGGGGAGTTGTCATTTGCAAGGAACATACACCACTCTGACACCAAGCCAGGCACCACTCTTCAGAGTCATTTGAAAGCTTCAACATACTCCACGGGAAGAGAGGACAGGCCTGCCTTCCCCCAGTAGTCGATGGCACGCACTCTGTAAAAGCCGGAGACTGAGCTTCCTGCAAATGAAAAGGTTAGAAATGGTCACTGTGAAATGCTGACACCGGTGGTACTTGGAGGATGTGAAGCAGACATGACTCCTGTAAACGTAGGTTTGTGGAATGGGCTGGGGAAATCAGTTCTGCACTCTAAGTGTGTCTGTGCCTGTCTGATTAAAAATGATAATAAATTCCTCGTGGCCAAGTACTGGCTTTTTTATCTTGTTTCACCAAGGATGTCCTCTCTTCTTATTAGGATTTGCAAGTACAGCTACAGGACTGCTTTCCCAGCAGTCCATTTGGAAGAAGGTGTGACTTCTGCAACACAAAACTAGTCATCTCCTTTCTTCCTGACTTACTCTTCTGCCTGAATTGTGCCTTTGGAACAGGTTATGTGGAGACACCTTCAACAAAGAAGCAGAACAAGAAGCATGCAGGCTGACCGAAAACTGTCTGCTTTGCTCAGGAAGCAACACCACTTACTTTAAAGGTATGTGAGGTGATGTTCTGTGGTTCTGCTAGTTTTTTATCCTTGATCCTGTTCAAAGAACACAGCTTCCCTTCGCAGAAATTTTGAACCCACAACCAATATAAATTTGGCAGTATTTTATTTGTTTAATTGATTTTTATGGGTGTTTTAGTGTTTTTGTTCTAGAAGAAAAAGAATGCTAGAAATAGTGGGTGAGGAGGAAGTTCCTAGCAGTAAGGACTGCTGAAACATGGTATTTTTTCAAGCAGTCTTTTTTGTTGTTGTTGGTTTTGAAACAAATAGTTAAAATTGGTATATAATGTTACAACATAATAATGAATAATGAAGTCAGAGATTTTCCATAGCCATGATTTAAAGTCTTTTCTTGCCTGTGTAGTCTTTACATTGCAATAATAGCTCTGAACTTTTATTATGCAACCACTGCTGACATTAAGACTTTCTCACGGTAAGATAAGCCTGTATTTCTGGTAAAAACATCACTCAATTGCTTTTTGATAGTATCACTATGAGGCAAGGTTTGTCTGTGTTTCACCTAGCTCCCATCAGTGCTTATTATCAATATTTGTTGGTCATGTTGTGGACTACATGGCATTTGCTTAAAAAAGAAAAAAACCAAACCAAACCAAACCAAACCAAACCACCAAATCAAAAAACCCCAACACCCAACAACCACCACTACCCCCTACCCCCCTGCAGATAACCAAAAATATACCCAAATAAAAAATCACTACCTTGCTTCACTTGGATGTTTTATCTGCGTGAGCTTCTATTGCAAGGTCTGGTCATGGTTTTTTGGGGGGCTTTTGTTATCACTTTTGCATATTTCTGCACCAGCTACTTAGTGCTCCTTAAACTTCTCAGGGACCTTGTCAGGTCTGCAGCTGGGTGACAAGTGGCTTTTGTGACAATTACCCATGGCATACTACTAATAATGTCCTCATGACTATTTGTCAATCACTGTTCGTCCTTGAGAATAAGGCTCTCACTGAAAATATGACCCTAAAGGAAGGGATGTGCTCTTGTTTGGGATGGGACTGTATGTTACTAGCAAGTGACCTACCTTCAGTAGTTACTAAACAATGTTTCACACACTCATGAGTGGCAATATCAACATGACAGATTACCTAATATGAGTATTCTTGCCATACCTGGACTGTAGACCCAGAGAGTGAATATTGTGTCTTTGGCATTAATCCGCTGGTATGCTTTTCCATCTGGTGAGAATTCCACCTCAAACGTCTTTATACACCTTGAAAAGAAAATCAGAGGTTTGTAAAGAGAACCGATGATGTGTTGAACAATGAAATACTAGTCTCAGGGCTATTTCAACAAGAAGGACAAAAATAAGAAATGTTCAGTTGGCTCATTCCTACCAAATGTAGGATGGCATGAATTTTCAGTAGTAGGAAGAACCAGAGCTCCAACAGCCCCCAGAAGAACACCTAAACTGACTTGCTACTTTGGGTATATGCAGCATCACAAAATGTCATGCATCTTTCACTCAGACACCAGGGTTATCAAGGATGAAGAATCTAGGGAGACTGGCTCGAAAAGGAGCTAAGTCACTGCTTCCTGACGCAATCTGGTTGTACACCGGATCACCTTTCAGAGTTCACTTACAGAGGGTTTCCAGTCGAGTTCAGCTTGCCAAAGCAAGCAACTGGAGGTTTTCCCATCCAGTTCACATCCCCTAGAGAGATGTGCAAAATCCCACTTAGGCATCTGCTGATAATACAACTTTTACCATGAATCTTCCTGCCACTGAATGCTGGTGAGCAACAGGCATACTTCTTTGGTCAGACAGCAAATTAAGCTGGGTTCCTCTTCACAGTTTGTGCATGCAGGTCCTACAGTTCATTTTGTTAGACAATGCACTGTATCTATCATGGAGTAATAATTCATTGATTTGTGAACTTGTTTTACTCTGTAGGGCTTGTGGAAACTTTGGGAGTAATATGTTGGTAACTCATTTGTGTCCATTTTATTTTAAAGATACTTACTTTGACTTTACACAATCATCATCCCACAGCACAACGACCTGCCCCTTTGTGAGAGGGATCAAACGAACACCAGTCACCTGTCCAAAGACAGAAGCCCATGTAAGAAAACTGTACAAACCAATCAGCCAGGTCACGTTTCTGTGTTCAACCTTCCTTACTAATTATTTGACTTTTTTTTTTTTTTTCCATTGAGATCAGGTGTAAAAACAAAATTCTTGGCTCTGTGGCTTTTTGTAGCCTATGTCCTCCACTCGTCAACCTTGCAGAGGACCTTCAGAGGCTCTGGGTACCACTATGAACATGGGTGAGACTGATGAGCAGATACAGATGTCTAATATGGCAGCCATGATTCCACTTTAGCTTTAGCTATCCAGTACTAACTGGAGAGCCGTTGTCAAGCCTTGTAGCATACCATGTGATTTTTAAAAAGTTACTGCACTTTTCAGCCCTGCATTAATAATTTCCCACCATGGGAACTTCCACTCATCTCAGTGATGGCTCCTATCACTTGCTATGTAGTACTTTATCTTGAATTTTATCTTCGAGAGCCTTCTCATCAAAGGACAGAAGAATTGTTTATTCACTAATTCTTACATGGTACTTTTAGCAAAAAGTTAACTCAAATGGTGTTCTTCTAAGATTTAAGGCAGGAAGCAGTTTCTGTTTTGATGATAGTAGAATACAACACATACTTGATCAGGAGCTGATCTGGGTCTTGCACAGACGTGGATGAGAAAGACTGAGGGAATGGGAAGGTCTTGCTTCAGTGTCAGGATGCCACCTTCAGGAAATGGGAATGGGCCTGTTGCCAGTGGGTCCTGTGGAGCCAAAGAGTAGTTCATTTCAGTGCCTAAAGACCAACTGTTAAATCAGTGTAAAGTGCCTGTGTAATTACTTTAGGACTCTAAATTTCCAGTAGAGTTGCTACTGCTAATGCTTACAGGCATCAAAGTTCCTCATGCTGGGAGACTTCAATCTCACCTGTTTTCCATCTCCTCAGGAAACAGAGGGTTTGTCCATCTCGCAAACTGGGTTGATCACAAATGACCTTAGGCTCAATCTGTCACTTCTGGTAATGTACCATGGATGCCTTTCAGGCTAGAGGTCTTTACAAACCATGCCCCCATCTCTTTCCAGTGTGTAGAGCTACTGCTCTGCACTGCTAGCTACAACAGCTACACAGCTGGTCTCTGAGAATGAGGCTGTACCAGATAGCCACGAGCATCTAAAATCCTGCTGCTGCCCTTTTCAAGGAAGAGCTGATGTCTCCTACAGTATCCAACAGGCCTTAGCAATAGCCAGTTATGGTGACTGGGAAGAGAAGACACAGGACTGTATCCCAAAGTCAGAAGGCAAGTAGTGTCTGTGCACCCTGAAGGGGATAAAGATGACCTCTTTTTTTAACCTGGGAGTCTGAATGCATAGGGGAAACTATGGGAGAGGGAGCTGAATTGACAGGCTGCTCACATATGCTCACATACAGTAAGCTCCACATGGCTTTCACCCATAGGGACCAGAGGAGTTCTCAGAGAAGATTTAACTCCATAACTACCTCTGTGGTGCATTCAGCACCAGTGAGGATGAGGGAAAACTGTATGTCTCCCTGTGAGCCCCTCAGAGTTTTCTGAACTTGTACTCGGTAGTTTTCACCTCGGAGAGGTGATTATTAAGGGGGTTCATTTCAACTCTCTAATGCAGCAATTTGGCCATTCTGTAATATTAACAGGGCCATGTGACTTATTTGGGGAGGCAGAACAGAAAAAGTCTCAAAGCTCACTGAAGATTCAGGGAGAAGGCAGAACTTCCCCAGGAGCACCTGTGCCTCCTTACTTTATGGGTAGGCCCAGAGCAAAGAGGTTGTATAACATAAACACGAAGGCCTAAGGTGTGTATCAGCTACACTTTTCTGCAGGACAGCAAGTGAGTATTTGTGTGTATATGAAAAGTGAATGACTGTGGGCAAAGGAAATTTTGACTAGAGGCCTTATTTATTGTCTTTTTCACAAGCATTTTACCTGTACAACACTTCCAGCAAACACATAATCATACCTCAGCATCCCTTATTTGCTGGAACTGTTCTGGAGAAGGAAAGTCAGGGCTTCCTAGGTTTTTCCACTTCAGATAGGGATTGGTTTGGTTGTTATCCATGTAATATGTCACATACACCAGCTCTGCAGGAACACAAACAAAACAAAGTAAACTCTTTACTTGGATTTAAAGACTAACAAGGATAAATTTAGCAGTTGTGTGAGTCTACCTTTACAAAAGTGATTTTAGAACTTTGGAGCCCAACTTCCACTGGAAAGTCCCATGGCTAGCACTCTTATGAGGCTCTACAATTTACATTTGCCAAGTTTACATTTCAAACTACTACTTTGATAACCAGAATTGAAATCCTCCTTTTGCACAGGTGCTGCATGCATTTGTTGGGTATCTGCATCAGCTGTGCAATTGTGTGTTTGTGCTGGCGGTCTTGGAGTCATCTCATTAAGGGAACTGCTGCCTGGCAATATCCAGCCAAGGACACTGAGATCAATAGTTTTCCAAAAAAGGTGGCATGCTGGCAGTTGGCATTAAAGTCAGGGTCAAAGTGCAGGTATTAGGAATGAACCTTTCAAAGAAGAACACGATTATACCTGAGAAAATCTAGGAGTGCACAAAAGATGAGAAAGTTAACAAACTACATTCACTCTTGCAATAAACGGCAACTCAGTAGAAGTTTTCCAGCTGACCTTCTGTCCTAAAGATCACTTAACGTGAGCTGCCTACATGATACTTGTTTACCTCTAAGTTTGGGGAAGTGGGTGGCATTCACTGTAACGGTGCTGATGTTGGATGAAGTCCTGTTATCCTCACTTGAATACAGCAGTACAGTAGCTTGCCAGCTGTCTGAGGGCTGTGTCTCACTTGGGGTGTGCACAGATGCCAGCACGCCAACTGTGCTGCTTTGAGCGCTTTCATCTCCACTGATCTTCACTTCTGCAAAAATCTGCTTTTCTCCTTTAAAAAATGTGACAACTGTAAGCATCATTGTTAGTCAGTGCTGTATCAGAAGATGCAGGGTCAAAGCATGCAAATAGGTTGAGCATAGGTTGAGCTATGTTCTGCCATATTTTACCAGTTACAGCCTTCAGTCAGATCTATTTTACAACAGCAGAGCATGCACATACTACAGCAGTTCTTATGCTTAGCAGTTCACTTAGCAACATGCACACAGGTGACAGTGAATGAGGTTCCTCCTGCAATGTGCTGCACAAGTCTTCCAGCTGCAGGGATTTCCTAAAGACAGTTGCAGCCCAATGGGATATACCCCTTGCATCACAAGAGGGAAGTACCAGTCAACAAAAAATGAGTGGTTGGCACACAGAGGATATAAACAAAGCACTAAATTAAACCAAACGGGTAACAGACTCTCAGGAATATTTTATGAGCTATCAATCTCTCTGAGAAAACGAAGTTTCATTTTCTTAATACAGCTAGTAAACAGTGAGTAGGAAAACTCCTGCTTTTATGAATGGTGAGATGGCTGGAACAATCTTTCTCAGGCTGGAAGCTTCAAGGTAGGAGGGGTTATTGATGTGTCTTTAATCAGTGGTTACTATACCTAGCAGTGCCAGCAAGCCCATGGCAGTCAGCACTGGTTTCCGCACCATCTGGACATGAGGTGGCTTTGTGTTGTTCATCTGGAAACGTGCTGTCAGAGTCCGCTGTGTGAAGTAATGGGGGTAGTAGCTCAAGAAGGCATTGTCATTACTCAGCAACGAGTAGTTGATGGTGTTGTTGGCTTTGGAAATGAGCAGGTTTTGGTGCTGGATGATTACCTGCAAAGTCATAAAGAAAATGGACCTTCACCTTGGAGAAAATCCAACAAACATGCAGTGCCTGTAATTTTTTAAATCTTCACAGCATTTTGGAGAGAACTGTCACTCTGCCTTTTAGAAAAGACTGAAGAAAAAACTGTCCGTCACAATTCTTAGAAAAACTATAGGTGATATATTAATCATTGTAAAATCTGAAGTACCTACACAGTTTTGCCAGTAGTAAGTCTCTGAAAAAATTATTACTAGTACTCTCCATAAATAATTAATACTTTTCCTTGTCTACTGCACTACAAATGATGCTCCTCTGTTTTGAATACTTAATTAGAAATTAGGATTTACCATCTGAATTAAACCTAAATGGTTCTCCAAATCTGGAGTTACTTTGTACCCACTACACCAGTGTCTGTGAGTTGGTCCTGGATTCTCTTAATTAATCATTTTTCCCACTTAGAATTAATAACTTTGAATTCATTCTCCTGGTGTTTCACTGGTTCCTGTGCTGCATTTGTCCAAAACATCAGAGTTCCCAAGTTCTCTGTTTATCAGATTGTGCCTGAGTAGCAGACTCAAGCAGAACTTCAGAAGGCCGACAACTGAACAGTCTCAACAATTGTGTCCCTGAAAGAACACAGGGCTTCAGCTTCTATACACCCAAGCATTAATTTTCCACTGGATGTATCTTTCTCTCTCCCTTCATATTACCACATCATTATAAACACTGTTTTGTCTTGCAAACTCTCTGTGATGCAGTCAATCACTTGTTGCCTTAGAGAAGACTGCTTGTATATGCAGTCTCAGAGAGCTGGGAGCCTTTGTCTCCCCAGGAACAGCTGATAAGATAAATCCTTTTTCTGGGTGACATATATGCTCCTGTGTTTGGGAATTATTCCTTTGCGCAGGAGCACTCGGACTCTGTGTATAAGGTAGTGGCTCAAAAAGCACCATGCCTGCAGTAGAAATTACTGCTATGCAGGGGAAGAGCTGAGTTTGCTCTAGGGCCAGGCTTCAATTACTGCAGAGGCAGGAATGTTGAGCATTCTCTTCTCCTTCTGCTTTTCTCATCAACATCAGTAATTACTAGCAGTAATTAATAAGGCCATGTATCCAAAACCAAGATCATGTACAGCCAGTATCCAAAACCAAAGAATGAACCTATGCTGAGAGTTCAAGGGACTTCTTAATCACACCTGATGTCTGTTTATGAGATAAACTTAGGAAGGAGCTGGGAAATAATGTCTCACCATATGTGAGGCGACAGCTAGCAGTACTGACACCAGAGCAGTAGAATTACATGGAGAGGGCATGTGTGGGAGTAATCTTATCAGATGGATCTAACTGAGGGACTGTATACATTTTCCAACACAGTTCTCTAGCACTTCTGTGACATGTTCTCAGTTTGGTTTTGGGTTGGATTTTTTTAAAAGGAAAGATGAAGAAAACTAATACAAATTAAATCAAGCTACTAAAACCAGACTATTCAGGGAAACCCCCAATTTATCAGTAGGGAGCTCTCCTCTTTTAGGACCTATCAGTCTGAGTAGCTGCTTAAAAATTAACTGTTAAGTCTACTTTTTCAACTGCACGAACACATCAGGAGACTCTACTGTGCCAAAACTACCAACAAACTGTTACCTTTACAACCATAGCTGCATAGGTCACATCAGCTCGCCAGAGTTGTGGAATGGACCATCCAACCATTGGATCTGCTTCATCATTGTATATGGCAACAGAAGAAAAACTTGGAAACAGCTTCTGAATTTGCTGAACTGCTTCTACTTCTTGTTCCAAGATGTAGAGAGAATTCCCACTTCCCTGCAACAATATTTTATATCTGCTTAGTGGTAGTGAGAAAACAGTGGTAAACATACAGAAATAACCCAGAGTCATAAACATAAAGCATATCCTGGGTCATCAAGCTGCTGTGGACCAACAGTATCAGTATTTTTACCTCATCTAGTACATCATGTGCTGTTCGCATGAGCTCATCCTAAAATATAAAATGAAAAAGAAGTAGAGGAGTTGTTCGGGAATTAGGCAAAGGCAAATTTCCTTTGAGTCGAAGTCTTGTAACTAAACATCTTCAAAGTTTTGCAAGAATAGGTACCCATGCTTCCTGCTGTAGGCTGGACACTCATCATCATCATCATCAACTTCATAAATCAGAACAAAATGTAACTTTGATTGAACTGATTGAAAAAGTGGCTTTAAATTGAAATCTTGGACTAACCTTCCTATGGAGAGAGATGTAATCCAGCCTTACACCAGTCTCCCCTGTGAAGAAGTTGGTCCCATTGTAGCAATGACACAGAAGACTCCAGCATATGGGTGACTTGGGTAAGGGATGGAAGGAATCCCCAGGTCCTCCAAATTTTAGAAGAGGACTGGCTGCTTTTAATCCTTCTGAGCAAGCATCATAATAGTTGAGAAACCCTGAAGTCCAAGCAGATGTATAGATGACAACTCAAAACAGAAACTGGATTTAAAACTACAAGATGTTATAACCCTATTATCTGATTTATTGACAAGACCTCACAAACTGGGACTACCCTTTCCTATGCACGGACAACACATGAAAATATCAAAACCTCAGCTGCCTTCACAAGATTCTTCCAAAGATTTGTATGGATAGGTTCCCAAGGCATGCAACTGCCAATGAAGAGTTTTCCTCTTATTGCAGCCTTCACCCCCTTCCTGCTGCTAACTGTACCTTTCATCCAAATTAATGAACTACATCTTCTTAGTGTAACTCCTGTTTTGCTTTTTCTGTTCTACTATCCCTGATGCCCAAGCAGGGAATAAAGTGTAGCCAGTAACACGACCTTAGCAAAACAGATTTGGTGTACCTGTCACGTTCCTTATCACGGCTGTCTACTTTACTTCTTTGTCAGTCTAAGTTACGTCTCACTGCCACCCCTCTGCTCACCCCACGCACCTGTCGCACTTAAACACACTCGTAAGTGCTCCAAAACATGCTCACCTTTTACTGTCATGGACACATTGTCAAAGTCGTGGTGGTCTGGTTCATTCCATGTTTCAAAATTCCACTTAGCAATATGCTCCAATCCATACCTATCTGTAGGAGAGGACTCATTTATCAGTGAGCTGCATATCCAGACAATACTATCAATAAGTGACTTATACAGACAGTTCTGTAAGTTAGGGCCGCAGGTGAGGCTCAGCACCCAGAAATACAACTACATCATTTCCCTCATTATTTTTAACAATGAGGGAAATGTGATTTGGGAGTTTCAAAATGATCTCTCATTTTTGATGAAATGCAGCAATATTTGAAAAAGATGTAAAGTGAGAGGGAGACAACTTACAGCTTTTTGATTAGGGCACTCACCCACCCTTAATTCAGGTTGAGTCTTCTGCCTCGTTAGAAATATTTGAAGCTGGTATGCGAGAAGTACTCAAGTTATCATGCTCCAGTGAAAGCTGGTGGTTTACAACCACAACAATATAACAAGGTTAAAAGTCAGTCCTTTGAGGCAGGCCAAATGTGCTACCCAGAACACTCTGCTCATTCTGGATGTTGGCGATGGATCAGTAAAAAGAGGGACTATTATCCCATGGTCTCCATGGTCTGTTCTGGCTTGGTTTTTTTCTGGTTTTGTGTTGAAATCCAGGGTCTTGAAATTGATCATAATACACAGAACTTTTTGAAGTAGCTAGAAAGAATTACAACAGAATAAATAACAAGGCTTTTATTTTTTAAACTTACCTATATATCTCCTGGCCAGAACTGTAATTAAGTTTCTCCATTGTACTACACGTTCTTTATCTTCAAAATCTAAAAAATATCCTGAGGGATTCCCCATCAATTCAAATCCTAAAAAAGACACAAGAAATTGGTCTCCTTTTTTTGTGAATGCTACCTCATTTTGATTAAGGAAGGGGTTATCACATCATCTGAAACAAACTTGTTAATGAAGAAGTATCATTAAACGGGCCCTCTTTCCTGTTTTCACATGTTCCCATCAGAAGTATTTCAGATTTGATGTTGTTTACTTGTTACTTGTCAGCGACTATAGTAATCAAAACTAGTAATTGCCAACATAAATGCAGGGCTCAGAGGAAACTTAAAACAGAGGATGTTTGCATAAATTTATGGGAAGTTATACCTTGAGTATCTGCTTCTCTGGCCCTTTTAGATATATGTCAATGAGTACAAAGTCTTCTCTTTAAGAGATCTCATTTACAAGTCCATCCATCTGAAACTACCTTCCAAGGCAGTGTAAAACCATTCGTGTTGTCTTAATTGCTATAATATAACTTTGCTCACACTGTTATTCATGGACATGACGTAAAGACAAGCAGGTAAATAATGAATTTTTATCAAAAGCAGCTTTGGAAAAGCTCTCTAAGAATATTCTAATGATTGTACAATACAGGCAAACAGATACACTAAACTGTGGAGGCAGGGAGCTGCCCTTACCTGGAATCAGCTTGTTTTCCCACAGGAGATCCATTAGGTTATCCAAGGCAGTAAAATCGTAGTTAAGTTTGCCATTCATCACTCTGAAGAACAAAGATAATAAATATTACAAATGCAAATATTATAGCAAAGATAGGATTTGATTAGTACATAATGAGTCAGATGGCTTCCTTCTCAAAATTTGTGACTTGGGTTCTTGGAATTGTACATAAACTTCCTTCCTCTAACTTTAGAGGTGGTGAACAGGTGTTCACCACAAGCAAGTAATGTCTCTTGACCCATCCATGACCTTTTCCTACTTCAGCAGCAATAGAAGCAATATAATGGATTTGCTTGAAGAGTTCTGATTTTTTAAACAGAATATTGAGATTTCTCACTCTTTGCTGAAGTAAAATTTACATAGATTTTCTTTTTTTTGGTTAGGCTGTTTTTTTCAGTTTCCATTGGATTACCCACTGCTAGGCTAGCTCTTTCCACATTGCCCCATATGCAGTCTCTCTTAATGTACTCCTTATTTGCAATATGAAATATAGATTTCTTATCAGCACTTCTTATGGATTTAGGTCCAGCTGAAAAATAACTTTGTATCTTTCAAAGAATGCTGAATTTATGCACTGAATGTCTGTAATTTTTACTTCATTGTAATCATTTGCTTAGTATTTAGCCTGTGTTCCTAGGATCTCAGGCTGCAAATCTTTTATCCAGCTTTGAATAAAGTCATTCAAAGACTTAGCAGCCCTTTGATGCATCCCTTTGTGTCAGGGAATCTTGCAGAAACACAGGTACCAAAATTTGGACATGCACATGCATGGGAACACTGGAATTCTTTTACCCAGGGGATGAAAAATGGCATTTGCAATTTATATATGATATATTAGAAGATCTACTTTAAATTCCTGAAAGGCTTTTCTTGCCTGGTATCCAGCAGAAACAAATACAAAGTACTATGTGGGTCAGTTTCCCGTAACTTCTGAACTTATGGCCTGATTTAACTGAAATCTGAAAGGGCTGGAGAATTTTTGCCAGTATGAAGTGCCAAACAGGAATTAACAGTGAACTTCTGTTGAGAATATTCCACTGGTGTGACTTACTGCTCTTTGGCCCAAGCCACAGCCTTGGCCTGGTGGCCAAACTCCGGCCTCAGTATGACCTGATCAAAAGGCTTTTTAAGCACCCTTGACATAAGTCCAGCCCTGGTTACACAGCAGCGCTGAGTGGACTCTTGGCAACCCCTCTCAAAGCTGATTTCTCCAGCCATGCCAGGGCACAACAACTAATTCTTCTGGTACAGTGCAGTCTGACCACTTCTCCTGAAGTCTTGCCTGCTCTTTCCTAGGCACTTTGCCTTTGCTTGGGTGGAAAGCTGTACAAGTGAACTACTGATGCAATGCCGTCAGTATGATGGAAGGGGGAGAGACAGTCACCGCTCTTGCAACTGATCAGTTTTAGCACAGCATGACAAGCACACAGGATTAGACATGAGAATGGAGCCATCAACAGAGCTCTTAAATCAATGCTGGGCTCTGTGCTGAGAGTCACAACTTGTTTCTTTCTGTGCCTCCCTGTGCATTTCCGAGCCTCTTTGATGGAGGCTCTTCCTCTGTGCTTTATTGTCAAGAAAAGGTTTTAGTGAGGAAATTGTAACAGCAGTTCCAAATTCTCAGAATTAAGAAGGGCTGACAGAATTTCCTAGTGAATAAATAAGGGAACTGTGGAACCTGAAGAAGACAAATCACTGACTAGGTTCTAGAAGAGGAAGATAAGGCAGGCAAAGTAAGTGTAACACAGGCCATATCCACTGTGCCAGCTCCACGCGTTTTGTAACGAAGCACACAATCTTAGCCCCAGCCCAGTCACACTCTTTTACCAAAGACTTAAAGCAGGCTTTTTATTTTTAAAGTATATCCTACTACCATGACAGAAATTGTCATGTATGCAGTCACTGATGGTCTTAAGAGTTCATGCCCAAGTCAAATGGTGCAACTGTAAAAGAAGCAAAGAGCAGAAAGAAATTTATTTGCTTTAGTATACTTCGAAGTATTTTAAAAGTTACTGTTGAACTAAAGAATTGCCATTTGGAACCCGGGTTTTTTTTGCTTAGACAAAGGTTTTAAAAAAAAAAAGCCTATTCCAAAGTTCAAAGACAAGTTCTGGGTTTTTTTGCAAAAAATAATTCTGCTCCCTCAGATCCATTAACTGTTTCCAGTTGTACCCTGTGTTCTATTGAAATATTTGCTTACATGCACACTTACAGTCAGTGTGCGTAAGAATGATTAACTACACTGTCTTGTAAAAAGTTAATGAGGCCATTTAGATAAAAGCAAAGGAACTAGGGTCTTCCTGACTTCAGTCTAAGGTCTACACAGTATTTTGTGAAAATATATGCATAAATAAAACCTTCTATTTGATGCCTGTACACTTAAGGTCCCAGGGCTTCTACATTTTCCCTACTGCATCAGTTAAGTAACACATTTAAAACAGAATGCCATTGCCAACCATGACTGAGTGATGCTACATTAGATCTTGTGTTATGTGTGTAGGTGTAGAGGCACTTCTTATGTTCTTTGCCTGATCTGCCAATTTATAAGAATCTCTTCTTCCTTCCAAGTGGACCAAACAGTATGCTCCCACTAATAAAATGATTACTAGACGGACAAGATTAACACTTCCTCAGATTTTGATCTCATCCTTACCCATACTACATGTCTGGTGTGAGATTGATGCATTTTTTTACAGCATATACAGTACTGCTTGAATTTGGGTTGCATGGTTGCCTGCCATGAAGTGACTGGAAGCCATGCTGACTGTTGCACTTGAGGCACAGAAACCGGTACTATTTACAAACATTCTGCATGGAGAATAGTGACTATGAAGAGCAGTGATGAGTACAGAGGGGTGTCTGCTGATTGTCACAAAATCTGGTTGCTCCTTTCCTTGAAAAGCCTTGCTTTGTGGGTAATCCTTTGCTCAGTCAAAGGCTACAGGCCCATCTGAACGGCTTTCCACTATTTCCTCCTATAACTGAAGTAAGGTTTTTTCAAGTATGGAGGGAAATTCTTTTCAGGTGCAGAGGTAGTACTAGACAGCTTGCCAAAGCGCTGCAAGATACTCATGTTGTGCTTCTTATCCATGGCACTTTCAGCCTACTCCCATTCACAAACCTAATCTCTTGGGAGGGCAGAGGTAAGCTAGCTTTAGCTGTCAACACCTTGCATCACAGCCAGGTCTGCTCCAGTTAGCACAGCTGCAGATACTACTCCTTAGCCTACAGCTACTACTTCCCTCCCATGCCCAGCATCTGTTGCTTCTCTTCTGCCTTGGGTTGATCTTGTCCAGGAATATAGTTGCATGCCCTGGAAAACAAGTGCACACACAGACATTTGACCAAATATCTTATCTACAGAGAACAAAAACTACAGGTGGGGAGTGTTTCTGTTCCAGGTGATCTTCAGTCAAGTACTGAATCTCTGATACCAAGTCAAGCTAATTTTATCAGACTTCATTATAATGTACTGAACTAAATCTCCTGGGATAGGAAGTCTTATGGCTGACCCCTGTCAGTAGGTCACAGCCCATTTAGGAACTCAAAGGTACCATGTAGGGTAATCATCAACAGAGAAACTCTGTTGAAGAGTGTCTAGGATTAAGATGATGGAGAAATGCCAATATACTAGAACAGTACTCATCCTCATGCTGACATTCTCACTCAGCTGGTGAGGTGTCCCTTTTGTATTTCTGGTGGACACAGTTACCATGCACACCAAAAGCTGACATAGTCTGGCTTGCATTCGATATCTGAGAAAAGCCTCTCTTCCAGCAGATTTGCCATAGTGGCTGGTTAACACCACTCCCACGGCAGCAGAGCTGATTACATCCTCATTGGGAGCTTCTACTTGGAAAGATTGCCCACCTAGTTGCAAATGTAGCCAAGAAGCAGGGATAAAAAACTGGCACAAGGTGTTAGCAGAGGAGAGATGCAACTTACACCTGTAAAATTTCTCAGCAGCCTATTGGCCAACTTCACACTTGGAAGGTGGATGCCATGAGGGAGCCACCTAAAAAAGACTGCTCTCCACTGAAGGTTTTCTGTGCTACAATTCTAGAGAAGCAACAGTGTGGTCCCAGAGACTACCCTGCTATAGCAGTATCTAGTATCTCTGCTGAGATAATGATCACATTACATACCACTAGTCATTTGATCAAGATGCTCAGCCGTGTGCCAGACCATCTTTGCCCGCCCTTGTCAGGTGGTTCCTGCAATCATACACTCTCTTGTTCATGGCATCCAGGTCCAGGATGTGGACCAACAGTAACACCATCACCGTTGTTCTTGATGACTCTAAATATGCATGATAATTAAATTCCCCCTCTCAAGACCAGATGAAGTGAAAACAGTTCTTGAAGTAAGTGACTATCAGGTGCATCTGTACATACAGTGTCCCAAGGAACTGCTTACCACCTGTCTAGAATGCATGATGCCATTTTAGGGATCATAAAACTCCAGAACACACAGGAGTGTCCATCTATCCTGGAAAAGAGTTTAGTGTCCAAAGTCAAGCTCTTCACCGGAAACAAACAATAAGCTTCCAAATGTTCCCACAGTAACTGTTAGAGGAACAAACAACAATAATCTATGCCATTTCAAATTCTTGCTCCTACAAGGTCCTCCAGAAGGAATGGTGTTCAGAAGTACTTGTCTTGTTTTTTAGCCAGAACAGGCTGTTAAATGTTAAATGTAAGCTTAGAGAGGAGAATCTACAAGATGAAGGTCAAAAGCTCCAGACAGAAAATGTCAGCAACTTTATTTTTTCCAGAAGGGAAACTTGTTGCCCTCCAAGTGCCTCTTACAACACAAAAGGATCACGCCTCCTTGGTTTTTCTAATTACTTTTGCAGCTATGAGGAATGAAATGAAGCCAGTTTAAAGTTCAGGTTTTTACAAAGACCTTGTTTGCTTCAAACCCACCAATCATCTACACAAGCTTCTTGTTCTTCTGAGTACTTAAAAAACCTCTGGACCTTAAAAGCAAATCCTAAGGGACTGTGAGCACTATTGAAATGATACCTCAGAGTATATGAAGGGCAGAATAGCCCTCATTAGTATTCACCTTTCCAGAGGCTGAATTCTCAGCAGTTCTCTCCAGGTCTCTTCAGTGTCAATCAAAAACTCTCCTAGCCTGGTACTTCAGGTTTAAGTACAAGACCATTAATAAGTAACTGAGAAATCGGTAGGCTCCCAGGCTATTGATAAACAACACTTCCCCCTCCTGAATTGAGTGGAAGCTAACAATATAGTACTCACACTAGAGCTGCTTCTACCATGTTCTTGCTCCACTCGCCCTCTCTTCCTATGATCATTATGGGTAAAGTAAATTGGCTCCTATATGAAATCCCCATATTCCAAAATAACCACAATAACCTGATATTTTTCAGGCTGACGAGCGCTGATTCTTCCTCCCTGGTGGTCCCCGAGCAAAACACAGCCTGTGCTTTTAACACATGCTTTGCAGACCAAAAACCTAATTCTGAGGCTTTTTCAAAGGCCAAAGACTACCTCACCCACACTAAATAACTCACATATTTTATCACTCCTGTGTCTACTTATTAGCATTAATATTTTTCTGCATTTGCTTCTCAGCTCTATCATTTGTGCAAGCAAGGTTGGAAAATGTGCTTGCTTTACAATTATGGCACAGCTTCTGCACAGAAGCACAACGCTGAAGACTGTGCTGGCCCACACTTTGCATAATTCACTCACCCTATAGCAGGAATGAGTCAGCCCAGCAGTAATGGGAGGATGCACTAAAAAACCACAGAGGCAGGCAGCATCCAGCCTTTGCTGATGTCACAGCTTGTCACAGTTAATCCATCCACACAACCAACCAGCGTGGCACATGCGCAAAAGAAGGATGGGTATGAGTCTCTGTGACTTAGGAATAAACTGCTTCAAAAATGAAGAATCAGCTGTTATTTACTGGAAATTACTGCCTCTTCTACAAGCCAGCCAAGAGGCTGTGCATCCAGCTGAATATTTTTATTCTTTTTTAAACATAAAAATAGAATTTGCTTTGATTTATACAGCATCTTAATAAGCTTCTTTGCTCTTTGAAATCAGCTTTATTTGAGCTTCACCCTGCAAAGCAACTCACAAAATCCTTGCTGTGATCTGGCTGAAATTCACAGGCACAGAAGTGCAAGCAAACAATGGATGTTTTCAAGCCGATGCTAATCACTGCCTATGATTTTTCATTTCTTACTCAGCCTGCTTTTGTGAGCATAGTCTCAGTCCTTCTTTCAGCAATGAGTGTGCTGTGTGTGGGGGGAAGAGAGAGGCAGACAAAGCACCAACAGCTTCCTGTGTCGAGGTGAGTTAACCTCGGAAAATATTGTTCGACTGTTGCGTCTCTTCTCCCCCCCACGCCCCTCTTCCCCTTTTAAAACAAATTCAAGATGTAAAAGGGGAAACAGGTTGTAGAAGCAATTTAGGCAAAGGCATATGCTATTTTAGTACCTGACCTCTCTAGACATGTGAACATAGCCAATCAGATCACCTAAGCATGGGTAATTCAGTGTTGTGAGACCTCGTGACCCCTTGTTGAGGTTTGTTCATGTTCCCATTCATTTGCAAAGGGAACAATTAAATAATACGGTGCAACAGTAGAAAATGCTTTTTGGCTGATTCTTCACTACAAATTTAAAGGCTTTGCAAGTGAGTGAAAGATAGGTTCAGTCCATGTATGTGAGCTGGACCGCTAGAGGACACCTTT
This sequence comes from Platysteira castanea, assembly GCA_013397175.1. Taxonomy (NCBI): domain Eukaryota; kingdom Metazoa; phylum Chordata; class Aves; order Passeriformes; genus Platysteira; species Platysteira castanea. The sequence goes on from VYXC01009311.1 coordinate 96,811, forward strand.
CTGATTGAGTTTGATGTATGATTTCCTTCTGTATAACATTTGACTATAAGTAAAATGCTCATTGTGGTTTAATACTGCCCTTGATGATGGAAGTCCAAATAATGTCACCCATAAGCAAAAGTTTTGAAATGAGGGGGCAGGGAGACTAAATCAATAATGAAGCTTAAAGATGCACAAGGAAGAGAAAATGTGACCGAATGCTAAAACTAGCTTACTTCAAGCACATAACTCCTTTTGGCACTGCCTGGGAAAGCTGTCACTGAACTCTTCTTTCCAAGCAGTGACAGAACAGTTCTCTGTATGCATCCAGCATTCTAATTCAAGCACACACAATACTGCACCTTCTGTAATGAGCCTCCTTGGTACATATTTGACTTACTGTTTTCATTTCACAGTTCTGTTATTATCACTCCTTCATGTTCACATTTTTATTTGCTGTTTATGCTCCATCTATTCTTCTGCCTGCTAGCTGTACAAAGAATACAGTCCGAAAGTATGTGACTCCAACTATATCACAGAACACAGCTTATTTACCATTGTGTAAATCATAACACTGAGAGGGAACGACTGCCCTCCCTGCTGCCAAATATGCAACAAGAATCAAATTCAGCAATGCTTTCCTTAATGTGCTCTTGCAAGCACTTTAGTTGCTCATGCACATACTGTAACTGGATCTGAAATTCTGCATTAATGCACAATGTGCTACTTTTACCAGGTACTTTAACTTTTTCCATCTCACGTTCTCAAAACTTGTTTCCACTTGTCAAGATGTGTACTAAGGAGCATGTAATGGACGAACCAACAGTCTAAGAAAAGAAAAACATGGCGCTAAATACTGAAAGTGTGAAGATTTGCAGCTCGATTTCTCAGCTGATGTACTTCTCTTATATCTAAAATACTAACAGCACATGGTGTCTGATGAAGTCCAGCAGCTGCTGGATCTATTTGCATATCAGATATAGTTCCAGGTGTGTCTTTCTGTATCAATCCTCAATTCCTCACAGGCAACTTTATGTCTAACTTGACTATGTCACTTATTTGCAAAATGATACTGAGTTTATTTTCTAATTTACTAGTGTTTAATAACTTCTGGTGGTGAAAAGGCACAATGAATATATCGTCCATGTCTTGTTCTTAATCCTGAAGAATTTTTGTGATTAATGGTTTCCGAGTACTTCAGAACTGACAAATGACCACCATAAGCCAATCTGGAAAGAGCAGCATTTTAAATGGCATGCCAGTGTCTGCTATTCATTCTTGAATATAAAACATAATAAGACTTCTTACAATAAAGGAGATAAAACTAGCCCGTTGTATTTATAGAGAGTTTTCTATGAGATGCAAGACCTGCAAGTCTCTACAAACTGAGATCTGGTAATTCTATTTTGAACCTGGGTTTGGCATTACAATTTACACTAGTGGTGTATTATTAAATATAGTAATGATAGGTATTCGATTCCATGGTCTTCATGTTCATGTACTACCTTTTTATTTTCTTCATTCTTCCCCCATCCTAAAAAACTACCATTAATATGAAAAGTATCTCCCCTTTATATAAAGACGCATTACATTCAGTGTTTATGAAACATGAACATTTACTTCACAATGTAGTAAGAAATAATCTATTTTCTTTGCACCCAGAAATGGGTTTTCAATATCCAGTTAAGATTACACAAAATTTCAAGGAATGGGTGAACAAGTTTCGTAATTCCAGAGAGACTATCCTTGCTACATTAAATTTGTCTCTAAGATACACAAATATCAGTAGTAACATTCATCTTCATCAATAAGCAGGCTTTAGTTCTAGAGTTCTGGCTGTTTGGGGATGAAACAACAGGCAGTTTTCCCTACAAGGCAGGAAAGCTCAGACACTTTGCACTCAATGTCAGCTGATGTATGCAAACTCTTCCTTATATATAAGATTTATCAGCTAGACCCCCTTCATAATTTATTTTAATAAAAATCCTTTTTCAAAGGTCAAATCGCAATTAATGACCATGAAAAACTAAACAATAAGTGTAAGGACAGTTCCACACACTTCCTACCCTAATCTCATTTAACTCATTAGGAGTATTTTTCCATCTAATTGAAATAAGTATACAAAACCCCTGAAACTGTTAAAAAGCTAAGTCATGACTGCAATTCTACTTGAACTCCACACAGTGCAATCAGTTCTATTAAAGCTTAACAGCAGAGATGAGTAAGAAGTCAGAGACTACCAGCTCCTGTAATGTAACGATTTAAAGTTTATCTTTTACCTGTGATTACACACTACAGGACAAAGATTTCTCCAGTGCTACTGTTTATTTATACTATCTCACTGTAAACATTATTTGAGTGATGCCTAACTGGAAAGGCCCACACTATATCATGACACAATTTCTAATCTATTCTTATAGAAAGCTGTGCTCCTGAGCTACTGTGCTACTGGGTGCTGACCCAAAAACTACTGTGGAACTACTGCAGCTACTTTGTGCCTTTGGTAAGTGCTAATCCATTGGTTCTGTGTTTGTAGTGGGAAATACAAAGGGGCCTGCATGCTGAGTGACAGCCTTCCTCAGTTTTGAGTATACAAATCTGCACTGAATCTTGTAGATCTCAGCTTCTCCTACAACAGGAACTACAGATTTTTTCATTTAAAAAAATCAGCAACATGACTCTCTGAATATATACATCATTTTCGGCTGCTCTGGATACTTGCCACAGCTAGAGAAGGAATGTGGGGTGCAGTGCACAGTGGATTGGAAGGGAGTGGATGCTTACTTTCAGTGCACCCATCTTTCCAATTAAATTGCAACCAAATGTGTGCTTTTTAGGCACATCACCTGGTCACTATGACAGAAAGATAAATTACAGAGTAATTGAGGCTTGAGGGAGTTTTAAACAATGTAGGCATTAGGCTTAAGAGTTTTTTTAATTCACTGGATTTATGAACTTCAAACACTTGCATAGAAGGAAGAACATGGCTATTGCATTTGGACTATGTACTTTTGAAGATTTGACATTATTGACCGTGGCCCAGTGAACAAACATTTTTAACTATGATTAACTGTCCTCACTTAACCGTCCCTATGTGACTAATTTTTTTAAAGTACATAATTAGGTTACCAGATATGAATTGTATGTAGCAATGCCATAATTTTTTCTGAAATCATCTGAAATCCTCAAGTAAATGTGTCAATGAAGTCAAATAAATTTTATGTCTTTAAAGCACTTATTTCATAAATACCTCTGTTCGATCCTGCTTTTAACCTTTTACAGTTTTTAAACCATTTAAGAGTGTGCATCTGCTCATAAAGATAAATCATCTGTAAACTCAGAATTACTGGTCAATGACCACCATTCTTTTCTACCATAGTTCCTATTCTTAGAGACAGGTGTTTCACTGTAGTACCTCTTTTGGTTATTTTGGCCAGTTACCACTGTTTCAACAACTCAGCAGCTGACAAGGAAAGACAGCACTTTTAGAACTGAGTCTTTTTTGTTAGTGTCATTGGAATTCAACCAGGCTGCCAGGACCAGCCCACTCAGAATTACTGCTGGACTGAAGCCTTGATGAATGACTTCATGTAATGCAGTGTGGACTCTCATCTCCATAATCCACTGATGAACCTTCTGCTGTCAGTATTTTCGTATGTTAAGTAAAATTTGTTCATCATAAAACACAGTTCTGCCAAAATGGTATCATTTTCAAAATTCCTAGGGACAGAATGAGAGATTGCTTCATTTGGCCACTTTTTTCACATGTGGGACTGTCCTGTCCAGAGATATTTAGCCTCACTTGTACTGTGCATTTTGAAAACAGTACACATTTGAACACATTTGAACCTAAAATTTGAACACATTTGAATGTAAAAAATGTTCAAAATTATTATTTGAAGTTTCTTTCTTTAGATTTCAAAAGGTGTCATTTTTAGGCTTGAGGCAAAACAAAATTACAACCAACTTTATATGGAAGGGGTCAAGTGATAATCATACAATAATATCCTCCTTTCTCTTAGGAGCCTCATATTGGGAAAAGTGCTATTGGAGAGAAATGCAGAGAGGTCTCTGTCCAAAAAATTGTTAATTTGGGCAAACCTTAATTATTCTGCAAATTCCAAGATTGCAAATTCCAGAAGTCACAGAGTTTCCAAATACTGGACACGCTGTAAACGAGAACAGAGTGGGCAAGCTTACTTTAGTACTGAAGCAGATGGCACACACATTTTAGGAGGCTGTTAGACAAGATAACACTCAGTTCTAAGAATTAAATAGTAAAATGGATGAAAGGATCAATTTGAGAGACTTGAGTTTAAGTAACTTTATTTTTAATGAATAAACTGCAAGGCTAAAATTGAATTAACAGAAGCAGTGAAGTTTTCTATTTTGTAGAGCACAAGACCAAAGAAACACACCATTTTTGTGACCAGTGTGCAAAATTCGTTATGCAGGTAAGGTGTACTACTGCATCTCCTCTTTTCTAAGAGCTACTTTAGCAAAGGGAAAGGGATAGGAGTGACTGACAAGGCTTTCCATAACAAAGAAGCAAGAAACAGGATTTTAGTAAGACTGAAATTACCCCCTTTAGATTTTGGGTTTAGAACATCACAACTACTATCACCAAGTCTAAGTTCCTGGTAACAGCCAGTAGTTTTAAGAATCCATGACCAGTTTAACATCACAGAAGTGAGATATGAGATGCTTCCCTTTCTATTCCTCCCTCACCTAAGTTTTGAGTTTTCATTTATGTAATTTTTATGTTTCCTTCTTATTTCTAAAGAGCAGCAAACAACTTTTTGCACTAGGATAAAAGACAATGTTGGAACCTGGCCCTCTCTAGTCATGCCTGTGCACTGCACCCCACTGCACCTCTCTGCAAGGCAGTGACGGAGTCTTTTTGTGGCCTTCCAACTCCCATCTCAGATTCTTACTGCATGCCTGCTCATGTTCCTCCTTGGCTGAGAAATAAACACATCTCCTCATCCCTTAGCTTGCAGGCCAGCTGAATACAGTTCCTGCAAGTCGTGGCCTTGTGCTCAACCTGTTAATCTTCACTACTTAGTAACCATTAAACATTACCTATCACCTTTGTCAAGAGGAGGAGATGGATGTTTATTTGTTATTTGGATAGGTCTGCACTTATACAAAGATCTAAGATAACTGAGAGGGAACTTGGTCATTTATATACTTCACAAGAACAAAGCAGACTTTCAACAGAAGTTTATCTTTGTCCTGCTGATTGGCCTACATTTTACAGTTTTCGGTTAACACAGAAGCAACAAATCTTCTGAATGTGCTGACATGTAGGAACATAACCCTGACCTCCGAAAGTCCCATCCTATGCACTGAGCAGAATAGTACTTATTCCAGCCTGCAAAGTGCACCAATCTCAAGCAAGACGGAAATTCATACACCTTGAACATGTAAAATCAAAAGTTAATGCGACATGAGGATGCATAAACCAGATCAGATCTCAGATGAGAAGTAGCTTCAAAGGTCAGAGATGTGCCATTCTGAACTCAGCACACCTTTTGGATCAGTGATAGTTAATTAATAATCTTATGCATTACTTAAACGCAAGTCCTCAGCTAGTGCTACATATATATCTAGCTTTACAAAGTGATACAAGTGACAACACACTACCAAACAGCAAGCTCAAGACTCTGTAACTATCCATCCTTACCTTGAGGGATATTTAGCTAATAATTATCCTTTATGCAAATACAGCAATGTCTGGCTGAAGACTTTCATTCACTCCAACGTGCAAAAACAGAGCTGGTACATTCCAGTCAAAAAGCTCTACAGGTAAGAGATTTGTCTCCCTTCCTCTGCCTCTGAACTCAGGTTAATTTGTTCTTTGCCTGTTTTCAAAGATGCAAAACTGCCTCTTCTCATTTACTTTGCACGTGCTGTTGATTTTTGGTTTCTCATTATGTTGTTGTTCAAAATATTGCTTATAAAGTAGACACTGGGCAAAAGTTTGTAAAACATGCCACCAGCTGTAAATGGTACAGCAATTATCTTTCCTGCAACCCTCATCCAAGAGTTCAACCACTTGCCTAGTTTTTATTTCTATTTTTAGAAATGGCATATTCTACACTTACCTGTTTCTCCAAGTACTACATTGATACTGAAGCTGAGAGCATTTTCTTAGTGCTTAAATACGAAAGAGTGTTTCCAAAATACTGTCCTTACTGCATGTAGTAAACACAAGATGCCATGGAAGACAACAGGAAAAACCATGAGAACGGACTACCAATTTGGTTTTCTCTATGACAGCTTCGTATGGTTAAACAATGTCCAGCAAAACCACAGGGCAGAAAACAGGGCTTAGTATTTAACTTTGTGAATGATGACCAGGGTCTTGAAAAGCTATCTTGAAAGACTTTTTTTTTTTAATAACAGACTTTCACTTTGAAACAGCTACTTTTCCAAAAACAAGAAATCTGATTTTTAGGAATGTTTTTTGACTCCACAGGAAATGCCTTTTTAGTGGTCATGTCCTAGGGCTCTCCAGAAGAATATTGTCTTGCCTTCAAGTGCATATCAATAGCTAGGTCAGCATGTTCTGGAATCCTTGGACAAAACCCGTCTCTGGAGAACAAGTGAAAATACTTGATCATTTATTTGCATGTCTGATCATTCCCAAAGATGATCTGATGGGCCAGGCTTAACAACAGGTGCTGGTTGACTGTGTGAGTTCCACTGTAACCTGCTCATCAGCTCGGGGATTGTTACCTGTCAGTGGCTGTCACCATACTCACTGGGATATGGCACTCAGAATCCCTGGGAAAACAAGATTTGAATCACAGCTGCTGGTGAATGCAAACATTTAAAAAAGAGTCTGACTTGCCTGAAAAATCTTAGACTTATTTACAGTTGGGAATGAAAATTATGAATTGGAGATTTTATTACAAATACACAAATCTAAAAGACTCTCAGAATAAATCTCTCCTTGGTATAGCATTTTTAATTTGCAGAGGACTTGATCTGGCTTTCCTGACTTGAGTAGAGACCACAAAGCCGGAATGCTGTTTCCTCTTTCACTTCTGAATTAGTGTAACACTGAAACTCAACACAAAAATGCCTTGAAGCAACAATATTTTGCCCAAATATAGAGAAAAAACTAACCAAGCCTATCAAGTTTCACATGATTTTCCTAAATGGCATTGCCATGTTCTGTGCCTATGGTCTGACAGCTTGCTAGGTCAGTGTATAAATAAATGGTTTTGGTTGCTGGCACCTTGCTTAAGTCTGCTTCCAAGTACATCTTAGTTATAAAGATGAAAATGCAACAGCTAATGCAAAACAGAGAGAAACATTCATCTCACTTGTTCTGTTTTAGCACTTGATCACTTCTAAAACTTTTAAGTTATGTTGACATATCTAAGCAACCCTGCAGAACAAAAGCAGATTAATAAATCAAAGCAGCAGGTGCTAAAGCAGTATTGTCTTATATTATATGCAGCTCAGGGGATTTTATTTCAGACCAGTCAGTTCTTACAAACTAAATGTAATCCCCACATCTGTTCAAATATGTCCAAAGCACCAATTGCTGGCTAAGGTTTTTATGCCACCATAAAGGGTCAGAGTGCACTGGGGCATAGTTTCTAGGTACCTTCCTCTGAAAAAAAATCCAGTGTGCATAACACACCTCTGTACATTGAATCTATGCACCATGAGGCTGAACAAGTTTTTTTCAAAATTGTGTCATTGCTCAGAACCAGAACAGTAATGTAATCATAGCCATTAGAGCCAAGAAAGCTTTCTACAAGACAGAAAAGGTTTCTAATATGAAAGATGAGCAACATGAACAGTTTAACTCAACACCTGTAAGTGTTTCCAATCAAATGTTTAACTAGACTGATGTCTCTCAAGTTTTTCTGTGAGTTATGCAACAATAAATACAAAACTCTCCCTAACCACATTAGTTTTTAGTGTATTTTTCATAGTTCAAATGTGGAGAAAACCGCAAACATCACATGGCTTGAAGTCTTTAAATGGCTCTATCCTAACTTACACTTGAAATCACTGCTTCAGCAAGTGAGCAGTTATAGTATAGAGTAGTGATACTGTCTGACTTCTCTTCTAAACAAAGCATTTAAAATATATCCTAAGCATAGAGAGACAGGCTCACCCTCACTACTGCCTCCTGGGCTTTCTAGAGATACAGCCTCAGATTTTTTGGTGGACAATCAGGATGGGGAGGCAAAAGGATGCAAAAAAAAAAAAAAAAAAAA
>VYXC01009311.1:105062-122054 GCA_013397175.1 Platysteira castanea
GAAAGTTTTTGGGGGTTGTGCTGTTTCACAAAGAACAACTCACCCATTCAGAATGGTTATACATGCAGCAGCAGAAACTGCAAAGAGAAAGCTGAAGAATCTGCAAAGAGAAACCCCACATGAACATATTGTAATGAACATTTCTTCCCCTGCAGAGAGATTTTGTCATGTCACAGGCACGATGAAAAGACAGGAAGAGTGGGACTAAGACCAGTTGGAAAGTCAGCAGTTTGTTTGGTTTGAATGGTTCTTTGCCTTGCTTCTCTTTTACACAAAATAATCTGAGTCAATGCATTTAACCTGAAAGAATGAGTGGTTCAGATAAGGTTCTGCTCAATTGTTTTTGCTCACACGGTCAACGGAAACTTGAAAAAACTTCACTGTGAAGACTCCTAACATAAAAGTACAATTAAAAATAACCAAGACTACTTTCTGTTGTAATTATATGAATGTTATGCATATAAATGAATATGCACACAAGTAAAATTTCACTTGTTTTAAACAGCTGCTCCAACACCAAATGCAATGAACTAATATGTTTTATGCTATGTGCTGCTTCATCTGTACAGCCCTGCTAAGAACAGCTCTTTCAGCAAATGATGACTTGAATAAAATGCAAACATTATGTTCTGTGGAGCTCTGGAGGAAGAAAGGGAGAGTGAAATAGTGGTTTTCTATTTGTTAGTATGGCCTAAGCTGAAAACGGGTCATTTGGTGAACCAGCAAATGAATCCACTTACTGACACCCCTAGGGCTCCAACATATTGCTCCGTTATTACCACTTTGGAAGGATGGTGTTGTGTCTAGCTGCCAGAATCAGAAGGCTGGAGTCTGCTCATGTGCACAGCAGCAGACAGATCTCCTCTCCACCATTCTGCCTTTGGACATGGCAAGAACATTGGAAGCTTCAAGCTCTGCTGTGCTGCACAAGTGTACAGGGGACAGCACGCATCTGTGGTGGAATCCCATTTCCTTCAGGTGAAGCAATGAGTTAGCTGACAATTACTGGATTGCACAGCTGAAAAATGGGTTGCTGATAACAATGTCCCTTCCCTTATTTGGTGTGGCTTTACGGTATTCTAACAGCAACAAGGAAACTTTAAATATTAACAGCTTCTGGATACCAACAGAGGTTGAGAGCTGAGTGCATTACAGCTACCATGTTCATTTGACATGGAATCTGAATGCATATATAGCAGAATAAACAGTTACTTACAGGAAGGAAACCTTTATTTTCAGGAGAAAGAAAGAATCAAAGAAAATTACTTCCTGTCAGCTTGAACACAGAAGATACATACTTTACTGTACTACTTTTTTGGGGGGGCAGGGGGGAAGACTGGTTGTTTTTTACAAAAAGCTATTATTCTGATTATCAAGTAAGGCAGCATAGCTAATATATATATACTAAACTATCATTCAAACACAAGATCTCCTAATAGATTTCCAAAGAAACTATGTTCCTATTATCCAATTTATTAAAAATAACTATTATCCCTCAGGGAGCTGCACAAACAATACACACATCTGAATTGTAATGGGGGTTTTTCTGTAAATACCAAATTACTTCCAGATAAACTGCATGAGATCAGAGAGAGGCAGACAGCAACTATGCAATTAAATATATGAGCCTAGTTTACAGAAGCTGATGCAATCTTTTTAATGTAGCCTATAAAAAGCACTCATTGGATATCGAACTGCCCACTGGCTTTTAAGTATGTAGAGCAAGGGCACAGTACTTATTTCCTGGCTGGCTGAATTCACTCGGCTGTAAGAAGTGAGTGGCATTTGAATAAGGACTTGCTGTCCTCATGCACAAGTCTCTCATTCTCCAAACCAATTTAGGTAAGACAGGAAGTATTGGGTTTTTGCCTTTTAAAAATGAGTGTCTTTATTACACTTGCTAGCATTCTGTATTTGGTAAATTTTATTTATAAGCTCTCAAGTATTTCTCTTGGTGTTGCAACTTCATTTACCTTTTCTGTCACCTTTGCATTCTAACAAAGACTAGATCCAACCTATTTCCTGTACAAGCACATCTTGGCTAGCGTAACTATGCAGTACATTAGGGTCTAAAGTAAACTTAGCACAGATAAAAAATAAACATTGCTCTTTTTAAATAATTACATTAAATTGTAATTAGTGTTCCCTTATGATGGAAATAAACCTTACTTACAAACACAATGAAATGTATACAATGGGAGCTAAAAATGGGTTTATGTAACTGGGATGGATAAAAATCTACTGATTTTTAAAAATATATTTAGGCTACTACGCATGTCCTTTTCAACTTGGACAATCAGTCCACACATTCTAACAAGAATCTCTACTGTGCCTTTTACAAAGTTATAAATTACCTGTAACACCTAAACATCCTTTTGAATTGTGGTTAAACTTCGCATAGCCTTAGAAATCATGCTGTATCATTTATCTGTATGCTGTATCATAATACTTGGGAACCTGTTTAGGAGTTCTGCACTAGTTACAGATATGTACCTTATTATTGTTTTCAATCTGGTGGCAAAATGTAATTATTAAAATCTTGAAAACTATTTCTAAGCAGGATAGACAAAAGACTTTCTAATAAGCCACCCTCTATTTGGACTGCTTCAGATCAAAAGCTTACAGGCTATTGACAACCTGGTTTTTTGGCTTTCAATTATGCTTCCAGTTGGACTCATAAACACTTTGCTTTTTTAAACTTGGAATTCTACACCTTAACAGGCTGTTACCAAAAGCTAACAAATCAAAATATTCTTCTTAACAACAAAAAATACATGAAATTTACACAGAGAATGATGACTTCTGTCACTAGCATCTAAACTGTGTATTAATTATTAAAACCACTAAAATTTAGCAACAGAATACTGTGCCAATAAGCGTACTTCAAGTTTTATGAAACTGATGGGTACAGAGTCTGTCTCTAAACACTGAAAGAGGAAAGAAACAGCTGTTACTTGTAAGTGAAGACAAGCTATGACATTATTGCAATGTCACTCCCGGCACCAAACAGCTCTGATGCAGAGATCCTGGCTGTTAAGGATACTGGGGGAGGCTGAGCCTAGTGAAGGTCTGCTTTCCTAGAAGTTCTGCATGCTGATGTACTAGCACATACTATCTTCACCTAGACCAGTGTGAGTCACTCCTCATCTCCCACTACTCATATATGGGCATCCTCATGTGGAACTCTTCTTTCTCTCCACTGCTAACCAGAAGACAAGATTTGCCATTTGGCATAGTCTGTTTGATATTTTACACCTGTGTGTTCCTATTTTATTTTTTTAGCTATTTAAGTTAGGACACCTGCATGTTTTGCCTCCTAGTCATGTTCCCACCTACCCCAAAATTACTTATGAATGCACTAAGTTAATTTCAATTTAATTCGACAACTGAGTAAAAATGCAGAGGTCAAGTTTGGTGAAAACAGTTGTGTCCACTGAGGCAAGAGACATCGAAAGCAATCCCCATCAGGGGCATACAAATAATCCCAGTCATTGTATATTAGAAAACAAGCAGGAGAACCATAGGAAACACTGCTGTGCTTGTTCAGCTGTACACCTAGTTATTTTTTATATCTCGTTACTAGGAGAGGGAAGTTGGGTAACTATGGGTTTAAACCTGAAAATACTAACAAGTAGCACTCTTCTGACATGGTAACATCATGGTGCTTGGTCCATATGTTGCCGGTATGGTGGTATTTGTGAGTAGGTATTTATTACCAGAAGTTGCACATCGAAACAATCTACAATTCAACAAGTTCATGTTATGTAGCAACTACAAAGAGTCCGTCAATGGTTTGTGTACATATCTTTTGTGTAAGACTAAACTGTTGCTCTCCTGGAAATTCTTCTTTATAGGTCTTACCAGCAACATTTTCCTCCTCTGTACTGACAACAACTGCAGTGGCAGATCATTATACCCCATGTGAGTTACAAATCAATGACTACAAGATGTACTCACTATACAGAAACACTATAACCTACCCCACTTTATTTCACACCATCAAGTGCTGCCTCTCCTTACAAAGACCTTTATGATGGAATATTTGGAACAGATGACGGAAAACTTTGTCACACAAAGAAATGACTAATTTAACCCCATTTTTCTTTAACAGAACAAACTGGATTCAATTCAAAGTACTCTTTAATGTCCACAAGAAAGGGCAGATTTATTTCTTAGTCTTATGCACTGGAGCCCTGTCATAGTGCTCTTGCTGGGAGCATGCTTCCCTAAAAGCAAAACCAGGTGACAAACTTTTAGTGTTAAGCGACTGTGCTAAGAAAACCTTCCTGAACTGCAACCTAACAGAGGTTTTCTTCACTTTGCAGGAACACATAAATGAAGTAAACACTGGGAAAATGGAAAGACCACTTGAGGCTACCAGAATGGAAAACAACACCTCATCCTGCTTTCTCATGGAAAGAAAGACTCACGCCAAGATTAACAGGAAAGAAGTCATCCTAGCTAAGATGAGAAGGAGCTGCTCCTGCACACCACAGAAGCTGAAGAACTTTGTTATGGACTTCTTTCCTGTTTTACGATGGCTTCCCAAGTACCGGTGCAAAGAGTACATTTGGGGGGATGTTATGTCTGGGTTAGTGATTGGGATCATTTTGGTGCCTCAAGCAATTGCATATTCACTGCTGGCAGGTCTGAAGCCCATTTATAGCCTTTACACATCATTCTTTGCCAATATCATCTATTTCTTAATGGGCACATCCCGTCACGTCTCAGTTGGCATTTTCAGCTTGATAAGCTTAATGGTGGGACAAGTTGTGGACCGAGAACTTCTCTTGGCTGGGTTTGACTTGAATGATGATGTCCCACCAGCCTTGGGTGATGGCTCTCTGCAGAATGACAGCCTGTCCAACACAACTGCCTTCAACCTTACCATTGCGGGGATAAATGCCAAGTGTGGGAAAGAGTGCTACGCTATTGGCATTGCTACAGCCTTGACATTCATGGCTGGAGTGTATCAGGTAAGTGGCTGCTGACATCCAGAGGCAAGGTATGAAGCTTTCTAAAGGCTTCCTAAAGCTTTTTTGCATGACCTAAGCTTTGGCTTGACTGTCTTTCAATGAGATACATCATCAGTTCATTTGAATGTACCTTGGACTGTTTTCTCCAGGAAGCCTAACTGTAGGCAACTCAGAGACAGCATGAGTCTGGCAGTTTTCTTAGCTACTAGCAAACACAGGTAAAACAAGGGTCTTCTGAAAGACCATTGTTTTGATACTCTATTGCTTCTTGGCCTTATTGCTTTCATGGGACAATGAGCCCCAATACAAATACAGAAAACTCCCAGGTAGCTGTGTACTTAATAATGAAGAAATAACTCTTTTTCCCTAGATATTAATAGAGGTGTAGACCTATTCATCTACAGGTTCAGAATGTGCAGCTCAGTGTTTTGCTACAGTGTTGGCGTGCTATGTTCTACCAAACTGCTGTCCAGAAGATAATTCAAAGAAAGTACAAGAGGAGAAATAGACTGACTTAGCAACTTTTCAGACAATGGCTGTGCTGCACTCCTTAGCACTTGTCAGCATCCTGCCATCACAAAGATATCAAGAGAACACAGAAGGAAGCACATGAACATACTTATGAACATACTTATCTATTAATTCTGTGTGCGTATGTGTGTGTACGTATATACATACACACACACACACATATATATATATATGAATTATGAAAGAGCTAGCTATCTTCCTGTTGTAGTAAGAAATTTCAGGTCACATTTATGAACAAAAAAATGCCCCTGTGAAGCTGTATTTTCTAAAGCCATCTAAGGAAGGAGAATCAACTAGTTAAGGACAGAATCCTGGAGTTTCTGAGCTGTTCTGCCACTTCTGATCTTAGGCATGCCACAAAGACTGACTGTGCTCCATTTTCCCTCCTGTCCACAGAGTTAAAATTAAAAGCTGTTTAATACAACAGCTGAAGTAGGAATCTTATTTGTTGTCATTCAAGTTCTGTTTACAAAGAAAAGGCCATACATTTTAACTTTATTCCCTTTTAAGACAGAAAAAAGAAAATTGACTTTGGTATAACAGAAATATTTTGGACCCACTGTTCTTTTGCATGGGAAATAAAAATCAGGCAAGCCACTTCAGTAAGAGTCACTTCAGACAAATGTTTGACTGACTCTCTCTCAAACTCCTCGTTTACCTCTTGGGTTTGTAGCATTCCATAACAGTAAAAGGCATCACATGTTCTAAAAGCAGACTGGAAACAATAAAGGGTAATTCCTGTTTCAAGACTGAAATAGCCAAACGCTACTGGCCTCCAGCTAGTTCTCCCCCATTTGTACTTAATTATTTGCAGCAATGGTTATAGCTCATGGTTTGGTGTTTTTTTCTTTTTCTGTTTCCTCAGGTTCTAATGGGGATCTTCCGTCTAGGTTTCGTATCTATGTACCTATCTGAGTCCGTACTAGATGGCTTTGCAACTGGTGCTTCCTTAACCATTTTAACAGCTCAAGTGAAGTATCTGATTGGAATAAAAATTCCACGTAGCCAAGGGCATGGGATGCTTGTTATTACTTGGATTAACATCTTCCGGAACATTCCTCAGGCTAATCTTTGTGATGTCATCACAAGTGCCATCTGTATTGTGGTGCTGGTCACTGCTAAGGAACTCGGAGATCGGTATAAGCATAAACTGAAATTTCCTCTTCCCACAGAGCTGGTAGTTATTGTTGTGGCAACATTGGTGTCACACTATGGTAAGTTAAATGAAGTGTATGCATCCAGTGTTTCTGGAGCTATTCCAACAGGATTTATCCCTCCAAAGGTACCAGAGTTCAGCTTAATGTTACGAGTTGCTGTAGATGCTTTGCCTCTTGCCATAGTCAGTTTTGTCTTCACTGTATCCCTTTCCGAAATGTTTGCCAAGAAATATGCTTACACCATCCAAGCCAATCAGGAAATGTTTGCTGTGGGGTTCTGCAACATCATTCCTTCTTTCTTCCACTCTTTTGCAACCAGTGCAGCTCTGGCAAAAACACTCGTCAAAACATCTACAGGCTGCCAGACTCAAATCTCTGGAGTAATCAGTGCAATGGTGGTTTTGCTGGTGCTGCTCTTCCTGGCACCTCTCTTCTACTCCTTGCAGAAGTGTGTCCTGGCTTGTATTATCATTGTCAGCCTTCGGGGAGCCCTGAGGAAGTTCCGAGATGTCCCAGCACGGTACTACGTGAATAAGGTGGACACACTTGTTTGGGTAGTTACCATGTCTTCCTCTGCCTTGGTCAGCACAGAAGTCGGGCTGTTGGTTGGCATTGTTTTCTCCATGTTATGCATCATTGTTCGGACCCAGCGGCCACGGACAGCCCTGCTTGGTCAGATCCAAGACACAAGCTTTTATGAGGATGACTTAGAATATGAAAATCTCTCTACTGTTCCAAAGGTCAAAATATTTCGGTTTGAGGCCCCACTTTACTATGCAAATAGAAACTACTTCCTAAAGTCTCTGTACAGATTGACCAATTTAGATCCTAACCTAGAAGCTGCTAGAAGGAAGAAATACGAGAAGAAGGAAAAGCAGCATCTCAAAAAGGGAAATCACAGAACTGCCAATGGACTGGGCATTGGAGAAACCACTTTGCAACTAGTTCCTAAGCAAATTGATTTCCAAGCCCTTGTTGTAGATTGCTCTTCCATCTCATTTTTGGACACCACTGGAGTTAATACATTAAAGGAAGTCCTGAAAGACTACAAGAATTTAAACATTTCTGTTCTCCTGGCTTGCTGCAATCCCTCAGTGATAGACTCTCTGAAAAGAGGGGGTTACTTCGGCAGAGATTTTGGATGTATGCAGGAAATGCTATTCTACAGTATACATAATGCTGTTCTGTTTGCAAAAGACCACAAGCTTCCAGCAGATTGCTCAGTTTAACCCTGTGTCTTCTCTGATGATTCACTACGAAGTGACAGATGGAGAGGGGCAGTTTGCAGCAAGTAAATTATCAGACACACTGTTGGCTATGTAAAGCCATTGCCCCCTAAGAGCTCCATTTTATGTCACATTCCACATAGAGCAGCCACTGGAGAGGCAGTCCAGGACAAACATGGAACAGGTTAGACTACCATCTTCACCTTAAAATGCAGGCAAAGGCCATTTGGGATTGACTCATCCCTTGTACCGTGATCATTTGTGACCCAATATGGATATCACAGGACTGTTGTGGTGGAAGGCCTGCCCAGTATCAGCTTGCTCTCCCAGTGATTTAACAGCTGGTTTGTGTTAAGAAGGCTAAGCCACTTCCATGAATATGCAATCAATATGGCATTCGGGACATGTAATGGTTTAAATTCTGGCTTGCAAGGCCCTGCCCCTTCCAATTGTTCTAGGTGTACTCCCAAACAAGTCCCCCTGTTTGCATACAAATAAAATGTATAAAACATTGTGGAATGTAGAATATCTTTCCTCCTTGATCACACAGGCTTAATAGCATAACCTGCCACAGGAGAAGAAATTATGATCCATCACAGGTTCCTCTCAAAATGACCACTACCAAAACCTGCTGGCTTTGGAGTCACAGGAGTCATCTGTTTTATTGGATTAAATCTGTCATAATTAGTTACTGAAGACTGTGATACTCCTAATTATGCTGGAAGAAATACTACTCTGATGCACAGTTTTGTAACTAGTAAGATGATAAACAGGATTAAGAAAAACGAATGGCTTTAACTGGCAGCTACCCAGCTAGTTGTACCATCCTGTAAAACAAGTTGCCTCTGGTGGGCAGATGCAACTCTAATTCAGGGATACATAAGGACCATCAAACATAAAACCTCAGAGGTGTGATGCAGCACATCTTCCTACAAATGCCTGCCTGGGTTCAAAGAAAACAGGGTAGGGTGGGAAGGCAAATCTGTGAGTTTTCTTGAAGGGGATTGATGGATCTGTCCAGACTGCCTGGGCTGGTCTTCTCTGATGCAATGCTAATGAAGTATTACAAGTAACATACATGGGTCAATTAAACAGAGCAGTGCTTTGCAACTTGTGTATCCCTCTATGTTGAAAAATTTTCATCGCTGTTTGTACATACTATAGGTTTTGTTTGTTTTGTTCGGGGTTTTTTCCTATCATAATGATCTTTGATTTGAGGTCTACTAGACCACGTTTTCTGGGGCTGGTTACTTTCTATAGTAATTTGCATTAACTGCTGTTCGTTATGCTTTATGTCATATGATACTCCCATCATCAGTTGTATTGTTGTATATGCATGTTCTCTCTTTACGAATAAGAATAGACTTGGATTTTGATTGTAACACAGTTAGTAGTCAGTGTTCAGACCCATGGCATGGGCAGAATATCCTGTTTCATACTCAAGTTTATAATTACCTGCACAAAAGGTAAGACAGCTGTGCTCACTGTCTCTCCTTTTTCAGTCAGGTTCACACAGCACTAAGCATGGAAGGAAATTCTATCACAGCTGTGCTTCTTACAACTAACAGACTC
This sequence comes from Platysteira castanea, assembly GCA_013397175.1. NCBI lineage: Eukaryota > Metazoa > Chordata > Aves > Passeriformes > Platysteira > Platysteira castanea. The sequence goes on from VYXC01009311.1 coordinate 114,525, forward strand.
TAGAAACAGGTTCCATATATGCAGAAGCCATTTCTTTGCTGTCCCATTTAAAAAAAAAGTCAAGTCAACACATCGTATGACTTGACATCTAAAATTTTTAGGTCACTGAATGAAAGAATAGTCAAACTGAGGTTCTCTAGGTGCCCCTGAGCCTGTCTATGTCTCAGAAACAAGTACTTTCTTAGAGGAAAAGCAGTGCCCTCCCAAAAGACAAAAAATATCTCCACAGGCACTACAACTAGCACAGTAGTAGGTTACTTAGTGCTGACATTTTCATGCACTCATTACAAAAGAAGCCTATCATCTGCACCCTGTTAGTACTGCTAAAGCAGCAAAACCTGACAGAAACACCTGACACGAGATTAAAGGATTGACCATTAGCAATATTTTCCTGTCATAAAGCAATTCACATTATTATTTAAATTGCTGACTTGGTATGATTAGCTTCTTTCTGTTCTAAAAGGAAGTGAACAGGGCCAAAGGACAAAGTTGCTTTGTGCCTGCTTTTATTTGTAACTATTCTTTGATAAGGGAGTATCTATTTCAAGGTCCTGCTTGGGCCTAACAAGGGGAATGGGTTTGTAAGAGTTACTACCAGACAGCATCAATATAGACACTCTTAGGCCACTGTGCTAAGCAAGCTGTCACTGGAAGTCAATAAAACATCCTACCAATCTACACTTTTTTCAGCTTTATGGATCAAGCTACCAACATACAACACAAAGAAAAAAATATGCAAAGATACCCTTAACTCGAGATTAATCTCATTGTAAAAGACAAAAAAGAAAGAGAAATCCCAATGGAAGGTGTATCCTGGCAAGAGTCTCTGAAGAATAATGAAGAGGATGAGACAGTAAGAGTGGGAAGTCTCTTTTTCACCACATGTACTTTAAGCATGGTTCCAAAGGATACCTAAGCAAAGAAACTTGACTATGCATAAGAGAGAAGGTAAACTTCAGAACTTGTACTATGAAAAAAGAAACTATTGGTCAGAAGAGACCGTAAGAACAATTTCCTGTTTTGGTTTTACTGGCAGAGCTGGCTCACAACCAACTGTGTTGGACGATGTCGAATGCAGCAGGGAAACAGCTTCAGTGCTATGATGTGGGGATGCTGGCAGACTGTGAATTATTTCTATGGAGTATGAAAAAGGTAACTAAAAAAAGCAAGCCTTTTCCTGGTACATTTATGTTTGCTATACTGAGTTATACTAAGATTAAAGATATGAAGATTGAGAATTAACAGAAACTGCTGATTCTCTTCTCTCCTAATCTACCAGAAATTAGCTATCATGTCCTGGAGAGGAGCTGGGGATAGGCTTGTAATTCCAACTAGGTTAATACTAATATTGAAATAAAAATCATTATATGCCTTTTAGGAAATGTTACATGCTTCATGTAGATTGACTATATTTTTGTTCACTGTGATGCCTTGTGATTTACCATGTATTAGGTACCTGACAGATCTTATTACTGCTACATAAGAATGGGAAAAGATTCTTAACTTGTGGACTCTGTGTGTCCCTTGGAATTGGGCAAAGAGCCAGAGTCTTCAGCTCAAAGTGTCCTGTCTTGTTGACTAGTGAAGCATGGCCAGAATGTGTGGTCTAGGTGTCAAAATAGCTCTATATACTGCCAACAACCTGGAAACTGTCCAGTCCATGAAAGACACCTTGGGTTGCCCCAAAATCATGACTCTTCCTGTGTCACAAGACCAAAGACAAATGTGTGCTTTTGGTTGGAAAATAAAAACCAGTTCTCTAAAAACAGTTTGCCTTGTGGTATCCTTTCACAGGTGGTGAAACAATGGGCTGACTAGGAATAAAGAAAAAGATGAAGAGGGGGGCTTGCTGTACTAGAAAAAGTTAAAATAAAGGAATGCACTTGATATTGGGGGATTAGAAAACATGAGAAAGAGCATTACAGAAGTCAGAAGGGGAAGGTGGCAGTCTTTTATTCAAGCACATCTACTTCTTGGGAGAAACATGGCACCTTTTTACAGATGGCACAGCTGTGAAGAAAAGCAAAGCCTCTATCTGTTAGACTTCCACAGAGGTGTTATCTCCTGGTCCTCTGTTTTTTCTAAGAGCTCTTCTTCAGTCAAGTGCCCACCTCCACATTCCAAGAAGTGTTCTCTACTCATCAACCCCATGACATAATATAGTCCCGCACTCAGATGGTTGCACTCAAAACCTCTTTATATCGTTATGGAAATCACTGGTTCAGGAAGAGATTTACACATGCACAAAATTAAGCATCAGCACTGAACTTCCCTGCTCAGACTTGCATTCCTGCTCCTACTGGTTTTTTCGGTCCCAGTGTTTGTCTGCAGGCTCCATGGTCCTTCCCCTTCCAAAGCTGCTGACACGTGGTCCACTGGTTGTCCTTCCACAACTTAAATATCTTCTTGTCTTTGATAAACACACATTTTTTTGCCAAATGATAAGTTCTAGCTTGGTTCTAAACAGTAGCAGTTTCTGATTTTTACATGTCAAAGCTGGGCTAAAGATTGAGGCTAGCAGGTTAGAATCCTACCTTTGAGACACTGCAGCTTTTTTTGAGACTTCTTGATTGATTGCTATGTTTCCATGGTCTTAGAACTTTGATTCTGTCCAGGACTGTATCCCACTTTAAAAGACTTAGTGCCTCAGTCTCCACAAAGGCTGAGCCGAATCCATGACAGACGCATTCCTCCCCCTCAGTCACGTGGAAATCCCAATTCAACACATGGTACAGCTAAGACAGGCTGCCAGAGGGGAATCTGGGCTCCAAGCGTAGATGTGGCTACTTTCTTCCCAAAGGTACTAATTGATTTTTCCCAAGTGAATTGCTTACAGAAACCTGAAGGACCCAACCCATCTCCCAGGAGAAATCCCTGAGATCTAAGACAGGGACTCCAGAAGTGGTGAGCAGTGACAGGTGTCCTTGACAGTGAGTCACTCCAAGAGTTCATATTCCACAGTCCAGTAAGAGAGGGAGACACACACAGGAAAGGGTGTTTACTGGAAACTTCCACACAGAAAGATGAGAGCAAGAAGCTCTGTTACCCACTATACTCACAGATGGACTAACAAACAGAGGCCACTCTGGGGTACTGAAGCAAACTTACCTGTGTGCAGGACTTCTGACCACCTTCCTAAAAAACTGACATACGTAAGCACACCTTAATATCAAGGAAAAAGAAGTCTGCTCCTAATGCACACTCTGAAACTCCCTCCTCCTCTGCTCACATGCCACTTTCAGAGTCTGAGCTCTCCTTCCCTGTTGCTTCCCCACGGTAGTAAATTACCATCCTTCTGTGTCTGGGACAGCAGATGCAACAATGATGTGGATTGTAAATATGATCAGCTCAGCAACAATCTGAGCCAGGCAGAACTTTTAAGTGCTATTACAATCCTTCATGGGGTTTTTGTGGTCTGTCTTTCCTCATAGACCAACTGCTCCTGCTCTAGGCATCTGGCTATTTGGCTATTCCCACTCGGTATCTTGATACGAGTAGGTTCAAGCTGAGTTAAAAGGGACTTAAAAGGCAATGAATTCCATGCTAAAGTCTGACATGTATTTCCCTAAAACCAAAAATGTCATTTGGTATATGAAACCTTTTGGAACAGGGTATTAACTGGTATTACCTGAATTCACCCTGTTTTAGTTCTCATGACCTGCCAACTGATGCAGTGCACAGGTGGGTTCAGGATGGAAAAAGTAACTCCTACAACAGGCAGAAGGATTAGTGGCAGCTTTCATTTGCATGTCTCAGTAAGTCAGGCTTGTATCAACTTTTGTTGGACTTTTTTGCTGTATCACATCTCCTAAATTAAAGGACTAAAAAGACAGCCATCTTTCTAGTCCCTCTGCTTCTCAGTGGAAACTGTGTCTTTCTTAATCTCATAAAACTCCAGAATGATTCCTAACTGTTGGAACTTAGCTGACTTCCATGGAAGCAAAGACATGGCCAGGTTGCAACTAGGCTAAGATAAACATCGAAGTGAGCACCTGTTGGACCCTTTAATGTGTCACACTTTCCTAGGCTTTGACTTGAGGTGTTTGCTTACCTAAGAGCAACTAATTCCAGTAACCAGTGAATCCGAACTTGTTCAATGCCGCCATGTGGAACAGAAGAAATGTAGGCGAGGTTCAGCTCTTGGTCTTTGCTCAGGTCAAAAAGTTCAGCACGGCTGTGAGGTAAAGGAGGGCTTCAGGAAAAGACGGACAGAAAAGAAACACATTGCAATATTAAATAACAGCTCCACTGGGCATGCAAAGATTCCTATGCTACATCCCTACACCACCTGTATGTTCCTACACAGCATGAGGAGTACTGCCTAACACGAGATGAAAGCAAAATGGAGCTGCAGGTTATTTGGGGCCAACTGGCTATACGTGTTATAAAGACGTAGAATAAAGTAGAATACCACCTGGGTGCATCTCAGTGCCATGCTCAAAGGAAAACCTTGCCAGCAGTCACTGCTGCACAGACAGCAATCTCAGGCAACAGTGGCCGGAGGAAACCATATAGTGACTGTCACCTTGTCTCTGAGTAATTAAACATAAAGGAGCTCGCTGTTTTAGGCTTTTCAGTGGAAGTCAGACTTGCTGACATCTGCAGTAAGAAAACTATGGACTTGACTTTCCTGCTGAAGTTCATGCAATGACATCAATTCTTTCTTTGCTGTGGATTTTACTACACCTGTTAGAAGCAGAATTCAATGCTCAGAGCCTTCACATTCTTCAGCCATGTTCAGCTAACCCTTAAGCATAAGAAAGCACAGGAGTGTACAGTTTGAGGTTTCTATGCTTGATTCTGCAAGCAGTTTTATGGGCTCATGGCTATACAGCAACGATCATATCAACTTGACTTTGATGTCTACTTATGCCACTGAAATTAACATTATACTGTGACAAATTTCTGTTGTTCTTATCTCCACAGATAAATACTGCAAGATGGAGATCTCAATCCCACATTTCACAAGTCAGAAACTTAGAATGCTGCATGGTTGACTGGGTTTGGGCATCCTTAGGGACTTTTATTAAGCCTTCTTGTATTGTACACATTTTGAATGATAAAGCACTTGTATCACAAGAAGCATAAAACAACATTGTCCCTCACGCTTGGTAAAATACATCCATGTGTCTTCATACTGCAACAAGAGATGACTTGTGCTCTGACAACACACTGTATACATATATAAACTGTTTAAGTCAAAAACTGTTCTAGTCTGTGCCTTACCTATCGTAGTCTGTCTCCTACGATGTCGACCAGACTTGTGCTGACTGTAATTCTGCTGGGAAGAGTCATTTCTGTCATCTTGCCTACTCTGCACCCATCCACACAATCATCCCACCACCAAGGGCCCTACGGAATTAAGCTGCTACTGTATAACCATCTGTGCACAAAGGGAGAAAAGTCTGACCCCACCTGGACAAGAACTTGACACAACTGAGATACTGCCTTATCCATTATCTCACCTCCTGCATCTTTACCTGAAAGTTCAAGTCTTTACACAAACCACATCCACTTATAATGCTTAACACAAATCAGCCAGTATATGTGAGCCTCTCTCTGCAATTTCAGCAGCATACGAGGCACTTAAAAATCATCTCCGTAAGATAGCTTCAAATCATACAAGTGATACTGAGGTATTACCAGCTTCACTCTTAACTAAAACTATATCAGCCATTTGGGTATTTTTAAATGTTCCCGTGAATGAGGACAATGTTAATGATCAGATTCTGATGGAGTGCTTTACTACTACTCTGAAATTCAAACCGGCTTCCATTCAACAGTGGCAAAGACACTTATTTTTGCTTAGTCCATGTTGAATAAACACCACAAAATTCACACTCTATGTTAGAGAGAAATCTTGCAGAAACCATAATAAGATACAAAAGAAATCTGACAGAACAGTGGGTTTTGTTAGTGGTGCTATCAGTATCTGTCCTTTCCTATTCTGAGTGCCAAGTGTCCATCCAAGAGAACTCCAAGCCTTGAACCCTGGTTTTCTCAGCTGCTCATCCACAGCTGTGCACTTGCCCAGAAAATAAGCTTTAGCAGCTGGAACTCAGTTGTGTGACTGCATGAGCTTCCAAGGGATTTTCAGAAATACCAGTGTTAGCTAGGTGTTATAAAAGAGTCACTGCTGACCCATGGATAGCCTCTGCTTCTGCTACTGCTCCTCTGTCTTTCCTTCAAATGTCTTTCATGTTTGCGGCTTTCCAAAGTTTCGGCACAACTAAAACCATGGGCTTTTCACAGGCCGCAGTTTAAATAGGCAAAACATACTGTTTTTAAGGCAGATTTTCATTAATGTTTCCTAATATTGCAATGAAAATTTAAAACAAAAAAATGAAACAACAAAAGAAAAAAAAATCCTGAAAGCCCAAACATTTATTTGCAACAGAACATATTTTAGGTCCTGTTCTGTTCTCCCCCACATGGAAAACTAAAGAAAAATCTTGTAAGTTTTGTCTTAGGAGACCCTTATGCATTATATAAAAGAAGTGCACAAATTCGTTCTTCCAACGCACATTCTGATTCCACCCCTTTCTCTATAAGTGTTATTTAACCCACTCTTTTTCATATAAGTGTTATTTTACCCACTGTATGTCTAAATGAAGGAGGTCATAATCACTTTAGAGTAAGATACAAGCATAGCAGTAGAATATACCATCTCTTGCTTTCCTGCCTGCTAGAAGCCTTTAGTAGTCTCACGAAACTTGAAGGCTGTTCCAACCCCAGCTAGCTGAGCAAGACCAGGCTTTCTCTGAGAAGCCAAGCATGACCAGAGTACAGAGTGGTGGAGCTGGGATTTCTGCACAGGTCACAGCCTTCCCCCTAACTCAGGTCAGCCTGACCACTGGCTGCACCGGGAAAGTGGTGCATCCGGAAAATGTCTGTCAAGAGGAACAAACTTCTAGAACTATCAGTCTTTTGTCTGGTAGCACTAGAACCATCAAAAGTTTTGCCTGGGGCCCTTTTTAGGGGCCTTGGCAATGAAAACATTTAAAAGTAAAGGGAAATGAGTTCTCAATATCGACATACGTACTGTGCTGGGGAAGAAGAACCTTACATGTTCAAGGGGGCAAGGAATCAAGTCAGAAAGGGAAGGAATGTCGACTAGGTCAGTTGGCCAGTTCACATTAAGTGGCCACATCCTACATCCCTCCCTACACTGGTGGAGCTGGTCCAGCAGCAAGCTAACCAGCAAGGGGCGGCAAGGGCCCTCTGATCCCACAGCAGCAAGCCCGGGAGAGCCTCGGTTGGTCCTGAAAGGCAGCGTCCCCACGCCCTCGGGATCGAGAGGGCGGGATGCAGCCGAGGCGAGGGCCTGAGAGCCTCTGCCCAGCGGCTCGGGACCCGGAGCCGGGCGGTGCGCGCTTACCAGAAGCCAGTGCTCCTCCAAAAGTGCTGCAGGGGCCGCTCGGCTCGCCGGGCATCCACGTACACCTCGTACGCCGGGGAGCCCGCGCCCAGCGGCACCAGCAGCAGCCACAGCAGCGGCCCCATGGCGCCGCGAGGGCCGCGGGCCGGGCA